>PYUH01000858.1:321560-691343 GCA_016808085.1 Suaeda aralocaspica
CCCCCCCCCCCCCATTGTTTATACTCAAGGTATATACGTTCCAGCAGTTTTGACGCAAGTCCTCTCACACTTTATGGAATTTAACAGGTTTAACAATGTTATGACTCTCAAGCAGCACCACATAGAAACATGCATCCAATCAAGTAAGTCATTTTAATTATCTTCAGCTTAAGGTGACTCAAAATTAATCTTTAGGTGTGTCCTTTAATTAAACTGAACTTCCTTTACCACACATTAACTGTGAGTGGCTAATAACTTGCTTTCTTCCTGACCACACATTTAACTGTGAGTGGTATTATATATAAAATAATTGCTCATAACCTCCTTTAATTATGTGAATAAAAATTCACAACTATATTTCTTGTTAATTAAGTAACTAACCAACTTAAAAATAACTTTCTTCCTTGATCAATAAGCTATTGGCTAAATTAAACTGATCATAACATTCCAATTCAAGCTTATAAAAATTAAACTTTCTATATAACACGGAATGTCATCAAACTTTCAAAACATGCTACTAACAAACTTGCCATGCATATAAATTCCTGATTCAAAACAAGCATACAAGATTTCATGTAATCAAGAACTACTCAAGCATGCATTCTAACTCTTATGTTTGTCTTTAGTACTTACGTACCTTGTATAATAACTGTGCTCCGCTAAAACTTCTAGAGGTTGACTAATTCAAAGTCTCCTACACAAGAAAAAACCGAACTAAATTAAAACCTTGTTGACTAAATTCTACAACAGCTATATCTAACTTCTAAATTTGGAAACTTTGTCCAAAACTTCCTTATATGGTCTCTATTCAATTTCATACTTCACTTTTCTTTTCTATTGCAATACTACTTAGTTTTCGGGACTTAATTATGCTTTATAAAACCTTAATATAATTTTTATGCCACTTTAGAAAAGTGGACAGGAATCTAAATTTATCAAAACTCCTTGAAAACCTCCGAAAACAACACCAATCGATCATACAATGTATTACTTAACTTATATGATCAATTTATGCTAATTACATACTTTAAAAGCTTAATTAATTAATTTATAAAATCTGGACAGCATGTTAAACATGCTTAAAATCACTTCTTAACTTCATAAAATTAAACATACTAAAACTTGTATAGATCATTATAGAATTGATGTGTGATCATACTAGTACAATTTGGACACTTAAAGCTTAATTTAACTTGTTTTTATTAAAATTTCAGATTTATTTATTAACTTTAAAGTCATGAAAAACTTATGAAAACATCATAATATCATGCCAAAACACTTCTACAATCTACTAACATCTTTATGTAATCAATCTAGGCTTTAGAACAGTTTTTCATATCCTAAAACATGTTCATAATATTTATTCAACTCAAATTCATGATTATAAAATTTGGACAGCTTTATAAAACAAGTTTAAAACCCTTAAAAATCAATCTAAACTTAATAACATCATCATAAATTCACCCAACAATAATTTATGATCATAATATCAAAGTTTAGAACATAAAAATTCATAAGATCATAACTTCAAAAATTTTCAAACCCTAATTTATAATTTCATGAACAACAAAATTAATTCATGCCTTAAAACAATTCATATTTATATCAAAACATGATTAAACATAATTATAAACATGCATTTGCAAGATTGAATCAAAAATAAAGAAGGAGAATTTTTTTTATATATAAAGAGTTTGAAAAATACCAAGAATAGGGGATGAAGTGCAACGGCGGTAGCAGGGTGGCCGGCGGTGGCTGCCGCGGTGGCGCAGTGGCTGGTGGTGGGTCCAGCTGGGCGCGGATCTTGAGGCACAAAAAAGGTTTTTTTTTCGAAATTTCCGACTGAATTTTTTTTCTTTTCAGAATTTGCAAGTCTCTCTCTCTCTCTTTTTCTCCTTTTCTCTCGAGAGTTTTGGAATCCTAATGACTAGTATGATCATGAAAAGTTGGAATTTTAGGTTTTGTAGGGTATTTATAGGCTCCAAAGTAGGATTTTGGTGAGGCCCATAAATACTCCTAAATAAATTAAGAAACCTTTAAAATATATTTTTAGAAGCTCTTAAAATATTTGTAATCATAAAAATATACTTTAAGAACACAAATAACTACTTTTAACCAAAACTTTATTATTTATTTTATTTTTATTAGTTTCTTTTTTTAATACTTCTATTGAGCATAATTTTTAATAAAAATATTAGAATTGTACGAAGATTATACGCATAAAATACAAAAATAGTTTGTTTAAATACGTGAAAATGTGGGGTATTACAGTCTACCCCCTTAAAAGAAGTTTCGTCCCGAAACTTTGTGTAGGTTAGTGTATGGAATTTGAATAGGGACTATTTTTACTTCACACTTTGTTACTGAAACACTATGTTGTTGTAGACTTTAGACACTTACTTGACAACTTTTATTAGACAAACATAAAACTTCTTACTTAAAAGTCATAGAAACTCGTAAAAACTTGCAAATTTAGGGTAAAACACGTGAAAAGCAGGTCGCTTTCTACCCCCCTTAAGAATCGAGTTATGTCCCCGTAACTCTACTACTAACTTGAAAAAGCTCTGGGTGCTTTTCTCTCATCAAATCTTCATCTTCCTAAGTAGCTTCTTCGGTTTCTTGGTTAGACCACAACACCTTCACTATTTTGACACTCTTTCTATGAGTATCTCTGACCTTACTATATAGGATTTTAATTGGCCTCTCTTCATAGGTCAAACTTTGGTCTAACTCTATTGTTTCAGGTTGTAACACATGTGACTCGTCTGGCACATACTTCCTTAGTTGAGACACATGGAAAACATTATGAACTTTGCTCAATTCCATTGATAGTGCTAGCTTATAAGCTACCTTTCCAACCCTTTGCAAGATCTCATAGCGTCCCATGTACTTTGGGCTCACCTTTCCTTTCTTTCCGAATCTCATCACTTCTATCATTGGTAATACCTTATGAAACACCTTGTCGCCAACTTCAAACACAACTTCTTGGCGTTTTTGATTCGCATAGGATTTTTGTCTATCTTGTGCTACTTGAATCTTGCTTGTATCACTCTAATTTTCTTGGTGGTCTCCTTTATTAACTGAGGTCCTAGAATCACTGTCTCACTTATGTCGTTCCAACACAAAGGGCTCCTACACTTCCTTCCATACAAAGCTTCAAAGGGTGCCATGCCAATACTTGCATGGTAACTATTGTTGTACGAAAACTCAATGAGATCTAAGTGATCCTCCCAATTCCCTTGAAAGTCCATTACGCAATACCTTAGCATGTCTTCTAAGGTTTGTATGGTCCTCTTTGTTTGTCCATCAGTTGCTGGATGGAAAGATGTACTCATCTTCAAAGTCTTGCCAAAGTTCTCTTGAACACTTTTCCAGAATTTCGAAAGAAACCTAGAATCCCTATCCGACACGATAACCTTTAGAACTCCATGTAACCTCACAACATATTTTATATAACCCTTTGCAAGTTGTTCGATTTTCTAAGTCTCTTTCATCGGTATAAACACTGCTGACTTAGTGAGTCTATCTACCACTACCCATATGGTATCATTCTGATTCTTAGACTTTGGCAAGCAAGTCACAAAGTCCATCGAAATGCAATCCCATTTCCATCCTGGTATCTCGAGTGGTTGGATTTCTCCTTGAGGTCTCTTATGCTCAAATTTAACCTTTTAACAAGTAAGACATTTACTCACAAATTCAGCCACTTCTCTCTTCATCCTAGGCCACCGATACATCTTCTTTAGATCCTTGTAAAGTTTATCGCCTCTAAAATGCACCGAATATGGGGTACTATGGCCCTCCTCCATGATTCTTCGCTTCAATTCCTTACATTTGTGTGGTACACACCACCTTCCCTTATACCTTAAGCTTCCATCCTCATGAATCTTTAAATCCATAGGCTTTCCTACTTTCAGCTTTTCCTTAATTTTGTCCAGTTTTACATCTTCCTGGTTCTTTTTAATTTCCTCAAGTATTACTGGTTGGATACTAAGATTACAAAGAATCCCTTCCAACTCTCCCTCCTTCACTATTTCCAAACTCAATCTCTCTATATCCTTACATAGTTTATTAGCAACTACCAAGGTATTCATTACATGTTTTCTTTAACGACTTAGAGCATCGTCTACCACATTAGCTTTCCCTTCATGGTATTGGATATCTAGGTCGTAATCCTTGATCAACTCGAGCCATCTGCTTTGCCTCATATTTAAATCCTTTTGAGTGAAAAAGTACTTTAAAATCTTGTGGTCTGTGTATGTCCTACATTTCACTCCATACAAGTAATGTCTCAATATTTTCAAGGCAAACACTATTGCTACTAATTGTAGATCATGAGTAGGGTAGTTAACATCATATGGTTTCAATTGTCTCAAAGCATAAGCTATCACCTTTCTATGTTGCATCAACACACACCCCAAACCATTTTTGGAAGCATCACTATATACATCAAACTGGAGCTGTAGTCAAACGCTCTGTCAAAGTCTTAAATGCCTCTTCACACTTATCACTCCATTCAAACTTATAGTCTTTCTTCATTAACGAAGTCATGGGTTTAAAAATCATCGAAAATTCCTTCACAAACTTCCTATAGTAACGTGCTAACCCTAAGAAACTCCGTACATCCGTTACATTCTTCGGTGTAGGCCACTCCTTAACTGCTTCAATTTTGGCTGGATCTACCTCAACTCCCTCTTTAGACACAATATGCCCCAAGAATGCTACTTTCTCCAACCAGAATTCACATTTTAAGAACTTAGCATATAACTCATTTTCCCTTAATGTCATCAAGATTGTCCTCAAATGCTCCACATGTTCTTCCTTGCTCTTAGAATACACTAAGATGTCATCAATGAAAACAACCACAAAGTTATCCAAAAACCGTTGGAAAATTCTGTTCATTAGATCCATAAAAATTGCTGGCGCATTGGTCAACCCAAAAGGCATAACAGTGAATTCATAGTGTCCATACCTAGTGCGAAAAGCAGTTTTCGGTATGTCCTCATTAGCAATCCTCAATTGATGGTATCCTAACCTCAAGTCAATTTTCGAAAACACAATAGCTCCTTTCAATTGATCAAACAAGTCATCAATTCTTGGTAATGGATACTTATTCTTGATCGTCACCTTATTCAGTTCCCTATAGTCAATACATAACCTCAAACTCCCATCTTTCTTCTTCACAAACAATACTGGTGCTCCCCAAGGTGAAGCACTAGGCCTAATGTACCCCTTTTCCAACAAATTCTACAACTGCTCCTTCAATTCTCTCATTTCTACAGGCGCCATCCTATAGGGTGCTTTGGAAATAGGTGCTATTCCTGGGACTAAGTCTACGGTAAAGTCAATCTCCCGCTTAGGTGGCATTCCTGGAATCTCCTCCGGAAACACATCAAGAAAGTCCCTTACTACTTCAATATCCTTAGGTTAGCAGTCTCAACATGATCCACATCTCTCACACTACAAAGGTAAATTGGAAAACCTCTCTTCACAAACCTAGTAAACCTCATTACTGACACTATTTTGTTGTGTTTCGGTCTTTCTGCCCTCCAATAACTCACCTTTTTACCCTTATTAACAAGATCTTATGTGGTTCAAACTGAATCTCAGCCTTATGTTTACTCAACCAATCCATTCCTAAGATCACTTCTAAGTCACCTAAATCAAACTCGATTAGGTTAGCCTTAAACTCCACTCCCTCAATTTCAATAGGAACATCTTGATATTTCCTTGAACATTGCACTTCTTGTCCTGAAGGCAACACTATTGATATGTCTACTGCATCTACTTTTCCCAACACAGGTTTTAACTTTTCTAGGAGTTTAGTGGAAACAAAAGAGTATGATGCACAAAAATCAAACAAAACTTCAACAGGTAAAGAATGAATAGAAAAAGTACCACTGATCACATCCTTATTAGCATCTGCTTCACTTCTAGCCATCACATTCAACTTTCCAGTGTTTGAGGTCTTAGTCTATCCTCCTTCATTTCCACTCCCAATCCTACTTTCGGCTTGATATGTCACCTTTCCTCCCATATATCCTTGGAAACCCTTTTGTTGTTCCCTAGCTGAATTCCCCCTTGCTTGAGAATTCTGTCCCTCCTTTCCTTTGTTCTTAGAGAAGCACTCATACTTACGGTGTCCAAGTTTGTTACACAACCTAAAAGTCACTGGGTTCCCTGCACAGTCCTTTCCTGGGTGGTTGTTGCAACACTTCTTGCAAAAGTACACTCGCCCTCCTTGACTAGCCACCCTCTCTTATTCCCATTTCTAGGATTAGGCTTCCCAAAGTTTCCCCTATTACCTTGGAAGTTGTTGTTGATACGAGGTCTCTTATATCCACCATGATTCCCTTGTTGGTTGAAGTTTCCTTCACCATCCTTCCATTTCTCCCTCGCCTCGTTTTCCTTCTATACCTCCTTCTTCTTTTGGTCTATGGCATACAAGTGAGCAGCTCTACCATATAAATCATCTAAGCATTCAAAGATCTGTCTAGCTAGTTGTGACTGTAAATCTAAGGGTAACCCTCTCTCAAAACGACTAGCTTTCAACCTCTCAGTTGCTACAACCTCAGGAGCAAACCTAGACAACTCTATAAACTTAGAGTAGTACTCAGTAACAGACATACTCCCCATCTTAAGTTCTAGAAACTCCTCAGCCTTCTGTTTTTGAAGAAAAACAAGGTAGAACTTATTACGAATCTTCTCCTGAAACATTTCCCAATTAAATCCTAGTAAAGCCCTTATTACAGCCTCATTCTGTGACCACCATATAAATCAGCTTCTCCTCTAAGATAGTACACGACATGGTTCACCTTAAGCTCCTCTGGACACTCAACTGCCCCAAACAATTTATTAAACTCTCTCAACCACCCCTCTAGAACAATTGGAGTGTGCTCTCCTTGGTAAGTGGGTGGCTTGCTTTGAGAAATTTTCTTGAGGAGTTTCCCAGCAGGGTCACTACCATTTCTGTTTCCTCTGGCAGCTAACTGTTCAGCTATAGTAGCTGATTGCGTCACCACTTCATTCAGCTGATTGTTATTACGTTCAGCCATTCTATTTCTCCTGTAGAGGAAAAGACCTTTGTATTAAATTAAGTCTAACTATTAGTTAGGACAACATAGACTGAAATTATAAAACACTTTCTCATTTCATCTCATAAAAGAAGTTTCATTCTTTTAGAGTGAGTGATTAACTTTGTCTTGATTGCCCAACCATTAAAATAGGAATAAAGCACATAAGAAATAAAAATAATTCCCTTGGTTCAATTCTACTTGAGGCTCGAATTCATAAGATAATTTTGTTACTCAAATTTTCTCATTACTTCTTAGGGCTCACATCCACTTATTCAAACTAAGGTAAACAATATCTTAAAGTGTTTAACTAGACATTGAAACATTAGACATCATTAGTTAACTATTTCTAAACAAAAGTCTCTACATATTAACATTATCCTTTTTGTCTCTTAACATAACATATTTCTTTGGTACGAATTATGGGTCATCCTTAGTGTCATCCCCCATTTCTTCATTTGTTTCTTCTCCTTCTCCTTCCATGTCTTCCTCAGGATCTGATTCTTCCTTCTCTTCTTCAGATTCGGTTACCAAGTCAACATATACTGGGATTACTAGATCGGGGTCCTCAATATTGTAACACGAACTATCCTAGGATTCACCAGTCTTCGAACCTGTAGGAGTCTCCTCTACCATTTGGTCTTCACTCTGTTGACTACGTGCTAGGCTTGTTGCGAGCGGGGTCTCCTCATTTGCATACATTTGTTGATACTCCTATTCCTTCTTAGCAATATACCCCTCCAAGAACCTCCAATAACAACCCCACCGGCCAACAGCATCCTTATACTTAGAATAGTTTGGAAGGCCTCCAAGAAAATGAAAATCACTAAACTTCGCCTTAATTTCTAAGTAGGGTGAACGGTCGGGTAAACACCTAACAATTGAAGCTGCTACATGGTCAGGCTGATCCCATTGGGGTAACTTCAACACTATACTCATGTACCAACAGTAGAACCGTATCTTCCAAACGTATTGAGGTGGACTTTCATAGTCTTTCTTCTCCAATGTCCCTATTTGAGTATACTTACTAGGCATACGATGTGTCACCCTGCACAAAACTTAAAACTAATGGTCCATCCTTCCCAAAAACTAACTAACAGTTCTGCAAAAAAAAAGGTCTTGTGGCTAACATACAATTTTCTTTACACCCAACTATTCACATAAGCATCACCTTAAATACAAAATTTAATGCATGAAAGAATAGAAACAAAGTCTATCCTACATGCCCAAACTTCTAACCCAAGCTCACCACATGGTATTAAAGCAATAACACATAATACATACTTGAATTCCTTGCATACTTGCACACATAATTTATTTTACAAAACTTTCCATTTTCGGAAATTACTATTTTTAGAAAAAATTCATTTTCAAAATGTTTTGAATTTAAGAAATTCCTCTTTCCAAAAATAAACTTAGGGTACCCCACAATAAAATTCATTTTATTTCAAAATCTATGCTCTGATACCACTTTGTAACACCCTGGATTTTCCCTAACTTCCTACTTCTCATTTTTCCGGAAAACATATTAAATTAATAAATATTATATTTACTAAAACTACTAAATATGGAAAAACCAAATTATTACCGCCACCGTGATAACGGCTAAGGCATTTATCAAATTACTACAGCGGAACTCTAAAAACCAAAACAATTAAAAACTAAACTTCAAACAACTTTAAATTAAAATCAACTTTAAATTTATTACACTTCGGAACCATATTAATGGCCCTTTAAAACCAAACCAAAACTAATATTTATTCTTTTTATTGAGATTCATCACAATTCAACTTCCCTACATCTTTGCATAATAATTCATATTTGTAATGTAGTGTTCAATGCTTGGAGTGTGAACTCTTAAATGCTAATACTAATATTTATAATGTAGTCTTAGGTTAGATGACTTCTCATATTTGTTAATTTTCTTAATTGGTATTGTTCCATATGAAATATTTATTAGTAGTGTGTGTATTTTCATTGATTTCAGGTTAAATTTTTTGTTTCATTAAAAATTGCAATGTTGTTATACATCAAAGCGCTAGGATCAAATTAAAATTGTTACTCATTGTTGGGTAAGAGGAAAAACACTTGACATATTGCTCACCACTGATGATAGTACACAACACCTGTGAGGCATTTCACTATTTGCTTCTTTTGCACATTGTGTGAGTCCTTGAACTATTTAGATCAGAGTTGATCAACCTTTGCACAGCCCTGCCCGGCCCGACCCAAAAAAGCAGGTTTTGGGCAAGTTATTTTCGGCCTGATTTTTTGTTTTCCTCGTTGGCTTTGGCGGCCTAACTTAAAGAAATTTAGTAAGTTTTTTGGCCTAACCCGAAAAGGCCTAAAAAGCCCGCCAAGTCCATTCTATTTTTTCGGGCTTTGGACAACAAGTTTAGGCCCGATCAGCCCCGAGCCCAATCAAAGGGCCTTATATAATGCATCACGCTTGGCCCGGTGATTGTTGCTAGAATTTTGTAACAATGTTACTATCTTATGGTGTCTAACCCATGATCACCTCTAATTTAGATGAATGTAAGACATTAATTCACTATTATTGAGAAAGTACTAGTGAATCATTTTAGTATGGTGCCATGGTCATTGATAAATCTTTTAAATAGTCGTTCAAAGAGAGTGACTACATATTTGTTAGATTGTGCCATCTCTATCATTAGTTGCTCCTTTTGCAACAGATCATATAACATTTTGGGAAACAACTAGTACCTTCAAAGGCTTGAACTTGATTTTACTTTAATTTACATATTCCTATACAATGTAGCAAGACTTGACAATTAAAGATGCATAACTATATGTTATATGGCATGCCTTAATTATAGAATTTATTAATATATTTATGCAAAATTGACATGCATTTGATATTGCGATTAAGCTTCATTCTTATACATACTTATTACATTGCGTTTATACTCTCTCCGTCTTTTTTTGTTGCTACATTCACTTTTTTCATCACCCAAAA
This sequence comes from Suaeda aralocaspica, assembly GCA_016808085.1. Taxonomy (NCBI): domain Eukaryota; kingdom Viridiplantae; phylum Streptophyta; class Magnoliopsida; order Caryophyllales; family Amaranthaceae; genus Suaeda; species Suaeda aralocaspica. The sequence goes on from PYUH01000858.1 coordinate 331,611, forward strand.
CGCAACTTATAATATTAATATCTCGAGTTTTGTAGAATAAAAAATTATAAAAAATATATTTTTAGAAAATATACATTGTGACGAATTAAACAAGTTTCCATATGACGATGTTTTACTTTATGCATTAAATACCAAAGTTAGTCAATTTTACAATATAATAGTGTCACAATTCCCAATGGAGCAAGTAAAAAAGACCGAAGGAGTATAACATAAACTTATTTTTTCCCCTAGGATTTTCCAAAATGTTACTATATTCCTAAAATGTCGGACTTGAAGTGCACAATATATGAGGGTTGAACTATGGTGTCTTTAAGAAAAATATATCAATACCCCATACTTTGTGTACTTCCTTGAAGGAAAAAAAAAATCAATTTTCATATTAACATATATCAAGATCTGCTCAAAATTACAAAACAAACCAATATAGTAATATAGCAATCCCGGGGCATCGCCCGGGCAACAAACTAGATACTCATTAAAATGTAAGGAAAAAAATTGCATCCCGACACGTGTCACCTATGTAGCATAGGGACGGATACAGGTTCAAATACGAAAACAGGGTCAGAGACGGAAAACGATAAAATCAAAATTTTACAAGTTATAATCCCAAATATTATATACTACCTCCGTTTCATATTAGTTGCGACCAATGGCGAAGCTAGGATTTTGGAGATAGTGATGGGTCAACATCATTTACGAAAGTACCCCATAAAATTTTGGTCTAGTTTTCATGTCTATTTCATAATTGATTTTGATCCAAAATTTATTGTATTAAAAAAAATAATAATTGAACAAACATATGAACTATACACTTCAATCATATGGAATTAGGGTATATGAAAATGCCATTGATTAGAAAGGGGTAAAAATGTAAAAGCAAAATTGAGAAATAAAACTATAAATATATGAAAAGGTTGAGTGCTCCCAAAAAATTTGGGTCTAATATATAGATGATTTCGATCCAAAATTTATTCCCTCAAAAAAAAAAATCAAAAATTTATTTTATTAAAAATCTATAAATGAACATACATATGAAGTATACACTTTAACCAAATGCAAGTGGGCTATATGAAAATGCAATTAAATTAGAAAGGTGCAAATATCGAATTGAAAAGGTTAAATTTTAAAAGAACACTGTAAAAATATGACAGAACTATAAATTTGAGCTTTGACAAGATTTGACCATGCGACCCTTCTTACATAGCACAACAACTTATCCATTAGGCCACCAATACACAATAATACTTTAGTTGTGCTATCTATATATATAAGGGAGTTTTATTGGGCAATGGTGACCCACCATTCACCAATGTGACTCCGTCACTGGTTACAACAATTGGGTATAATTTGTAAAATATAAAATATTCGATTGTTGCAACTAATATAAAACGGAGATAGTATATATATACACCAATAATATTCAATACAGGCTGTACAACAGTGGAAAGAGCAGTCAGTTAGCATTCATTAATTATTCTTTTTTTTAACGCAAAGAAGATGAACAATATATTAAATAAAGCCTACTATCTCTAACATCCCTGGAAAGGGATTGTTAAAGGTAGTGAGGTGATTAGGGGTTACAACTGACAAAGTATCAACTACTACATGTCTAACAAAGTAGACCATAATAATATAATATATAATACGAATATACGAAAAATATTTCAGCATAGCAAAGTAAAAACAAGCAAAAGTGATATGCATCCAGGTAAACATATAGTCTGAAGAACTGAAGGACTAAAACCAGTGAAAACTAGACATTTGAAATGTAAAGGCTAAGCCGGTTTAGAAGTGGAGGTGCCTACTGCATGGCCAAGGTCTTTCCTGAAAACATGTCTGACAGCAAGGCGAACTTCATAGAAAATCTTGTATCGATCCTCCATGACATAAGAAAGATTGGCAAGAGTGTGAGCCACTTGGTTAGCTTCTCTTCTAACATGTTGAACACTAACATTTCCAAACAGTTTCAGCATACCAGCTATTTCATTAATCAACGCAATGGACACATGATTTTGACAGTCAAAAGCCTCATCCAGAAGTTGTATCATTTCTTTGGCATCAGTTTCAACTTGTAGTTTGATAAATCCTTTGGACATAGCAAGAGTTAGGCCTATTACCATAGCTTTGAGCTCAGCAGCTAGTGGATTGGAGGCCTTGTAGCTGGCTGAAAAGCCAACTACCCAACTACCATCTTCAGTTCTAACAACTCCTCCACCTCCTGCAGACGAGGTGCCCCTCCATGAGCCATCTATGTTGAGCTTGTAGAAGCCAGTGCCAGGAACAGTCCACCGATTAAGGTGTTCATCAATAATAGGCTTGACGAAGTTGGTCTGGAAGATCAAGTTAGTAGCATGATAGTCGTAAGCAAAATGATTGTAAACTGTAGACAAATGTTGCATTTTTCTTTCAAACACAGCCATATTTCTCATTTTCCAAATATACCTACAAGCAATTATAAAAGTCATTTTCCAGTGTTTAGACTGTGACATATTATAAATGATCCAATTATTCCAGTCAGTGCTCCAGAATAAGTCGGTATTAGTCATTTCAATTGCAAGCTGTTGAAAGATCTTGTTCCAAAAGTTTTGAGTGTTAAAGCAATTCCTAAAAAGGTGAAGATGTGTTTCATCAAACATGGTGCACCTGATACAAGTTGACTTAAAGGCAGGGATTTTAAGCTTGAGGACATCTCCCATAGGAGAATTGAGTGGCAAAAATTCCAAGCAAACATTTTATATTTGAAAGGAGCACGAGTTTTCCAAAGGTTTTTCCAGAAGAGGTTAGAAGGTGTTGCAGAATTTGGGCATGAATAATGGAAATAGGCAGTCTTGATAGTAAAGAAACCTTTTTTGTCATATTTCCACCTGAGGTGATCCTGTGGGAGAGAGGGGGATTGCTAAGATGAGGTCAGTTAGATGGGGAGGAAGAAGATGAGTAAATGAAGTCAAATTCCAAGTGAAGTTGTTAATGATGTGAGCAACTCTCCAGTGAGCAATGTGTTCAGGGATGTGATTTACCTCATAACAAAGTGGTTTGTCCCCCACCCAATGATGAAACCAAAGAGAAGTATCTAACCCATTTCCTATCCCATTGAGGAGACTAAGTTTAAGAACATCCCTTCCATTTAAAATGTCTTTCCAAAGAGGAGAATGGTGATTTGAGGGAATTGTATCCATGAAGTTTGAGTGCCTAAGATATCTAGCCTGAAGCAATCTAACCCAAAGTTTGTGCGGTTGAGTTAAAATCCTCCAACCAAGTTTTGCCATAAAGGCCAGGTTCCAATTCCTAAGATTCCTGATGCCTAAACCACCCATATGGATTGGAAGGCATAATTTTGCCTATGAGGTTCTAGAGATGTATTTTGAGGCATTGACCTTGTTCCAGAGGAATTTTTTGCATTGTTTTTCAATGTCTTGCACAACTGAAATTGGGAGAATTGAAGTTTGCATTGCATATAGAGTGTAGGAGTTCAAAACTGTTTTAATTAGAGTGGTTCTACCTGCCATGTTAAGGAGTTTTGACTGCCAGCCTCTAATTTATTCACAGGTTTTATCAAGCAAACCTAAATAATCATGCTTTGAAAGTTTATTTGGAGAAATATCAACCCCTAAATATTTACCAAAGGTGGAAACAGGCTTGAAACCTCCTATACTAGCAATTTCATTCCTGAGATGGTGTGAAATTTTTGTTGGGACAATGACAGTTGATTTAGACATATTCACCTTAAGACCAGACATATCTCCAAAATTATTCATTAGAGCAATTATATTGTGAATATTGTTAACTGATGCAGCACCAAAGAGAAAGATATCATCAGCATAAAAAAGGTGAGTTAGACCAAGATCTTTGTTTATTCTCAGAGGTTTCCAAACCTTTTCATTCACAGAGTTTTCAATGAGCATAGAGAGTCTTTCAAGACACATCACAAAAATATAAGGACTTAAGGGATCTCCCTGCCTAATTCCTCTTGTTGGTTGAAAGGCTGTTGTGATTTCTCCATTCCATAGGGTTGAAATGGTGGGAGTTGTGATGCAATTCATGATTAGTCTAACTAAGACTGTAGGGAGTTTGAATCCAGTAAGGGTTTCATGAATGAATCCCCATTCAAGACTATCAAAAGCTTTGGACAAATCAATTTTAATGGCCATTATTTTCCTGTTTTTATTAGCCTTTTTAAAAACGTGAGAAATATCCTTTAGAATTAGGACATTCTCTTCTATTCCTCTATCTTTAATGAAGCTAGTTTGAAGTGGGTTAACCCAGTTACCCAGAAACTGTCTAAGCCTATTTGCAATGGTTTTGGTTATAAGCTTGTAAGTGGTATTACATAAATCTATAGGCCTAAAGTCAGCTATAGTTTGAGGAATATCTTTTTTTGGAATGAGACAAATGTAGGAATTGTTAATCTCATGTGGGATAAGACCAGTTGTGAAACAATAATCAATCAAGTCAGTGATAGGCTTGCTCAGAAATTCCCAGTGTTTTTGGTAGAAGAGGGGTTGGATGCCATCAGGCCCAAGGCTTTTCATTGGGTCCATCATGAAGAGATTATGTTTAATCTCATCAACAGTTATAGGGGAGGAAAGGGAAAGGCATTCTGTTTCTATAGCAAAAATCAGGCTGGAGAAATGGTAATTAAGTGTTTCATGAGTGTGAGTAGTGGTTAAGAGAGAAGAGAAGGATTGCATAGCCATATGTCTTAAAAGAGCCTGATATGTTACCCAGTTATTGGACTCATCTTGCAAAGTGACAAATTTTGATTTTGTTTTTTTAATTATTGCAATGATGTGGAAGTATTTAGTGTTACAGTCTCCAAATTTTCTCTAGTTAATGCCTGCTTTTTGGGCCCATATTATTCTCTCAATTCTGAGGATGTCCTTGAGTTCCATTATTAAGTCTTTTTCTAAATTGTGGAGAAAAGGAGAGAAAGCCCTAGACAAAGATCTTTGAATGCCTTCTATTCTAGCAGTAATACGATTCTTTCTTTTAGTAACATTATCAAAAACATTATTATTCCAGTCTTTTATATTATTAGTGAAGTTATTAAGGCCAATCAAGTAATCAAGTCTGCCAAAATCCCAATTTTTACAGAAAAATCAGAAAACAGGGTTTTCCATCCATGAATCTTTACAACGAAAAGGGAAATTACCATGACGAACCACAACATCAAAAAGAGAAACCATAATAGGACAGTGATCAGAATAAGTGCAGGTTAGATGTGATACCTTTGTTTGAGGAAAATCCTCAAGCCGTTGTGTGTTATTGAGAGCTCTGTCCAGACGTTCTCAAAATAAACGCAGCTCCATCTCTTCCATTTGTCCAAGTGAATGGATTTCCATGAAAACCCAGATCAATGAGGCCTCCTTTATTCATGAAATCTTCGAAATCCTTAGATTGTGTCACTCTGTAACTTCTACCACCCATTTTTTCCTTTTGTTTACGAATTTCGTTCCATTCCCCAAGCATGAGATGAGGGATGGAGGAAGGAGGGGGTCATCTGATAAACAACGCCACATGGTGTGGCACTTCGCCGGATTGGAAGGAGCGTGAATTCCAGTGAGCAATACTTCAGGATGGTGGGGGCTAAAGTGGAACAGAGTATGAAAATAGTGCTCTTCAGCAGAATCAAAGATCACCATTTTAACTTGGGATTTCCAAAGAACCCATATACCTCCACATTTTCCTTTTGGTTGAATCACTGCACTTTCATCGAACCCTAACTGACGCTTCACTGAACGTGCCCTTTTATCATCACTTTTTGTTTCCACAAAAATAAAAATGGATGGGTTATATTTACAAATGAGATCCTTTGCATGGGGAATGAATTCATCCTTTGAGGCTCCCCTAATGTTCCACATCATGATCTTCATTGTAAGATTTGGTAGGTTGCGCTGCAGGTGCAGCTTCTGTTTGTCTCCTTCCTTTGCATTCATCGGTAGGTAAAATTGCTCCCATTCGTTCCAATTGTGCATTTGACACATTGCTTGGATGGTTTCCAGTCTTAGTGGTATCACTAGTGAGTTGATGTCCAGATCTTGTGTCTTCCGGTACCCTTTCCGGTAATTGAGATCTAGTTGTGCACCCACTACTCCTTTTTGCATAAGGAACAAGATCAAACGTTCGTTGAAAAGCGCGATGTCTTGATCTTAGGGTTGATTTAGTAACAAGAAGGTTCTTGGGTATTCCGGTGGTGGAAGTAGCATAGCCGACACGAATTTGATGCCTAGATTTTGTATCTGGAATAGCTAACTCGAGGGATGGGGGTTGAGTGTCATTGGAGGTAGTCGAAGTGACAGGTTGGTGTCTAACAAGGGTGGAGTCATTGGAGTCTGGGATGGTGAAGCTTGGGTTGAAGGTGGTTGAGACGGGTGAAACTGGTTCAGCAGGCGGAGTGTTTGGGGCACTTTGGGTGGCAGGGTTGTTATGCATGTCGATGTCTATTTTAATGAAGGTTGGAGAATCACGGTTGTTGAAGGAAGGGCAGTGGTTGGTTGTGGTGGTTGATTTAGGGAGAAGAAGGTTGTTTGCGGTGGAGTTGTTGACGAAGGTGGAGCTGTTGGAGGGTTGGCTTCCATTGTTGTTGATGAGTGAGTTTGTGGTTGTGGTTGTGGATTTGGAGAGGGAAACGTCATTAGGGTTTTTTGAAATGCAGTGAGTAATTTTTTATGGAGAAGAAGTGGTTGGAATGGGATTTAATATGGGGGTTTTAGGATTAATAGGTGTGTTAATGTTGCCATAAATGGAAGTCGTCTCCCCTGTCATAGGATAATCTTGAAAATGAGAATTTAGAGTAGAGGAAGAAACGGGGGGAATTAATGAGTCATAAGTGTAAGTTAATTCAGGTTCTTTTGCAACAGGGGTATTTATAGTGGGAAACTGTGAGACTTCCTTTCCTTTACTGATAGGAGCAAAGGAATTAAAAGTACTACTTTTATCATTAATACCTTTTGGAAGTGACGTTTTGTTTGCTTTTTTGTAGTCATTGATGTTTTTATTTCTGATGTAAGGAGGTCTTGGGCTTTGGATGGAATTATGAGTGGCCTTTTGTTTACGCTTGTTTACAACAGTTGTCCAAGGCCCATAATCATTATGAACAATAGGATTGTTATGAGAAGGCTGCAAAAGATGGGCCTGTAAAGGTTGGTGAGATGGGTCATTACTCTTTGGCGTGCTAGCAGGCAGTAATGGTGGAGTGTTATCTCTTCCATTGACTTTCTTGTCGTTGCATTTATCATGAGTGTGACCAATTCGTCCACAAGAAAAACAGAGATTGCCGATGTTTTCATAGACAATTTCCTGTTGATGTCCTCCAATTTCAACTTTTGTGATGAGAGGAGCATTGGAGTCAATCTCAATGTTAACCCTTGCGTATCGGGCTCTGGTGAGATTGTTTGTTGCAAAATCAACGCGAAGTTGAGTTCCGGCTATTTTCGCTATATCATACAGAGCTTCCTTATCATAGTACTCAACAGGCAATTCTGGGAATCTAATCCAAACAGAGATGTTGTTAAGAGGATTATGAGATGGTCGGAAATTTGGTTTCCAGCGAGTTAACATCAGATAGTGGTCAAGGACATACCATGGTCCTCCAAATAATGCTCTTTCAAGATCATCCTGAGTTGAGAAGCGAAATAAATAGACATTGCTGCCAATATCTATAACCTCAATTGTTCCAGCTGGCTTCCACATTGTTTTAACTCGGGCAGTAATGAAACTAGGTCGAACTGAAATCCCTAAGAACTTGCCCATTAGAGTTAGTTTCCACGGTTGACGAAGTCTGTTTAAAACAGAGGGAGCAAATTGAACTGCTGAATTTGATTCCTGAGGGATGACAATGTCCTCTGTTTCCCATTCCATGGATTGGAGCATAATCTTTTTCGCCTCTGTAAACCATTAACTATATTTGGCTACCACATTTCGAAAACTGGGTTGTTCCATTGGTTCATTAATGATAGAATCTTGTATCTCATGCGGAGATGGTGGTTCACATGGAGGAGGATTCTTCTCCATTGAGGAACAAGAAAAGCAAGTAAAGTAAAAAACCTGTTTTTTCTCACTTTCTAAGACTTTCTCTCTCTAAGACTTTTTAACATTAGCAACTTCTTGATTGTACGACTATGCATTCATTAATTATTCAAGTACTTGGTAAGTAGATTTCTTCAATTTTGTTTGATTCATTTTTGGTTACTATTTCAAGTAGTTTTTACAGGAGATAGTTGCAGAGGTGGTCGACGATCAAACATGCACTAACATACTCAAATTAGAGTGGTTTGTTGAAGTGAACATTATTGTTGAAAGTAATGTAGCAACTAGTAACATTAATTCAATTATATATTGCATTGCTTTGTAGAATTGTCGCACTTACTAAACCATCATTGAGTTCTTTAAATTGAATATTTTCAAAACGTAAGTTAAATGTCAATCACCATCATAGCTAACAAAAGTAGTTGAAATTCACACTCAATTTTTAGATTTAGATTTGATATTGATACTTATTTTTGGATCACTAGATAACATCTTGAATTACATAGCACATCATATCTGCAATCACCTTGTCGTCCCCACCAAAACTGGACCATTTTGGGGACGATTCCCAATCGCACCCACACACACCTTCCCCGTCCCCATTATGAACCCAATAGGGGATCGGGCCTTCCACTACCAAACTCATGCTTCCTAGCATGTCACCCCCTTGCCACAATTGTCATAGCACCACATAGAAATTATCTCCATCACTTTCCGAAAAAATGGGGTGAGCAAGAATCAATCTCTCAACCTTCAAGTTGTAAGATAAAGATCATAACCCATTAAACACCTTGCATAATTAGTATAATAAACACATTGTATTACATATTTAACATTTGATAATTTTTTCTTTTAAAATTCATGCTATCACGCATAACAATCTCACTATTTTCTTTACTTTCCTTCCTACTAGCTTTCTTATTCATCATGCAATTAAAAAAAGCGAAGATTTATGCCAAAAAATCCCAAANTTCCTGTTGATGTCCTCCAATTTCAACTTTTGTGATGAGAGGAGCATTGGAGTCAATCTCAATGTTAACCCTTGCGTATCGGGCTCTGGTGAGATTGTTTGTTGCAAAATCAACGCGAAGTTGAGTTCCGGCTATTTTCGCTATATCATACAGAGCTTCCTTATCATAGTACTCAACAGGCAATTCTGGGAATCTAATCCAAACAGAGATGTTGTTAAGAGGATTATGAGATGGTCGGAAATTTGGTTTCCAGCGAGTTAACATCAGATAGTGGTCAAGGACATACCATGGTCCTCCAAATAATGCTCTTTCAAGATCATCCTGAGTTGAGAAGCGAAATAAATAGACATTGCTGCCAATATCTATAACCTCAATTGTTCCAGCTGGCTTCCACATTGTTTTAACTCGGGCAGTAATGAAACTAGGTCGAACTGAAATCCCTAAGAACTTGCCCATTAGAGTTAGTTTCCACGGTTGACGAAGTCTGTTTAAAACAGAGGGAGCAAATTGAACTGCTGAATTTGATTCCTGAGGGATGACAATGTCCTCTGTTTCCCATTCCATGGATTGGAGCATAATCTTTTTCGCCTCTGTAAACCATTAACTATATTTGGCTACCACATTTCGAAAACTGGGTTGTTCCATTGGTTCATTAATGATAGAATCTTGTATCTCATGCGGAGATGGTGGTTCACATGGAGGAGGATTCTTCTCCATTGAGGAACAAGAAAAGCAAGTAAAGTAAAAAACCTGTTTTTTCTCACTTTCTAAGACTTTCTCTCTCTAAGACTTTTTAACATTAGCAACTTCTTGATTGTACGACTATGCATTCATTAATTATTCAAGTACTTGGTAAGTAGATTTCTTCAATTTTGTTTGATTCATTTTTGGTTACTATTTCAAGTAGTTTTTACAGGAGATAGTTGCAGAGGTGGTCGACGATCAAACATGCACTAACATACTCAAATTAGAGTGGTTTGTTGAAGTGAACATTATTGTTGAAAGTAATGTAGCAACTAGTAACATTAATTCAATTATATATTGCATTGCTTTGTAGAATTGTCGCACTTACTAAACCATCATTGAGTTCTTTAAATTGAATATTTTCAAAACGTAAGTTAAATGTCAATCACCATCATAGCTAACAAAAGTAGTTGAAATTCACACTCAATTTTTAGATTTAGATTTGATATTGATACTTATTTTTGGATCACTAGATAACATCTTGAATTACATAGCACATCATATCTGCAATCACCTTGTCGTCCCCACCAAAACTGGACCATTTTGGGGACGATTCCCAATCGCACCCACACACACCTTCCCCGTCCCCATTATGAACCCAATAGGGGATCGGGCCTTCCACTACCAAACTCATGCTTCCTAGCATGTCACCCCCTTGCCACAATTGTCATAGCACCACATAGAAATTATCTCCATCACTTTCCGAAAAAATGGGGTGAGCAAGAATCAATCTCTCAACCTTCAAGTTGTAAGATAAAGATCATAACCCATTAAACACCTTGCATAATTAGTATAATAAACACATTGTATTACATATTTAACATTTGATAATTTTTTCTTTTAAAATTCATGCTATCACGCATAACAATCTCACTATTTTCTTTACTTTCCTTCCTACTAGCTTTCTTATTCATCATGCAATTAAAAAAAGCGAAGATTTATGCCAAAAAATCCCAAATTTGAGCCATCTGCTCAAAATAATCCCAACTATGCGTAATCCCAAAATAATCCCAACTTTCAACAAAAATTCTCATATTGGTCCAATTGACTGTTTACGTGGTAAACAAGTTACTAATTGGTTCTTCCCTCTTCAAAATCTATTTTCCCCTCCTAAACCTGTCAGAATTAACAACTACCCTCTTCTCACATTAACACTCTCTCCTCTGCCATCTTCATTCAATTTCACTGCATTTTTACTCTCTCTTACGCATTAATTTCGCAATTAGCAACATTCAACCAACATTAAATTCCCTCTTGACTTGGTTTAGGTAACATTTTTTTTGACTTTTTTTTTTTGTTGACTTGGCTTTAATTGTATAACCAACATTCAACCACCCTTTTCCCTCCTTAAATTCCCCCCTTCATTGTCATTTTTTTAACCTTCTTCTTCCTTCTGTTTTTTCTGCTATTTTTTTTCTTCTGTTTTTGTTCTCTTTCTTCTTATGTTTTTTTTCTTGTTTTCAAAAATGTCTTCAACTAACTCATCAATCTGGTGGCTCAGGATCTTCTAGGTCAAGAAGTGAACAATCCAAGGTTACCTTATGTCACCACCACGATCCTGCTCCAATGAAGACAGTGAAGGTGAATGGTATACTATCCACACTATTATACCCACACTTCTTCACTAAGTCAACCAATTCCCACCAAGACAACTCATCGCCGTCAACCTCAAAAGTTCTACATTATTTACCCACATAAATCAACTTCCCAAATGAATCCCTCTCAAAAAACCCACCATGCCACAACAGGCTAAATGGTGTATCCATTGCCAACATAAACTAAAATGGAGAAATAAAAAAAAAATTCAAGCCAAAATTCGTGCAAAACAGAATCGATTCACAAATAAAACACATAACAATTCACAATGATACATTAACAACTACAATTATAAGTCGCCAATTGTCAATTATCCAATTATCAACTCAAATCATTCAACTTTGAACAATAATAACACAATTAATAAACCCTAATTTCGCAATTAACAATACATGCAGATTTAAAAACAAAAAAAAATAATTTCTAGAAGTAAAATTGATAGAAAACTCACATGGATGTGGCGATTTCAACTGCAATTAACTTCTTCAACAATTTCCCGGTTCTTCACTCTTGCTAATTGCAAAATTAATGCGTAAGAGAGAGTAAAAATGCAGTGAAATTGAATGAAGATGGCAGAGGAGAGTGTTAATGTGAGAGGAGAGTAGTTGTTAATTCTGACAGGTTTAGGAGGGGAAAATAGATTTTGAAGAGGGAAGAACCAATTAGTAACCTGTTTACCAGGTAAACAGTCAATTGGACCAATATGAGAATTTTTGTTGAAAGTTGGGATTATTTTGAAATTACGCATAGTTGGTATTATTTTGAGAATATGGCTCAAAGTTGGGATTTTTAGCATAAATTTTCGCTTAAAAAAAAGTAAATTTTTGAAAACAATACCATTTTTATTCATCTCGTACAACTTTAATAACCCCGGATGTCATCCTAGCCAAAAAAAAATTTTTTTAATAGTAAAAGTACATTATGCTACCAATGAAAATTTCTGCCTTTCTGGTGTAAATGTATTCACCTTGTAATGGATCAGATAATCTAAATTTTGTGGTCTTTTAAAATTTATTATACTACCTTTGTTTCACAGTATTGCAACAATTACACATTTTTTCTCTTTAATTTATGTCAAATAGTTACAAATAATGTGCAACATAGGTAGTATTTTTTTCTTTTTAAATTACAGTTGACAATAATTTTAACGATGATACTATAATTTTTGAGCAAAGACTAATAAGGAGAAAATGACATTAACCATCTGAATTCTCTACTTCGGAGATAAGAGCTAAAAATGTGTGACTAATTTTCTTAACATACTTTTCCTAATTTTCCAAAACGAAAATTAAAAAATAAAAAATAAAAAAAAGAGCCTTAACCGGCTCTTTTAAGGCAAAGATTTATAATTTCTTTTCAATAAAAATTGTTGCTACAAAAGATATGAACAAGCACAGGACAAATTACCACTTTGACCAACAGAATAATGGCCAGCTTAATTAATGTTTGTATATTTTCCAAACTTCATCCAGTCTCAATTAGGATTGGACCATACAAGCAAACACATGTGGGCCATACAAGCAAATTCCATCTGGTCTCGATTAGTCCTTATATCTTTTCCAAACTCTCTCCAGGCTTGATTAGTATTGAACCATACAAGCAAATACGTAGACTGCCTTGAAGAAGTCGTTGGTGGAGATAGCTCTTGTATAAATCCCAAAACTCATTCCTGTTAATAGAACATACAAAAATGCATTTGAATGCAGCTACAAATGAGAACGAATGAATGAAACAGCTTTGCGGTGCACACACATGTGAACATTTGAATGAAACAGCATTACAAGTCTAACCCTTAGCATGGTGGTAGACTGATACGGTTTTAGTAGTAAAATTCATATACAATGTTCTGAATGACAAAGGCCTACATCCTCGAGCTCAAACACCTGAATTCTTGAAATACAGATTGTTGGGTCTCCAAAACAAGTGACTATCACGTTCAGAGTTTCAGAAAAAGTCAAGTCATGCTAGTTTGAGTCATACTGGATCAATTGCCTGTTTAGTCATGCTAGTTTGAGTCTAAGTTACATGGACACGGCTGTTTAGGCCTCCACAGCCGTGTCGACACGACACGAACACCGGTGTGAAATACGTGTCCGATCCTTCACTTTCACCTCGGACACGGCTACCTCACATAAGGTTGAATTTTTCAGAAATTGAGTTTAAAAAAGTCTTTTGTAGATCGTAATTGAACATAAATATCTGCCAATTATATGTGAAATTGAAGTAATTATGGATGTACGAATGATGAATGCTCCTGGATTAGCTATCAGCCTATCAAGCTATGTAATTATGTAACCAATATTGGAAAATTGTCAAAAAAAAAAAAACTCAAAATTTGGAAAATGTAATATTTTGGATTATTAATGAAAGAATGAAACCTTTTGCTATATATAATTTTTAGATATTTTATTTAATATTTAATACATGTCGTGTCCCCGCACCCATGTCTAAAACTAGGACAAAGTCCCCGTGTCCCCAAATTTTAGGATAGATGTGTCGGACACACGGACACGTACCCATGTCCGATACTTTCAGACGAGTCCATGTAACATAGGTTTGAGTCATGTTGAATCAATTACCTGGTTGGTCATGTCAGATAATCTTCGCCTCTTGGGTCACGTCAGTTTTTGACAACTATCGTCCCACATTCCATGCTAATATATATAAGCCAAACGGTATGAAGCTCAAATATTTTTTTGGACAGCAAGCTAGGAGGGAAGGGAAAGAGAAGGAAGGAGAAGGGGAAAGAAAGGGAGGGAGAAAAGAGAGCTTCAATTTCCTTCCAAATCTCTTCAAATTTGGAGGGATGTTGTTTCTTAAAGCAGAACGGAAATTAGATCCCCATTCCCTCCCCTTCCCCCAACCCTTTATACAAACAAGAGAATTTTTTCCCCTTCTTTTTCCCTTCCATTCCTTCAATCCAAACAAAGGATAGAGTAAAATGCAGCGCATACCCTAGCTGGAACCTTTAGTTTTCAAGCTATCCTTTAGGTTAAAAAAAAAATTTACTTCACACAAATTCAAATTAACACTGACAGATGCCATTAAGTTCTTCAGGTCACTTTTAGAAGTGTTGTTTACAGAACACGAGTTCCTTTCAAGGGGTTATCATAAGAATAAATTAATAACATAGTATTCAAATGCATACTTCATGAATATGCACTATGAAAACTGGATTAAAGATGTTCTATACCTTCCACCCCCTTCCCCATCCCAACGGCTACATACAAAACCCATATTCTCATAGACGGCAAATAGTGAATAAGAAAAATAGAAAAGAAAAAAGAACGATTAAGGAAAAATAATCTTACCTGACTTGCTTAAGGGTCAGCAATGAAAAGCCTTTAATATCAGCGTGCATATCAAGGATAATGACTTCTAATCGTGAAAGCCCCAAAGCCTCCATTTCACATAATTTTTTAATCCTGAAGACGGAAAAAAGGTGTTGTAAGACAAAAGATATAGGCAAAGCATTAGAAATAACAATTGCTTATAACAATTTCAAACTTGTTTCTCAAACAGGTAGCTCGGTCACTTGAAGTTACCATCATAAAAGACATTTCTAATAAACTTTCCCACTAATTTACAAGACACAACTATGGTTCATACAAGACATCTACTAGTACCACAAATGTATCAAACAAAAAGGGTTCTCTATTAACATTGCAAAGAAATTAAAAAAAAAAAGATAAAAGAGAGAGAGAGAGAGAGAAGAAAGAGAACCACTACCAAAAGCAGGAATAAAATCATGAGAGAGAAACAGAAGCTGGTGACACAGAGTTAAGTTCCTCCTTGGTACAGCCATCAAAATATCAAATACTAATCCGTTCACCAAATATCTAGAAAAAGATCTGTAATATGTAAATTTCAATGCAACCCATCAGCAATCGCAGGTGTTTCTGTAATCAGGGCTAGTGGAAACTGAAAAGGCCAAAATTGGAACTCATTGTTCAAAGGCCATTAATCAGTTGAAAATTTATGAAAATGCAAAAGGCAGTAGCATCAGAAGGCAGTAGCATAAGAGAATCTTCAATTACTTAATTGGTTTTACTCCAACTAACACTTCAATAGCTAAATATTAGTTCAATAATGGACCTTTGTGGCTTAATCTGCTAGAGGTTAATGATAGCACATGTTTAGATCCATATTTCACTCCTATTCAATTGTATATTTTCAGGCTAAAAATGGGCCTAATTATGCAAATAATCTATTGTCTAGAGTTGGTTGGCCTTTATTTGTGTTTTCAGGCATTTTCAGCGTTTTATCCCGCTCGTAAATAAACTTGGAACCGTTTGGAATACTTAGCAGCCATTTTTGGAGATATGAGAAATCTGCACTCACGACGCACAACATTGCACATACAGCCAGCAAAGCAAGAAACCAGCATTGTGGAAAATTTTCTAACACAATGAAAGAGAGCTGCCAGGTCGAGCAATCGGGCAAGGGACGAAGTTTTAGAAGATGAAAAATCGGCCAAGTCACGAGAAGAAGAGAAGAATTGCTCTTGCGCCCAACCGGACAGCTTATTCTTGGTCACATAATGAATTCCCCGATATGTGTTTGCCAGGTGGCCGGTCAGGCGGGTCTCGCCCGTCACCGGGTAGTTTGCATGGAGAAGGTTTCTCCCCTTTTCAGCCCTTTTTTTCCTTTCACACCATAAATAGGTTGTAATCCTAGTTCTTTGTATGCCACTTTCATTATCCTAAGTTTAGTTTAGACCTAGTTTAGTCTCAAGCATTATTTAATCTCATATACTTCATTACTTTTACATTCAATTCATCAATCATTATTTTCAAGTTTTATCAATTCTCTTCCTTCAACTTGTATAATTGTCCTTCATTATTTAGTTTATAATTATAGTTTGCTCCTGCTACTGTTGTTGTTGCATTATTTAGTGATAATAACTTTTTATTGCATGTTTGCTTTTATAGTCAACCATAAATGTCGGAAACTACCTAGAATGTCAATTTTTGCGAACAACTACCTATTACATTTGTTCTATTTTGATAGCACTACCCTCTACCGGATTCTTGCACATTTTCAGATATTGGGGCCCACTTTTAGCCATTTCCCTTAAATGCAATTACTGTAATTACTATTTTATCCTTTTCTATTTAGCCCCTCCTTCCCTAGTTTATCTATCTCTCTGATCTCCTCCATACTCAAAAAACCCACTTCAATTCTGGAATCGATTTCAGCCTCCTCTTCTCCTGATTTATGACTAATCTAGATTTTTTGGCAACTACAGCAAGGTCAATAATTCACTATGTCATAATGGACTATAAGCTCGAGGTTAAGGAATCACTTGGTCCTTATGGTCCTCATGGACTGTAATAGCTAATTTGGGGAGGGGCAATATCGATAGTCTAATATTATTAAGTTTTAGTTTTTAACAAATTAGCTCTAGAATAATAGGGAGAGCAAAAGGAAGAGTGTAGGTAGAATTTTGTAAGGGAAATCTTGAGAGAGTTATGACCCTAAAGCCATTGTTGGAGAGTGATAACCTAAAGTTATCGAGAGAGTTATACTCTTAAGCTATTAAACTACCATTTTGATACAAGTACAGATGATCATAACCAATGTTTGTGATTTGGATTTCAAGTGGTACTCGCAAATAAAACTCAAAACTGACAATTTTATTCAATTAAATTATCACTCCTGACAAATTAATTGAATGCAAATCAATTAGATCACTCCTCAAACTAATTAATTAGGATATAAAACTCGTCCTCACTCCTGAGCTACGAATTCTATTAGCACCTTCAACAATCAACTCTTTAATGGCACAAGAATAAACACACGAAATTTAATTTGATGACTCTCATAAGAACTTATGTTGTTACATGGAACTTTTAGGTTATTTATAGTACAAAATATCCTAACAACCTCATAACAACTCCAACAAATTCTAACAAACTTTGAAACAACCTAACAAACCAATTAGAAAACCACAAGCTTTGTTCTTATACCAAAAGTTCCGTCCAAAGATAAGGAGAGGGTCGGTTTTTGTGATAAGCTTAAACCAACAAATTTTTGACAATTCTAACAAACAAACTAAAAACAAGATAAACATCACAAAACTTCATTTTTATCCACAAGAAGCCGCACATCCAAATCAAAGCCAACGATGCCTTTCTTGATCGTCAAAACTCGCGCCAAAAGAACGAATGCATTTTCTTGAATTTTCCAAGATTTAGCGTCTATCTTCAAGAACCCTTCCAAGAATGAATCTTTAAATCAAGATACCTTTCAAGAATGAATCTTTTAGTCAACAAACTTTCAAGATACCATCTATCATTCTTCAAAGATAAGCTTGAAGTAAAACCATAGCACTGTGACTCATACATAAAAACAATAAAGTCTAAATGAGTAAAACCCTATCAAGTGAAGTGGGAAAAACCTCATGGACAAAACTAACTTATTCCCTAATCCACCATCTTCCCTAAATCCACCATTCATGCGGTAAAGTGCTAATTTAAATGACAAACATAATCATTAACACCTTAATACAACAACATGATAGTGATTAATGGTAATTGTTGTGATAGCTATCCATATAGCCACCACTATCATCCACAGCATCTTTAATCTTTACCATTGTCACCTACACCTATGTTTTATCCTTGTCAAATCCAATTGGGTTGAACACAAGGTTGATTGAGTCATCCACAATTGGATTCAATTTAGATAACTCACATGTGCTCAAATTCACATCATCATAGTAAGGTGAGAGATCTCCAATGTTTAAAGAAGCACTCACATTACCAGATTCATCAAGAAGATCGATTCTGTAGGCATTATCCCCATATGCTTCAATTACTTCAAAAGGTCCATTACCTCTAGGCATCACTTACTTTTCCTCCTATGGGGAAATCGTTCTTTTCTGAGATAAATCCACACCAAATCACCAGGTTTGAACACATGTTGGGTCTCATTCTTGTTTGAACGCCTCCTGTACACTTCATTCATTTGTATTATCTTCTTTTTCACATCCTTACACACGTTTTCTTGAAGACTTCCAAAAGTTTCTTTACATCCTCATGTAGCTCATCCCTTGCTAAAGGTATCAAATCAATGGGCATATATAGATTGACTCCATACACAACTTCAAAAGGTGAATGACCTGTAGTGGATGAAACAACCTTGTTGTAAGCAAACTCAGCATGACTCACACGAAATTCCCAATCCTTCTATGTTTTACTGACTAACCCACGCAACAAGGTACCCAATGTTCTGTTTGTAACTACAGTCGACCCATCAGTGTGAGGATGATGAGACGTACTAAAAAGCAGCTTTGTACCCACCATCTTCCACAAACACTTCCAAAAGTGACTAAGAAATTTGAATCTCTATCCCTTACCACACTCCTTGGTATGCCATGCTGCTTCACAATCTCCTAGAAACATATCTCCTTGAAATATAAATCAACAACATGTTGAGCATCATCCGTCTTATTCATTGCTACAAAGTGAGCCATTTTCGAAAACCTATCAACCACCACTGTAATTAAGTCATGTCCCCTTTGTGTTCTAGGCAATCCAATGATAAAGTCCATGCTAACACTATCCCAGGGTGTATTAGGAATAGGTAATGGTGTATGGAGGCCTTTAACAAAGGTAGGCTTAGCTCTCTGACATGACATGACATGTAGCACATTTAGAAACAACTGATTAAATATCTCCTATCATCTTAAGCCAATAGAAATATTCATTCACCATATCAAAAGTCTTGTGAACCCCAAAATGACCAAGCAAGTGCGCCACTATAAGCCTCCCTCATCAGCAATTCACGAACTCCACATTTAGGAATGCACAGCTTGTTGTTCCCAAATGGAACCATCCTGAATTGTGAAATTTCTAGTGGATGGCTGATACTCTGCAGCAAAATCTAAATCACCGACATATAATTCTTTCAGGTGCTCAAATCCCAACATTCTAGTATCCATCATTGCAAGTAAATATGATCTCTTTGATAAAGCATCAGCTACAACATTATTCCTTCCTTCTTTATACCTGGATGAAAAAGTAAAAGACTGAAGAAATTCTACCCACTTGGCATGTCTATAGTTAAGCTTCTGTTGACCAATTATATACTTCAATGCTTCATGATCTGAATGCAAAATGAAAGGTTTAGGGCGTAGATAAAGTGACCAATGATCCAATGCTCTGACGATTGCATAAAATTCACGATCATAATTGGAAATTTGGAATAATTCAGTTTAGCTCCACTTAATTTCTCAATGAAGTATGAAATAGGTCTCTTCTCTTGAATCAAAACAGCTCCAATGCCCACACCACTAGCATCACACTCTACTTCAAACAGCTTATCAAAACCAGGCAATGCAAGAATAGGAGCATTGCATAATTTCTCCTTTGACGTCCTAGACTTAGAAGTCCACTTGAATTCCCCTTTCCTCATTAGCTCTGTAATAGGAGCCATGATTATTGAGAAATTACATATAAATCTCCTATAGAATTATGCCAACCCATGAAAACACCTCACTTCATGCACGTTGGTAGGTGTCTTCCAGGTTAACCTGCTTCAACCTTGGAGAATCCACCTTAATACGTGCGCCACTGGCAATGTAACCCAGGAAAACAATCTACTGATGCAAAAAGTCACACTTTTCGAGTTTCCCATAAAGCTTCTGCTCACACAACTTACTGAACAACTGCATTCATCTAGATAAACAAGAATGAACTTGTTTCCCAAATGCTCATGTATATCCTTACAATAAACAAGTATATCATCTAGATAAACAACAATGAACTTGTTTAGGAAAGGTCTTAGTACCCCCTTTCATCAATCTCATGAAAGAACTGGGTGCATTGCATAACCCAAAAGGCATCACCAACCACTCATAAAGACCTCGTTTAGCCTTGAAAGCAGTCTTCCATTCATTACCTTCTCCAGCCACTCCTCAAATCAATTTTTTAAAATAAGATAGCACCATGCAATTCATCCAACATATCTTCAAGTCTAGGCATAGAAAATCTATACTTGATTGTTATGTCGTTAAATGCCCTTGAATCCTCATCTGATGATAGCCACTCCTCAGATCAATTTTCGCAAATAAGATAGCACCATACAATTCATCCAACATATCTTCAAGTCTAGGCATAGAAAATCTATACTTGATTGTTATGTTGTTAAATGCCCTTGCATCAATGCATATTCTCTAAGAACCATCCTTCTTGGGGACCAATACAGCAGGAATTGCACCCAAACCTTTTTGAATCAATTCATCAATCTGGCGTTGGAGTTCTTTAGATGCTTCAAGATCACATCTATAAGCAGGATTGTTTGGAATAGGTGCTCCAGGAATAAAATCAATTGCATATTCTATGCCACAAATTGGAGGTAGTTCATCAGGAAGTTCATATGAAAAAAACATCTGCAAATTCATCAAATAGTGGTTGGAGACACAAATCCTCAATTGCTTCATACTGTGTGGCTTCCTTAACAACTAGAATGAATGCAGGGTTCCCTTGTTCCACCTCTTTTTCAAACTTATTAGCAAAAAGGAATAAACTTGATTGATGTGTCCGATTCTTTCCTGCAGCTGGACTCAAAGGTAGCAAATTAATTCTTTGTTTTCCTTTCGGCACATAGTAGATGTTTGATTCCCCATTATACTGCACCTTACTGTCATATTGCCATGGCCTTCCTAGCAATAATTGGCACGCAGTCATAGGCACATCACACGACACCACAACTTATCATTGTATAGTCCAATGATGAAATTAACCATTGCTTGCTTCTTTATTCCAATTCCTTTTGTATCATCAAGCCAATTGAGTTTATATGGACTACTATGATCTCTTTGATTTAGTTGGGAACCTTTTAACCAATTCTTTGGATGCAACATTAGTGCAGGAACTACCATCAATGTCCCATCAATGATCAGATTGTTGAATAAATACGGTCTAATCTTGCAAATGCTATGAAACAAATTCTCTTTTCGTTGAATAAGGCTCCATAGATGAATGTCGTGTCCTTCTCACCACAATGCTTCACTATCATATTGCAAAGGAGGTTGATTCACAGTTTCTTCAATGTTTTCATTATTTTCGTCCTTCCCCTAATTTTGAATGATGTCCTCATCATCTTCAACCACACTTTGATAAGTGTCCTCTTCAGCATCCCATAATCTAGTCATCTCCATTGCCAATGTGCACTCAGTAGGACAAGAGGACGCAAGATGTCCGTGATCATGACATTTGAAATATCTTCTACGTTCTCCAAAATCAGATTTCGAAACCACTTTGTTTGGTTTGTCTCCTGAAGCGCTAGGAGTTACACGAACTGGTGTTGCTGGAGAGATTGCTTTTGTGTCTTTATTCAAATCCTTAGAATTAAAGGTAGATTTCCCTGTTAAAGGCACGAAATTCCTCTTTAAATCCTCCTTGGCACGTTTTTCAACTTCCAATATAAGTTTGCAAAGATCATTAAATGAATGGTTTTGTGTCGGATAAAGTTCCTTATCAATGTTTTTATTCAAACCTTTCAAAAACCTTGCCATCCTCATATGTTAACGTTCTTCTAAGTCACAAAGCAATGATACACATTCAAATTCAGCAATATATTCACGCACACTCATTGATCCCTGATATAAACGATTTATATTAGGAAATTCAAAATAACTCTTCTCCTAAAAATAGATGCAAAAGAAAATACTTTTGATTTGCTCAATAGGTATTTTCGGTTTTGTTATTGAATTTAGAAGAGATTAGCTCTCAACTTCATTCAGTTAATGGTCTTACAATGTAATTGAGGCTATTTATAGTCATAACCATCAACTAAATCCTAACAAGCTTCTAAAAACCTCTAACAAACTCTTAACAACCTAAAAAATCCCTTAACAAACAAAAAAAACACACCCCTCCCTTGATCTTACTTTCCTAATGTTTATCATAACAAGCTAACAAACAAATCTAACCAACTAACAACCTAATTAACAAGATAATCATCAAATTTTAACTAAAAATCACGGAAAATTTAAGAAGCCCAAGAACACGAAAATTCCGCAAAAAACACGTGCCATATGCGATCTTGTTTTTGCGCCATTTTCAAGAACTTTCTTCAATTTTCAAGAAACCTTTCAAGATCCAATCTTTTAAACATGAAACCTTGAAGAATGCATTTCCCATGTCCTTTAGATAGAAAATGATGTATGACACTATCAAGACTCAAACAAAAATGACAAAAATGCCTGAAATGAGAAAAACCATAGCAAGGGCAGTAGGAAAAAACCCATAGACAAAACCAACTTATAACCCAAACCCACCTTCTTTCCAAGACATGTGTGTGTCTTCAACCTTGAATCCGAGACAAAACCAACTTATAACACCAACCCACCATCTTTCCAAGACATGTGTGTGTCTTCAACCTTGAATCCGAGAAATACAACAATGGCCTTGTTGATAAGTAAGACCATGCCATTCCAAAGATTTTAAACCTTGATGACTCGACAAAAGTTCTTTTTCTTGAGATTCACCCTCAATTGATCTTGAACTTGTTTCTTAATCATCTTCCCTTTCTTTAAAAGGAATTATCTCAATTCTTGAACTTGTTAATCATCCAAGTATGCAGACAAATCTCCAATGTTTGAAAGTAGACACACCATAGCCTCCAAGTATATCAATTTTGTATGCATTAACCCCATACCTCTCCAAAACTCTGAAAAGTCCTTCACCTCTAGGCATCAGCTTGTTCTTCCTTTTGCCTCGAAACCTTTATTTCCTCAAGTGTACCCAAACCAAATCTCCTAGTTAAAACACCTTACCCCTGCGTCCATTGTTTGCTTTCTTCTTATAAGCTTCATTCACCTGCCCAATTCTCTCTTTAACTTCCTAATGTGGCATATGTAGATGTCCTATTGTAAGCAAACTCAGCATGAAGTAGCTTCATATCCCAATCTCTCCCGGTCTTGCTCACTAGACCACGCAACAATAAACCAAGAGTTATGTTTGTTACCTCTGTTTGCCCATCTGTTTGAGGATGATGTGATGTACTGAACAATAATTTCGTCCCCAATAGTCTCCATAAGGTCTTCCAAAATTAAATTATGAATTTGCTATCCCTTTCACACACAATGGTTTTTGGAACTCCATGCAATCTCACAATCTCCCTGAAGTACAAAATGCTACATTATTTGCATCTACAGTCTTAGTGCATGGAACAAAATGTTCCATTTTAGAAAAACCATCCACAACCACCATGATAGCATCATTATTCCTCTGTTTCTTAGGCAAAGCCTCCACAAAATCCATGCTTACATTCTCCCAAGGTCTCTCAAGTGTAGGCAATGGTGTATACAGTCTCTTGTGAAATGTACTCTTTCATCACTAACAAGTCCCACATCTCTCCATCACATTCCGAATTGTACTTATCATCTTTGGCCAATGAAAATGTTCTTGCAACAGCTCCATGGTTTTATTGATTCCAAAATGTCCAGCCAATCCACCTCCATGTGCGCTTCTTTGGTCAATAAATCATGAAGTGCACACTTTGGAACACACAGCTTGTTTCCTTTGAATAAATAACCATCTTCAATCACAAGCATACCATGAACACCTTCAGAAACTCTCTCAAAATCTTCTCCAAAGTCCACGTCACCCCAATAGTATTCCTTCATCAATTCAAAGCCTAAAACCTTAGCATCCACTGTGGTTAATAAACTATATTTCCTTGACAAAGCATCTGCGACCACATTAGCCTTCCTAGCCTTGTACTTAGCCACAAAATTGAATGACTTGAGAAATTCAACCAATTTAGCATGCCTAGCATTAAGCTTAGGTTGACCATTAATGTACCTCAATTGATGTAGCCAAGCCTTCTAACTTAGTCATGGATGGTCAACTCATAAAGAACGTGGCTAAGGGGATTCATTAATTTCGTCATTTTCAAGAAGTGCTAGAAGAAGGACGATCCAAGGCGTACCATGTCACATTTTTAGTTTAAGTCTTGATTGTTTGTAATAAAACTTTAAGTGTCTTTTATTTTACTTTTTTTTTATTTTAGCATCAGTCTATTTCCTTATTAGTTGAGCCAACTAATATTAAAAATATCCTAGAATAGAGTCAATAATCATTAGTGAAGGTATTAATCAGCAACCAAAGATCCGGTGGGTGCAATAGTGAAGGAATCAACTTAATTGATGCAAAATTCAAAGAGGAAACTGAAGACTAAAGTTATGGGCATTAAGGAGAGACGTTGGGGAGCTTAAAACAAGAAACAACCAATTTAATGCAAGAATTGAAGCTGTCCAGAACAATTTAAAATCATCTGAAAACACGCCCCTTGACACGGTTTATGGAGCTTATTTTGGAAAGTATTCAAATGAGCAATTAAGTTGATTTTTCAAGTGGGTCAAGAAGCAGCAATTAAGGGAGTATTAAGACAGTCATCAAAACATGTTTTCAGCTTAAGGAAGACCAAGAAAACGGAAGGAATCAAGAAGTTACACACAACATTCAAGCATGTTCAATGCGCAATTAGTTGAATTGTAACTTAATTCTTCTGAATTTTATTCTTTTTGCAACGTCACTTTATAAGCCTATAAATATCCTTGATTGAAAGAAATAAAACATAGAAGTTTGAATCAAAAATCACTTTGTGAAATTACATTGTTTCTTAGATTAGAAACTACTGATTTCTTGGATTAGAAATCAACCAACTTTTCCTTTGCTTATCCAATTTTTCGTGGCTAGAAGTTGAGTTGTGATCTTAGGAGGCCCATTCTATTTCTTAGTAGCAAATCTTTAACTAAGAATTAGCTTGGTTTTAGTCACATTTATCCACAAAATTTTGATTTTATCTCTTATATATTCCAAGGGTTACTTCGATTATACAACATCAATGACTCATGATCTGAATGTAGAACAAATGCTTGAGGTCTCAAATAATTACTCCAGTGTTGTCACTATGGCATATAACTCCTTGTCATATGTTGAGTAATTCAGCTTCCCTCCATTCAACTTCTCACTAAAGTAAGATACTAGTCTTCTTCCTTGTATGAGCACTGCACCAATCCCACTACCACTAGCATCACACTCAACTTCAAAAGGTTTCACGAAATCTGGCAGTGCTAATATAGGAGCCTCACACATTCGCTTCTTAATGTCTTCAAAAGCTCTTTGTGCTTCAGTATTCCAACATAACTTTCCTTGCTTGATGCATGATGTTATAGGGCTCATGATTGTATTAGACTATGGAAAAACCTAACTTATGTCACTGTTGTTGGAATAGGCCACCAAAGTATGGCTTCTACTATGCTTTGATATGCCTTGACCCCATCTTTAGACACAATGTATCCTAGAAATCCAACTCCCTCTTGCATGTATGAGCATTTTTAACTTCCCATACAATTGTTGCTTCCTTAGAACTTCAAAAAGTTGTCTAAGATGATCTAAATGCTCATCCTCGCCCTTGCAATAGACCAAAACATCATCAAGGTAAACCACAACAAATTTTCCAATGAATGGCCTCAATATCTCATTCATCAGTCTCATATATGTGCTTGGTGCATTGGAGATCGTGATTGAATGTAACTGAATGAATTTTGTGGAAAAAAAACAAACTTTAGGAATGAAATTCGACGGATAGGATGGATAGTTAACCTTGATAGCCTCGACTACAAGGGGCTTCACTCGGCCTCAACCTTATGAATAAGTGCACGCACCACGATAGCAACACTAACTCATGTCAACTCAAACTAAACACACAACACACCTTTTATTAATGAATAATAAAGCTATTCATAGGAAAACATCCCTTGCCGATTAAGAGAAAGATTACAATAAATAATTAAAACAAATATATTATTAAATCCAATTTAAGTTTCCACTAGGTAGAGGAGACAAATAAATTTCACTAAAACTAACCTATAATGTATCATGTTAATAACTCAACATAATTACCATGCATGCACACTATCTTCAAATCAATAATATCTTCATGAAAATTCCTTAGCCATGCAGCCTTGCTCGAACCAATAAACAGCGTAGCCTTGCTCCATATGTTCGCCATATTAGTCACTAATTAAGAAGAATCAAAGCACAACTCTAATGATGCTACCAAAAACACATCAAAGAGAAAGTATTGCACTAGGAGTGGTCAGCAGGGTTGCAAATTAACAAGAAACGATCAAAGTGGTCAATCGGCAGAATTGAAAACGAATGATGTGGGTGAAGGCGTGAAGCCAAAAACTTTGTTTGCAAGCGGTGCGACTAATAAAAGCCATATGCCTGGTTTACAGTTTTGTTCTGTCAAAAGAGATGCAAACTAATTTAAATGAACAGTTTAACCAAACAAGTTTTGGTTTTTACAAAAATGAAACAGCAAATTTTCCAAGCATAGCCTAAATTTTGAGTTTTTAATTCAAAACCCTATTTCTATTTTTACCCTATTTCTTTTTATACCTTTTGGTATTTTGCGACTTTTAAAACTAACAGCTCAAGGGGAAACCGAGAAAAAATAGAGAGAAACCCTAAAAAGAACTATAATTACATTTAGGAATATATATTAGCAGCAACTCATGCAAAAGTCATATCAAACAAAGCATACTGTTTAAACAATTGTAACACATTACCTGCTTGGTGTACCACTAGCAATATTGACACGATTCTTTAGCAAAGCTACCTGCAATATTTAAGAAATAGCAATCCTATACATAAGAAACATTTAACAAGGTAGATCTCCCCCAAATCCGGAAGGGAGTATACGACTTATATAAATACAGCTTAAAGGACCAAGAATAACCATTGGCTTGAGAAGGACCGCATACAATAGATTAACGTGAATTTTTTTTTTTTTTGAAGGAGAATCAAAAGCAATTGGAACACAACATCCAATTTATTTCTAATAATTTTTGGTAATTCCACTTTGACTTAAACATTTCACAAAATGCAATNTAATAACTCAACATAATTACCATGCATGCACACTATCTTCAAATCAATAATATCTTCATGAAAATTCCTTAGCCATGCAGCCTTGCTCGAACCAATAAACAGCGTAGCCTTGCTCCATATGTTCGCCATATTAGTCACTAATTAAGAAGAATCAAAGCACAACTCTAATGATGCTACCAAAAACACATCAAAGAGAAAGTATTGCACTAGGAGTGGTCAGCAGGGTTGCAAATTAACAAGAAACGATCAAAGTGGTCAATCGGCAGAATTGAAAACGAATGATGTGGGTGAAGGCGTGAAGCCAAAAACTTTGTTTGCAAGCGGTGCGACTAATAAAAGCCATATGCCTGGTTTACAGTTTTGTTCTGTCAAAAGAGATGCAAACTAATTTAAATGAACAGTTTAACCAAACAAGTTTTGGTTTTTACAAAAATGAAACAGCAAATTTTCCAAGCATAGCCTAAATTTTGAGTTTTTAATTCAAAACCCTATTTCTATTTTTACCCTATTTCTTTTTATACCTTTTGGTATTTTGCGACTTTTAAAACTAACAGCTCAAGGGGAAACCGAGAAAAAATAGAGAGAAACCCTAAAAAGAACTATAATTACATTTAGGAATATATATTAGCAGCAACTCATGCAAAAGTCATATCAAACAAAGCATACTGTTTAAACAATTGTAACACATTACCTGCTTGGTGTACCACTAGCAATATTGACACGATTCTTTAGCAAAGCTACCTGCAATATTTAAGAAATAGCAATCCTATACATAAGAAACATTTAACAAGGTAGATCTCCCCCAAATCCGGAAGGGAGTATACGACTTATATAAATACAGCTTAAAGGACCAAGAATAACCATTGGCTTGAGAAGGACCGCATACAATAGATTAACGTGAATTTTTTTTTTTTTTGAAGGAGAATCAAAAGCAATTGGAACACAACATCCAATTTATTTCTAATAATTTTTGGTAATTCCACTTTGACTTAAACATTTCACAAAATGCAATGTTAAATATTATTATTGTTAATTACTAAAACAATACGGATACATGGTAGTCCTTACGATTTTTTTTTTTTTAAATTTCACTTTGGCTTTAGCATTTCACAACATCCAATTTTAAATATCATTATCTTAAACTATTGAAACGATAGGGATATATGGTGAATTGTGTCAATCATTCAAGGTATACGATGAAAAAACAGTTTCATGTATTTTTATATATTAGATAAAATGAAGTCATAAGTCGATTATGAATAGTGTAGAAAAAGGAAAACATAAAACAACTAAAGAAACAACAGGAAAAGAAAAACCTTATGACATCAAAAAAATAGGAGACAATAATCTATGTTATTAGCAAAGTCATGCAACTACAAATGAATAGGAAACAGTTAAGGAGATTATTTTTATGATGTTCAATTTGGCTTTGGCTTGCATTCAAGTGGAAAATTCAACAGTTTTTTGCTATGTAGCATGGGTACTTCTAATAGGTTGCCGTCTCCGAACCCGATTCGTCCCCGTATTGGGGACGATTCCGATTCTTCATGTTATAATTTACCGTACACATTAACAATATCTTTTAGAGTAGCCGTTTTCAGTCCCCGTATCCGTATTCGTTTTCGACCCCGTTCCCGACTCCATGCAACCTTTCTTGCTAGTTGCTACTTGTGAGCTGGAACCTAGACTTGGGCTTTGGTTATCTTGTCCTCTTACTAATGTGTCATTTTTTGTAGTTTCCCCTGCTTAACAAAAGGTGTCATCAGGCTCCCAATAGTTATAAGGAAAACAGTAGGTCAATTAAAATCAACAAATTAAGCAAAACGGTTCTTTTGTATGTAATGGGGTTGTTTAGGAATTTATGATGTCAATATGGCTTTGGGTAAGTGTTAAAAAAACATTTAAAAGGATTAGCATATTTGAGAAAATGTCACCTGCACCTTATTTTCACAAAGATATTACTCTCTAAAGGTATAATAGTGCTACACATTTTCTTAGCCATCAAAGAGTATAGGAACGTAGAGTTTGAAGATGCAACCTGATCATCAATCTTCAAGTGCTTGGAGAAAAGCTTAACAGCTTGACATTCTTTAGTAAATATCCGCAAGCCCCTAAATGTCATGTGAAAATAAATCAAATGTCAAAGCTATGTTTTAGAGAACCATATAGTGGTGCTTAAATCTCAACCATGATGAAATAAAATATGTAAAGTTAGATTAGGGCAGCTAGGGTGAAAAGGGAAAGATGCTAAAAGTAAAATTAACACAAGGAAAGGTAAAAGTGCATAACTCAAACCTCAGCAACTCCAGTGATCTTACAGCAGAAGCACTGATAACCAAGACAGCTGGATTCCCTCGGTCAACTTTTCCCTCCACCAGCCGTGTATCACAAAGTGCTTCTTTCCAGGATGGCCCAAACAAATGTTTAAAATGTTGCCCTAAGTTGTCAGTGTCTTGACTAATACCCACAGATAACTTTGGAAAGTATGAATCTATAAAAAATTGATCCAAGTAAACAATTATAAGATTAACATAATACACTTTTGAGTTTTTAGATCCAGTGCATCGTATGGCAATTTTGTACAAACTAAGTACTAGTCAAATCAAAAGCTCCACTAATACATAAGTAATTCAAAGTTTTTGACTTTCTATGGTGATTTTTATTTTGGTAGTGTTTACATAAATCATCCTTGAATCATCGAATGTCTTTTACAAACTTCATCCTTTGATGTCTCTGACTATTTAAAATGATTACTAAATGAATGTATTTGTTTGAAGTTGTATATGCTTAAGCAATAGACATAATGAGGTTGGAGCTCCAAAAGAAAGCACAAAAAGGAAAAAGAATGAATCAAATGGATACTGATGCTTCGAACATTAGCTTATTGCTTCAAAAGTGTCTGTCATGTTAGAAATCAGAACTTCGGAAGTACAAGAGGCACATACTGACATGCATCAAACAATAGAACACTAGGTCAACCTCATCACACAAAACTAAGGTGGTCAAACTAAAGAGAGTCTTTACACAAAAGACCAGCCTTAAGCAACAAAGGAATGACCATAAAAATCACCCCTGACATACATCTTCAAGTTTTACACAGGAATCACCAGCCCTTAAGCAGCATCATTCTAAATGGAACATTTTGACAATAATACAACATTGAACTAACGGCATTTCCTTCCACCTGGCCATCCGCCCCTTTTTATCAATGCTTAATGGAACATATGCGAAAGAGGGAAAAAGGCACCAGCTCAGTCTTATCTCCAATAGTTTTCATTATTCAACCATCCTAATCCTGAAAAAATATCCTACCCCAAATACCTAATTGTCCTAATTTGTTGGCACCCCTTATTGAAACATGATAGTAGTGTTTTGTGTAGAATTCGTCAAATCTTAGAATGGAATATGACCATTTTAAACTTGGATGAACAAAACTATAGCAAAGTAACACAAAACAAAACAAAAAAAAACAAAAAAAAACAAAAAAAACAAAAAAAACAAAAAAAACAAAACAAAAACAAAAACATAGCAAAACAAAAACAACAAAAAAAAATATATCAAATAATACAACAAAGAAAGAAAGTCCTTCCGTTACAATCTTAAGTCATTGCATTTTACTACTAAAGTTTGTACCCAGTGCACAAGGTCTTACTATGTAACCTTATCGTTTGTCAGTGCTGCTCTTTCAGTTTTATGGAGCTTCACTCTACCTCACTAAGGTCTTTGGTTGCCCTTTTCCGAATATGAATCACTCTTAGATCGTAACTTCAAACACATCATTTTAGCCTTTTTGCACCAATGTCAGCGAATTTATCTTACATTGCTTTCTCATTCAAATAATAATACAACCTACGGCGGTTTTTATTGCTTCAAATACCAAGCACTCTCAACTAAAATTGACCAAATAGAAGAAAACTCAGATAGCCTCACTTATAAATATATAGCCATATTCTGCAATGTAATTAACCAAATTTGAGGCTTAAATCTAGGATAAATTTGGGCTTTGAAGTACTGCCACCATACAAGAAAGAACAAAATATGGAATGAGTAATAAGATAAAGTTGGGGATTACTTCTATTGAAGATAAAATGAGAGAAAATCGACTAAGATGGTTTGGTCATATAAGACGGAAACCGAGTAATGCTCTAAAGGAGGTTGGAAGGGTGGCAACAAAAGGGATGAGGAGAGGTAGAGGAAGACCAAAGCAAACTTCAATGAGAGTTGTCAGTGGAGATATGAGGGTGTTGGGCTTGAAGATCATTTAGTGTCAGGGGATATTGGAGGAGGAGGATTTTTGTTGATGATTTTTACGACTCCTCGTTAATTCATGTCTAGACAACCCCAAATTAATTTGGGACTAAGACTTCGTCATTGTTGTTGTATTAAAATTGTCTTCAATCAAGATAGTGATATTGCCTACCACCTAAAATACTTACAAAGCTAAACTGTTTGACAATATTTTTGGTTTTCCAAATAAAGGTTGGTGATTTATTTTTTAGAGGAAATTGGTTGGAGTGTTGAGTGGTATATATTTTAAATTTCGAATTTTAAATAATTAGGATCATTATGGTAAATATACTAGTTTTCTTATTTTATTATGATCTACTATACATTGATCGCAATATATTTTGATTCCTTAATAACCGCCCAATTTATTTTAGGAAAATTTCTAAACAATATTTTAGGAAAATAATTGTAACTAAATATTTTAATCTTTATTTCTTTTGTCAGGACTTTAGATTTTAGAAATTTATGCTTCATAGGCCTAAATAGACCTAATGAGAATTTTAAGCCTTAAAGAAGAATTAAAACTCACAAGTGTGTTTTTGTTCGTTGGGCAATGAATCTAGTTCGAAATTTTGATGTTCTTAAGTTTGAAAGTGACGAATTTCTTTGTGTTTAGATGGACTTATATGTTAATGATCATATTTGTAACAAGGATAAATAGACACAATTGATTGCAATCAAAAGTGGTTGAACTCACAATCGCAAAAGTGAAATTCAAGGGAAACACCCACAATGGCAATGTCAATTTTATTAAACTCAAACTTCTCTATTTTTATTAATGGACTAGGGAGTATTTATAGGACTAAGATTGGAATGATCCTCCAATTCATAGCCAATAAAAACCCACGAAAAAAAAAAAAAAGATAGACAATTTAACAAAAATAAAACAAGATAAATCCTAAAGAAAGCCACAAAAATCCGAAAACTTCGTGCGCCAAAGAGGACTCGGTCCTTATCTCTTTATTTTCCTAACAACAAACAACCTAATTTAGGATACTATCCTAACCCCTTAAGGAAGCTGATAATTATCCTAACAAACTCAAGAATTTGGATAATAATCACACACACAAAAAAAAAAAAAACACGGAACCCAAAAACAAACAAAAACACGCAATTTTCCCGCCACAACCATTTTTGCGTTTCCTTGTAAATTTTGTGGCAGAAAACTATGACTCAAGAAACTTCAGAACGAATCTTTTAATCCAAGAAATGTTCAAGAACGTGATCCTTATGCATCATTTACCAAATATGACCAACTATGACTCCTAACAAAGCAATTGAAAAGCCTGAAATGGAAAAAACCCTACCAAGTGAAGTGGCAGAAAACCCATAAGCAAAACCACCAAAAACCCGAATATGAATGGCAGCCTTATATTCACATCAAGACCGCAATTAAAAATTTTTCAAAAGTAATCATCAAATACATTATGGCCATTACCGCAACGTTAAAAAACCTTGTATATGTTGTGAATACAATACTACTGTTCGAACGATACCTATTTCCCATTAATTGCATTCGAGGAGAGAGAGTTCTTTTTTCTTTCTTTTTTTTTTTTTTTTGATTAGGAGAGAGACTTCTTATTGAAATACTACATAGGCATCTTTTAAATAGACACCGTTGAAAAATCCAATGGTTATGGCCATAGTAATCAATCCTCTACTAATTTATATAGTACATGTTGGGTAATCATGGTTAAATATAGCGGATATTGTCTTTAATTATTATTGTTAAAAAGCTAAAAGTGATTGGTGATTTTTTTTTTTTTGGTTTTACTGAAAAAGGTGGATGGTTGTATTTTTTAGAGGAGATTGATTGAAGAGTTTGAATAGTACCAATCAATCAATCACAACCTTAATCTCGAAATTGGGGTTGGCTATATGAACTAAGATTAATCATTCCATGTGGTCATCCACAAAAATTTTCCTACTCCATCCCCTGCAATCGAGAACCCCATTCTCTTGTAAATCAAAAAGCTCATATCTGAACCCCATTCTCTTGTAAATCAAAAAGCTCATATCCTTTCTAACCCCTTCACTAATTCATATTCGGTCTCCCCATATCTCGTTTGAAATCTCCATGATCCCACCCTACCACTTGTCGCACCGAGGCTCCCTAAGTCTCCGCCTCACATGTCTGAACCAACGCAAGCAATTTTCCCTTAATTTGCTTGCAATGTCTGCGACACCAACTTTCCGGCGTAACACTTCATTTCTAATTCTACTACTTACAATGTTCCCACACATCCATCTCAACGTTCGTATGTCCGTAACTCCTACTTTTTGGATGTGCTCTTATAAATCCAACATTCTGTACCATAGAGCAACAAAGGTTATATGGCAATCCTATGGCAATCCCGTAGAATTTCCCCTTTAAATTTAACAGGATGTTTTTGTCACATAGCACTCTCGTGGCTGCTCCCCATTTAAGCCACCCAGAATAAATCCTATATGCCACATATTGGTCAATATCACCATTTTTATGGATAAATTACCCGAGATATTTAAACATTCCCTCGTATCTAGGACTTTTCCGCCCAACCTCACTATCACATCACTTTCCCCCCTCTAAGTTCCAAAGTGGCTTTCCATATATTTCGTCTTGCTCCGACTTAGTTTAAACCCTCTAGACTCCAACCTTTGTCTTCATCGCTCTAATTTGGCATTAACTTCCTCTTTAGAGTTGAATGTTATGTATTTTAAAATTTGAATTTAGAATATTTAGGATAATTATGGTAAATATACTAGTTTTCTTATTTTATTATGATGTATAAGATAACTGGAACATATTTTGACTACTTAATAACCGCTCAATATTTTAGGAATATCATAACTAAATACCTTTATTTTTTTATAACTAAAATTTTTTGAAAGTTATGTTTTACAAACTTATATAGGCCGTATTTCAAATTTTCATAGGTAATCATCATATATATTTACGAACATTACCAAATAAATCGCAGTTAAAATTTTCAAAGGTAATTACAAAATAGATATATGGGCATTACTACGTTATCAAAAGATCTTGTATGTGTTAAACTTTGTATATATGTCGGTTAGGAATACATATTGTTGTAACGATACATATACCCATCAATCTCATTCAATGAGAATTTTTTCAAATATTACACAAGTCCTTTCACTTGAATTTTTCATCATTAAATAATCCAAAGGTCATGGCCAAAGAAATCAAGCCTTTGCTAATTTATATAATACGTGTGGGGTAAACATTGATAAATATAGTGAACATTACCTATATTGTGGACACGTCAGAAACCGGAATTACAACATCAGCAAACGGAACAAAGATGGCAACTGGCGTGTATGAAAAAAGAAGAAAATCGAAAACAAAGGTGGGTCGGGCAAGGTAGTCGACGATAGGAATGCCGCAGACCAAAACACCAAATGTCGGAACGCCGACATCCAGAACGTCGGCAACGTTAATTGCACCATAATACAATGGAGGATAAAAAAAATGTTTAATAATTACAATTTTTTTAAAATGAAAATAACTTTAATTTTTAGAAATTAATTTTTGTAGAAATAAATTTATAATTAAAAATTCAAAGCATTATGAAAGGTAATTAAGAAATATAATAATGGTAATTATTTAGTCAAATTTGATTTGACGGCATGGATTCAATCAACCAATAGAAAACCTCCCTCACTAAAAATTATGGTAATCTAATTTAACTTGACCACCATAAAAAGATCCATGCTTATGAACATTGCTCACAATAAACTTAACATTGCATACAAAAAATCGAACACTGCATACAAAAAAAGACCATTGCGTAAAATAAACTGAAAATTGTATATAAAAAATTGAACACTGCATACAAAAAGAGGCCATTGCTTTAAAAATTGAACACTGCATACAAAAAAATCATGTACAAAAAATTGAAGATTGCAATTTTGGTCAAGTACAAGCCCCTAGAAGCATATAACATTATATGCACCCGGTGCATATAAGAATATAAGAATTTGCCCTTAGGAAAAATTGGCAGATGAAATCTTTTACAAACTTTTTTTTGCCAAAAGAAACCTTTTAAAAATTTTTTTGCCAGAAAAAACCTTAAACTAAATTTTTTTTGCCAGAAGAAACCTTAAAGGCTGATTCCGGTGTTGACCACCTATTTCCGGCGTTGACCCATCCTTTTTTTCTTGTTGCACTCTTAACTGACATTTGCACTCCCTCAAACTATAACCAAACTTTTGGGCTCCTTAATTCCTCTCTCTCACTCTACTTCAAAACCTCTTTCTTAGTCTTAATAATCACTGTTCTTACATTCGATCCACTGTACATGAAGTCATATTAAGGTGAATTTAATTTTTTGTATCTAACATTTGAAAATTCAACCATTGATTAGTTCATCTTCACTCAAAAAATTTCAATGTTTTTCCTTTTTTTTCCCTTTGTGAAATGGCATAGCGAAGAAGTTCGACCAAGGGTAAAGCAAAATCAAATTCGTCAACATCAAAGGAATGCAATTGGCAAATTATTGAGAAAAAGAAGTAAGTTTTCTGAATTTGTATGGTGATTATGAGTTATGGTGATGTTTTTTGTATATGGTATTGAATTGATTTCGATTTGTTCATATTGTATGATGTTTTTGTGAATTGTTATTGTTCTTGTGAATTTGAGGGAAAATGAGAAAAGGAAAAAGAGTGCAAATAAGCAAAAAGTGTGGGTCAACGTCGGAAATATCAGGTCAACACTGGAATCAACCCTTAGACAAAAAAAAAATTAGTTTAAGATTTCTTCTTGCAAAATACTTTTTTAAAGGTTTTTTTTTGGCAAAATAAATTTTTTTTTAAAGTTTCATCCGGCAATTTTTCCTTGCCCTTACAATCAAAAGCCCACCACAAGAAAACACAAGTTTCGCAGCAATTTTAAAATCTTCGAATTATTTTAGTAAATCAAAACAAACAATTCATGATATTAACATTAAAAAAAACAAATAATCAACCATCAATTAAATAATTAATTATTTAAACAGACTTATGAAAAATACTCATACCTTTAATGGAGTCCAATTCAAGGGAAGAAAACTTGGTGCGATTAGCATATTCAAATTGTTGGACAAAATAGTTGCGAAGCTCAAGTGACGATACAGGTTGTGAAGTAACAACATTTTTAGGGTTTTCGACATTATTATTATCATCTAAATTCTTGTTCTTGTTCTTCAATTTAGTTTTCTTCGTTTTTTTGTTGGGGTATTTTGTTTTGATAGTAGAGTGAATATGCTTTTTGGATTTTGATAATCCGCCTTTCATGTATTCAACTGCTTTACTTTTGGCCATGGATGAACGGGTTTGCAGAAGAATAGGTTTAGTTCGAATACAGCGGCCGAGAGCAGGGGTTCTAGATTTCTGACTTTTAAATAAAAAATTCAAATGGCATACAATGGTAAATAAGTTAAAAGTTAATGACAAAGTTGAAATTTGAAAAGCAAAAAGCAATTTTGTAATTTTTACTAGAGCCAGGTATAAATGACATAACCCGTCAATCCGACACGAACACAACACGCTATTAAAGGGTTTGGGTCGAGCAATCCAACCCGTTTATTATATTAGCACGACATGATACGACCCGTGTAATAAATGGGCCGGGTTCGGGTTGATGGACCTCAACCCGTTTAACCCATATAACCCGTTTATCTTCAAATGATCTATTTATACATGTTTTCTGGTTTGGGCCATTTTAAATCAGAAATATGATTTGGCCCAAAAGTCCAAAACATAGGGTCCAAGCTTTTTAGGGTTTCTCTCACTCTCTCACTTCTTTGATTTGTCTAATTCTCTCGCTTTTCTCTCATTCTCTCACTTCTCAATTCTCATTCTCTCACTTTTCATTCTCTCGCATTTCTCTCTCACTTAAATTATTTCACTCGTTTTTTTCTTTTGCGAATCATCCTTCCAAATTCACGAGTTTAGGTATGTTTTTAGTTCAATTTTTTGGATTTTGGTGTATTTTATTGTTTTTTTGTTTCGATTTTTTGTATTTTTATTTTAATTTGTTTGTTTAACGATTTTGTTTGTTTTTCCTGTAGCTGATTCGTAATTTTATTTTTAATTTGTTGATTTTATTTTTTAATTCGTAATTTTATAATTGATTTTATTTTTCCTGACGTTTGTTTCTATTTATTTTGATTCGTAATTTTGTTTGTTTGTACTGTTTTGTTAGATTGTTAGTTGATTCGTCATTTTGTTATGTTATGTTAATCGATTTTGCTGTTTGATTTGTTGATTCGTAATTTTGGTTGATTTGTTTCGGTTTTTTGTTACTGACTTAACATACGTCATTTTTGTTAGTTTTTTGTCATCTTGGGGATCTTAATTACATGTTACTGACTTACTGCTACTGCTTTGTTATCTTAATTTTTTTTCGTAATTTTTTCGTAATTGTGCAAGTACCTTTTGGGAGCCAAAGTAGAAGATGAAGAAGATGATGATGAAGACCAAACTCAAGCCTCACAACACTCTGTATTGGATTGAGCTTTGGAGAGCAGAAGAATGAAGATGATGAATGAAAATTCATTGACATTCATTGAAGTAGGGCTCACTAATTCTCTCGAACTTAGTCTCCCTCAAAACTCCTTTACCGGCTCTCGTTCGCATAAATTCGATTTTGTTTATTATTCAGTGGTCTAATTGTGGTAATTTTACCTCTCAGCCTCGATTTCGACAATCACCTAACTCACAACTAAATCTGGCCACAATTTAATTGCAATCGATAGAAATCAATAATAGGAATTCAATTAAAAGCCAAGAACAAATTAGAGAACACAAATTAAATTCACATCATGATCATAGATCCCCTAACCCTAGAGAAGACGACTACTCACACATAATTAAGGGAACAAAAACAAAAACAAATTCAATTAACAAATTCATGATCAAAAATTAATCAAAACTAGAATTAAAACTAAATCAACTACTAGGAATTAAATTAAGCAACTAAATTAATAAAAAAAAAAACTAAATTAAAGACTAACATACTAAAAAGAATTATAAACTAAAGAGTTTTTGAAAAGCAAAAGGAAAGAGATTACCAAAAGAAAGGTTGAATTGCATAAATTGAAATCTTGAATTGTTAAAACAAGGTAATTGATGCTAAAATTCTAGAGAGAACAAAGCTTTTTTGATTCATAGGTCTAAAAGTATGCTAAAAACTAGTTAGGGTCATGCCCCCTATACAATGAGTATATACAGTATTTAGGTTTTATTAAAATAAAACCCACGAAGCAAAACCGCGCGGAAAAATCAATCGGACCCATAAAACACCACCTGCGCCCGCAGAGGTCAATTTCATTTTGTTCCCTGCGCCCGCATGATGAGTTTTGAGTGAGTTCTGATAAATCTAATCAATGTTGCGCCCCCATAAGCCATATCTGCTTTTCTTCTATGCGCCCGCATGAACCATGATGACCCACATTTTGACGATCTTGCTTGAGTTCTTCGCTTCATTCTTCGAATCTCGTTCGTGACTTCTCGTGACTTGGTACGCATCCCGAGGCAAGTGATTTTTGACTCGTTTTAGCTTCTAATGACTTCATAACTCTCTATTATGCTCCTGTAACATATAAACAAAACCGAAAACCACGTGTAATAACCGAAAAAGTATAAAAATAACTGAAAAAGGTTCTGAAAGTCAACTAAGGATGCTAAAACCGTTCCAAAACATAACTTAACATCGAAAGATGATATTTAATCAAAACAAAGCTACAAACTTAACTATTTAGCACAAGATTCAACCGAAAATGAGGGAAAACACAACATAAAACACGTATATCACTCAAATTATTAAAGTTGATGTTCAATTTAAAATACATGGTAGTGTTGTGTAGGGACATTGGCATGGTTTCATTGCTGGGCTTGAGTGATGGCGCTGCAGAATTGTCGCGCTACATGTTGTAGCGTGGTAGAGTTAGTCACGCTATTGAGGCAGCGTGTTTGGGTTTGTGACGCTGAGGTGTTAGCGTAGTACATTGTCTTGCGCTACTCTACTCTTTCCTTTAAGTGCCTTTTCTTTTGTAATGTAAGTGCTTCTATCTCAAACATTCTTTAATTAAGTTAATTTTGAGAAATATGAGATGAATTTGTGCTTATATGATGAATTAGAGAATTATTTGTTATAACTTATTCAAATGTAGTCATACAAATGTTCAAGCATATGAAATAAATTTGTTTTATAATGATTATTGAAGAATGCTACAAGCATTGTAAGAGTAGTATGCTTTTATTTTATTAAACAAAAGTGCTTTGGCAAATGATTCTCTAAATGATGTTATAGAATGAAGTATAATGCTCCATGAACTATTGAGAAGTGATCTTGATTAGTATGATTCGTTAGCTTTTAAATGTCATGATTAATATATTTTGACATTTTTAAGAGTGGTAGGTTCCTATTTTAATAATCAAAAGTGATAGTGCTCTTGATTAGTTTATAATAAGAGTAATGGGCTCTTAATTGATTATCAAAAAGTGAAAATGCTCTTGATTAATTTATTTTAATTATAAGAGTAATGAGCTCTTAATTTATAACCAAAAATGGAAATGCAATTAATATTTATGAAGCAACATGCTCCGAGAATAAGAAATCAATTATCCCATTATTTAGTATGATAAAAGTAAAAATGCTTTTAATTTTACCTCAAATGACATAGCGAAAGAAAATTAGTAGCGATGTTGTTGTAGCGTGACAAACTTTGTTGCGCTACGCTATGGAGCGCTGCATAATTTGTTGCGCTCGTTAAGTAGCGCTGAAAATGTTGTGGCGCTCCTCATTTAGCGCTACAAAGTCTGTGATGCTATGCTTTTTTTTTAATTTTCTGCCTCTTTTTTTTTTTTTTTTTGTAAAAGCTTTTCAAGTTTAACTTCATTAATTGTTCTTGTATTATTGATTAGACCTTGGGCCTTTTATTTTTGACATATAACTAGTGAGCTATATTTTGAGACCGAGGTTCCGAGTAGGAGAAAAATGGCAATATTTTGTGGAGGGTTATCCAACTTACTCCCAAAAAATAATCGCCAAAATGAAGTTTCAAGTGAGACAACTTCCATGTTTTTTTTTCATACGGGGCAACAAGCAAATGTCATTAGCTTAATGAGATTTTGAAGCAAGTGGCTTCATAACTAATTTTGAAAAGAATGTAGCCCCTAGGGTGTATAAGGTGGTGTAAGTATGGAGACTTGTAGCAACAAGAAAGGTCACAAATATGTATGCAAAACTAGCTAGAAGAGTATGTACAAGCTAGTTATAATGTAAGTAGGCTCAAATTAGCTACAAATAAGCACGAGGAAAACAACCAAAAATATGCACAAATGAGCACAGAGGTGCCATAACATGAGTTAGTAGGAAGCAAGGGATGGGGGATTGGGGGTATCTCAACTTTCCCTAAATTGATTTTTTTTTTTGAAAAAAATGATTATTTTTTTTTGTACGAGGAGAATGAGGAAGAAAGAATATTAGAAGTTAAGGATCCAAAATTGATTACAGTTGTTGTATAATGTGCTTGACAACGCTTATGATTCAAAGGGGAGTGATTTTAGCTTGCTCATCATCTTATACTTTCGTGATTGTCTTGTTTGAGAAGTTTGTTTCAAATTCAACTATTGGCTACTAGTAATGTGAATCTCTTTAGAGAAATAAGGGATCAATATTATAAATGCTTGCTCAAGTTTTGAAGTGTTGAAGATGATAATGCTTGAAGTAGACGAGTTGCAAAGTTTATGAAGACCAAAACTAGAAGAGATAGGAAAGTTTTAGGTGATGAGAGGATGATATGGAGTCAAAGTGATGCCTCATGCTACCATGGATAGGTATAAGGTAGCTATGAAAATTCATTCTTTAAGAGTGAATGAAGAAGCTGGATGATTTTGCGGAATAAAAAGGAACGAGTAAAGGAAGTATGTGAGTGTTTGAGTTAAAAGATGACACTACAAGGGTTGATGATGATGAGCATGAAAAGGGAAAGAGGCTTGATGATGAAGAGTATGTGTGAAAAAAAGGAAAGAAGGATGATATGTATAGAAGAAAATGACTTGCTTTATGTGAAATTAAGGCAATTTTCTTTTAAGGACGGTTGTATGTCCTAAAATAAAACAGTATCCAAGACCTTAGGTGGGTCTTGTGTTCAAAGGACCTTTTTTTCATGGGCCCTTAAAATTTTACTCATGTTACATGTCCTTAAGATGTAGGACTATTAAGACCACACCTTATGAAAGGTTGCATTATAACCGAACCTTTGCTCGTCCCGATCAAAACCCAATGAAATTGACTAGCCCCATAAAACAAAATAAGCATTATGACTTGATGTAGTGTTTATTTATCTTTATTTTTCGTAGTTTTCCTTTGTTAGTTGAGTTACTTTTTCGTTCTTTTTCCTTAGTTTTCCTTTTTTTCCCATAGTTTTTAGTTAACCCAGTTCCCTCGCATTTTTGTCATTTTTTGCTCAAACAGAGTATTTAGCGTTGGTTCGGGTCAGATATTATTTATTTTGAAGCCATTTGGTCTAGTCGACGTGATACCATGCTCGATGTTCCATGATATCGCAAGCTTGACTCACGATATCGTAAACCATAGCTTTGCGACTTAGCTCAAACAAGCAAGCACCAACTCTCAGAATGAGCACAAGGAAAGAGTAAAAATTGCAAATGCCCTTTTATTTCACCCATATATCTCAGAAAACTCCATATTATCATGTTCTATCAATTGGAGGTTATTTTACGTGTTGTGAGCTTCGAAATGATAGGTCATTTGCCCAATTCCAATGAGTATTGATTGAGTTATGCCCTTTTTAAGCAGAACGGTTTGTGCAATCTGAAGCGTAGCGGCCGCTGGCTGCAGTAGCGGCCGCTAGCCCTCTGTTTTCCAGCGTATTCTGTTTTTCTTCTTTGGAAATTTCTCCCACTTGTGCCTCAACTTGGTGATGTTTTTGCCCATATAACCAAAGGCAGCTGCTGAAGTCCCATAGAGAATCATAGATAGAAAATGAAAGATAGAGGATCATAGTTAGAAAATAGTTAGAAATTGCCAGAACAAGTAGAAGATAATTAAACTCTCATTTTGCTCTCTAGATTAATTGTATTCAATTTGATTAATGAATAGTTCTTATTCAATTTCATAAGTTGTAATTCAATCTCTTTTAATTCTATTCAAAGCTGTTATTCAAGTATTTTGGGTTCATGTTCTTGGTTTCTTGGGTTGAATTTCAAGCTTCTTAGTCTTTGTTCTTGGTTGATAATCTTGTATTTGGGCATTATTGGAGTAAGGCTTCAAGATTCTTTAAGTACAAGTATTCAAGCTTCATAATACATTTCTAACTCATCTTCAATTACCATTTCAAATTACATATTGTGTAGCAATCTTCTTTACTTTAAAGTATTGTTTTATAAAGCTCTTTATCAAGTTAAACTTGTCCTTGTTCTTAATTTGCATTATTTCAAGTTCATAAGCTTTCTTTATCAAGTTAAACATGTCCTTGTTCTTTTGCTTACATTATTTCAAGTTCATAAGCTTTCTTCTCAAGTTAATCTTGTCCTTACACCATTGCCTTTTGTCTTAATTATTCTCAAGATTAAGCCTTGTCCTTGTTTTCATTACCATTATTGCTTTTGTAGTTCGATTACATCACTTGCATAACTTATTTCTTGTAATTATATTGATAATTAAACAAGCTATTTCCCTTTTTACAACTTTTGTTCAGTTTAGTTTATAATCTATTGTCATAACTTATTTCTTTGTTATAATTTGTAATTATAAATAAAAATATGTGTTTAAATATTAAAATGTGTAGTGAGTAGTTTTTAGTGCTAAGGTGTGGGTGAAACCCTCACCTCCTATATGTTTTAGTGTTTCTTGCAAGTGTCTTGGCTTGGGGGTGACTAGTGTTGGATTAAGGGGTGCTTGTTCACATTTCTATGACTAGCTACCATAGATGTTGTACCTAGGTTCCTCAATGAAGGATCGAGAGATGAAATTGAGTGAGGACTCTCCTTGTTCGATTGATTCAAGTACCATGAGAATAGGTGCTTGGGTTAAGGGATGTTACTAGTCTTCGTGATTGTGCTTAGGGGCCGTTTTGTGTTCACGCCATGAGAATAGGTCGTGTTCATAGTTCCACTCGTCATGCTAGCTCGAGAGAGTAGACATGGCTCTTCGAATGACTTCCCCTAGATGTTTTTCCTTAGACTTGGCTCGTTGTAAGATTCACACCTTCATAGTGGTTGTGAGTGGTGAATCCCGTACCTTGGAACCTTTTAGTTTTGTTAGTCTTGTGTTAATATTAGCGACAATAACAATTATCCAATCATTGGAATTTCTGACTTAGCTTAATAAACACTGGAGCTTCTTAGTGTCTGACTTTGCTCTCATGGGATTCGATCCTTACTTGCCCTTGCTAGTAGCCTAGTGAGCCTTGTACGGTTTATCTTTGGTAGCCACTTCGACAGGCTATCATAACTCAAGAGAGCATCCGAAGACACATGGATCAAAGCCCTCTAATCAAGCATCCAATTACTGTCCTTCCCAAATATGGGTCAAACAAAACCAACCAAGCAAGTTTAATGAATCGATGACTAGAGTAGCTCACGGGTTGTCACTCCACACAATAAATGATGTGCTTATAACAATGAAGCTTTAACCCTCACCTCCCAACCAAATATGGAATGCAATGCAAATTGTGTTTAAATGTAATTTTAAGAACCCAGAACCGACATCTCACACCTGATGCAAGTGTTTAAGGGTATCCACTCATCCTAAATGTCGACTCGAAATGCAATTAATACTCCATGACCTTGACAAAGGATTCACTTCACAGTAACCATAACATGTGCACGAAGATAAAAAAAAGGACTTTAATAAGCTTATAACGTGGCTAGGGTGATGGGTAGGATAAAATTTGGGATAATGTGGTGGAATGCGGGGTATACGCATATAAAATCAAGGAAAATCGTCAACAACTTCAAAAATTATTAAAATTCTCCAACATCCAAATTCAACCAAAACAAATTAAACTTTTCTTTATATTTCACATTGTAGGGGCCCCGGATTTTAGGGTCCCAAATTCTTTTGGTCACCTTCCCCAAACCGTCCATAGGTCGAGTTAAACCTAAAAAATTGGCTTAAGGAAAGGTGAAATGGACTTTTTTAGAAGTATTTTGCAAAATAACAGGAGCGTAGGAATTTTAGTCACGCTAGTGTGGTAGTGTCACAAACTTTGTCACGCTGATAGTGCAGCGCAGCAAAGTTTGTTGCGCTGCAGCAGTAGCG
The DNA here is from genome assembly GCA_016808085.1 of Suaeda aralocaspica. NCBI lineage: Eukaryota > Viridiplantae > Streptophyta > Magnoliopsida > Caryophyllales > Amaranthaceae > Suaeda > Suaeda aralocaspica. Next base: position 376,421 of record PYUH01000858.1, read on the forward strand.
CTACAAATTTTATGACGCTGCGACGTTAGCGTGACAAAGTCTGTTGCGCTACGCTATTTTAGTGTTTTTTTTTTAACTTTTTAATCATCTTTTTTCGAGTGAGATAATAGCAAGGAATACGGACGATGCTAGTAAGGAGTCGCCAATGAGTTTTAGGAATCAAACTCATAAACCGTGTATTTAGATTGATTACGAATAGGCCCTGAATACAGGACGATAATCTAAATTGCAGGAATAACCCTTTCGATCCCATGGGGATGACTCCAAGTTATGATCTTTCGAACCAAAGGTTGGATTTGGGAGTGAAGGAATTAATATAGCGGAGTGCGTCATATTAGCCCGTAGGCGGCCATTACTAGTTTTATCTCAATCATACACAAGTTATATAAAGAACCAAATAATTGATTTACAACCAAATACAAAATTACTATTACTAAGGTGAAATCAAATGAAACTAATTAATGTAGTCAAACAGTCGTTAAGATTAATTCAAGGTTCCTAGCATGATACAATTTGTCCAAAACAATTATTATGATTTAATGTGATATATTAATTCAAATTAAGTCCTTTAACAAAAATAAAACGATAAAAGCGGTAAATGATTCGGAAAACCAACAACAACAAATCCACAAGTTTGATTGTTAGAGGTCTCAGGAAACGTACCACTTCTCGTATGAAGATTGGAGTCGTCGAGTGTTAATTTGGGCAGAGTCGAATTATTGTTTCAATATTATCAAAGTTTATAGCCACTTTTTAAATAAAATAAATAGTAAAATAATAATAATAAGTAACTATTTATAAAAATGAAGATGATAGAAAAGCAATATTTCGGGTTTATTTTAGTGTAAGGGAGAAAGAGAGTAAAAAAAGTTGTTTAGAAATGAAGAAAATGAAGATAATTATAACAGCGTGGGAACCCTAATTGCGCTTGCCTGCTAGCGTGGTACGCCGAATCGTGCTGGCACATTAGCGCGAGAAACCCTACAACGTTGCTAGGGTAGCACTGTTAACTTAGTCACGCTGAGCTGCCAGCGTGACTAAGTTATCCGCACTGCGTTTTTGAAAGATTTTATGTTTATTTTAATTTAATTTAATTTAATTTAATTTATTATTATTATTATTTTAAAATAATAAAAAAGCGTTGGGATAATTAAAAAAAGTCCGTTAAATAAGAGTGAGACTTTTATAATATCCGAAACTTATTTTTTATGCCCAAGTATATATACTCGATTATCCAATCTTACGAAGAAATGAGTTTCTTAAGTCCTACCGCGGGACAGGGGGACTAAATTAGGTGTCTACACACATCAACACCATACTTCACAAACTTAGAACTTCTTTCTTTTTACTTCTCATACTCTTTCATCTTTATTATGCTTTTATAATTTTTTTTCTTTACTTTTCATGCATAATAAATCTTAGTTTCACGACTCTTAATGATTTGTTTTTGCTTATAAATTTAATAAACAATAAACATAATAATCACACATACATAACTAGGCCATGAATAAAATATGACTTTTTAATTAACTACAACAGCCTAGACATCGATATGAAGAGCCTTAAATGTGAAACTTTATAATTAAACAACCTTTAACAATAGCATTTCCAACTATTTCACCATCAATCCTCCATAACAACCTTCAAAAGATACTTTAACATCACAACTACTTCAACTCCCCCAAACCAATTTTGGGCATATAATAAATTATGTAACAAGGCTAATAAGGCTTGTAATGTGGCTAAAAATACAAATGAAAGGGATAAAAGCTCAAAACATGGGATCAAGGGAAAATATATAAAAGTAGGAAATGAAACTCTGAGGCTCAAAAGAAGAAATGAAGGCCTTTTATCATGCGCAACATACACAAAATCCACAATTAAAGTTATTAGAATCCAATGTCAAACCCAGGATCATAATTGCACCAGGAACTAAGCACACATGAAAGAAAAATATGAACGATTTTATATGCAAAAGTGGCTCAAATCCTCTCGTTAACACATTTCAAGTCCAAGACCCAAGCAAGGTTGAAAGAGTTGACCAATAAAAGGAAATCAAGCAATCAAATTCAAGTCATAGCCAACAAATCACACATGTGAATCCATCCGCAGTCAAGAGTCATAAAGTTTTCAAAGATAAGCACAAGGTGTACAGAAGTAGTCAATTCCAACAATAAAACTCAAGCTGGGACACGAACAATCCATTAAACAAAATCTCTCTAAAATTAAACCTACAAAAAACAGTACAATTATTTTGGTCACATGTAAACTCCCATTCCTAACGAATGGTACAAACCATGCAACAGTCCTAGGAAAGCAATAAAACTAAGCTAAGAAAGCAATTAAAGCTAACTAAACATACCAAATAAAATAAAAGAGAAGGAGAAGTTGGAATGGTCTAACCAAATCATTATCAATTCCTAACAGGAGTCCAATTAAGTACTGAATCAATAATACATCCTGCTTGAAATAAATCCTGAAAAGGGAAAGAAACAAACTAATCTCCAAAGAAAAAGGGTAAAAACAAGAAGAAAAGTACAATAAAATAAAATAAAACTAAGCAAATATACAAATAAAAGAGATCCTCCCCCCAAACAAAATTTTGTTCCGTCCCGGGACAAATAACCATGAAAAATAGAGGAAGGAGGTGAAGCCGAGTTTTACTGACCGGGTCCTTAGTACCTAGGATAGTACTGGTCATAAAACGGCTGATAAGGGTTGGAGGTAGGCTCGGTGCTGGGGTCATATGTGGGTGGCCAGTTGGGATGGTTCGGGAAGCCTTCAACTATCCCAGCCTCTACATTGCTCATGTGCTCTCTCCACTGGACTCGCTGCAGTAAATCAACATCGAAACGGAGTCCTCTGAGTGAATGATCAACCTAATCAAACCTCTGATGGTTATAGAGATGCATATCATCGAGTCGGTTCATCAGGGTTGTCATATCAAAGGTGGAGGAGGAACGACCGGCATAGCTATGTCTCAAGGGCTCAGGTCGTGGTGGGGCTGGATGACGTTGGGGTTGGCCGCCTGCCTGCAGAATCAGGTTGACCATCTGAACTGCTCTCTTTTTGCAGTTCGCCCTCTCCTGTAGTGGGATGTTTTCAGGTGGAATCCTCCAAGGGTCTTGTCCATCTAGGTGCTCCTGATATGTAAGAGTAACATAGGCATTAGGCAGATAACACCATGATATTTCCCAAACACACCAAACATGTCTCTCTCTATGCCCTCTCTGATAGTTTCTCAGAAAGTTTGCAGCTTGGAGGGCAGTAATGTCGAGGTAGGGGTTCTCCTCGATCAGGTTCAGTTGGTGAATGTCTTCAGTGTGACCTAGAGTGTGAGCCAGCCATGTAATCATACCACCTATGTATATATTGCCGGCGTTAGTAATACCTGTGCAATCTCTGCGAACCGGCGAGCTAGAAAGAACCCAAAGTTGTAGTGGAGAGGCTGTCTAGCATACCCTTCTGTAACCATCCATAATAGTCTAATCTCATCAGGATAGACCTTTCCTAACTCTCCTCTCGAAAACAGGCAGTACACTACATATGTAAGGAGGTACCGAAGGGCAGGATGCTGAACCTCCGATGCTTTGGCTGTAGTAGAAGTGAAAGTAAAACTGCCATTTGTAATCCTCTCCCACCAAGTTCCCTCGAAATAGGGTCCCCACTCATGCTCTATTGTGGACCATACCGCATTCTCAGAATTCCATAGGAACCTCTCATTCAATTTGTCTACATCCATCTCATAGTGCTGTCCAAAGATGGTGAAGCTGATGTGTGTCTTTCTTGAAGCTGAGGGAGAATTCTGAGTAACATGGAAATGGTAGCTGGATAAGAACTCTAGGGTGAGCTCTCTGTATGTATGTGGGACTTGCTGGGTTTGACCATCAGGACCGGGCATGGTAGCATTGATCCAGTTTCCCCATCTGATACGGTAAGCCATCCTCATAACTTGGTCAGTAATGCCAAGTTTATCACATGTTTGCTTGTGGAAGAACCGTGAGGACCTAATTGTTCTCTTGGAGAGCTTCTCATACCGTTTGTGCCTTTCTTGTCGGTTCTTAGGTGGTGTTCTAGAGGATGCTAGTTTCTTCCCCTTGGAAGCCGAAGAAGATGCCCCGGTTTTCTGAGATTTCTTGGGGCCTCCGCCGAGAAATTTTCCAATAGACTTCTTCAATATCCTACAAAACATAAGTATGGAAAACAAGGAGTAGAATTCTATTGAAGCAAGTTTCAAAACCAAATTCATGGCAATATGAAATCATAGAGAATCATAGGATTCAAGAAGTGTAATTTCATGACCAATGAAACAATCAAGGCATTGTAGTCATCATAAAACTAAATTTACAAACACAGTTGAGCAGAAATTTCGGCATGACCTGTTTGTAAATGCAACTAAACCAATGAGAACTACAAATTCTCTTAACAAATAAGGCCATGAGTGCAACCAACAACATCCATTCCATGAGCATCAATTATATTCTATGCATCCAAAAACCAACATTCTCAAGCTCATATCCAAGGGAAACACCAAAGTGAACACCAAAAATCAACTTCCACACAACTATGATGAATCCAACCATTAAGCAACTATGTTCATCCAAACAACTCCAATAATACTTTGAGAGCAAAAAGAAAATAACTAGCTAAGACTAGTAGCAACTCTTAACCAAATTTATAAGCATTAAAGTTTAATAATAAAGTTGCTAAAGAAAATTCATGAATAAAGCTAGAGAAAAATTAAGCATAAAAACCAATTCAAAGCATGGTTTACATTATTCTAAAGACTTTAAACATGAATTTAACTAGTTGACACTTCTAATTCTCAACAAATTCATGAACAATCATAAAAAATTCCATGAAAATTCTCACTCAACAATTTAGCCCAAAACTTCCAATTACTCATAATTAACAACTCTAAACATGACATTGAAGCATAAAAATGATCATTAAGCACTTATAAGCAACAATAATCAAGTTTAAAATAATTAATTAAATTCGTAATAAAAATGCCCAAAAATTAGAAATTCATGAAAACTTCATAAAAGATGGATAAAAAAGAAATTTATACCTCAATAGATGACAATAGAGAAAGAATTCGTAAGAAATTGAACTAGAAAACCCAAAATCAAGCCAAAATGAGTTCCAAAATTTTGAACTTTAGGTGATGTGATTCGTTGATTTTCTTCGAATTTGAACTCCAAGAGATTGTTTAGAGTAGTGAGAGGAGTGTTATGTCAAAATTTGGAGTGATTTGGAGTAGTATGGAATGAGTTATGGGGTTTTGAAGTTGGAGGTTTTGGGGTTTTAATGGTGTGAAGGAGGAAGAAGAAGATAGATTAGGAGAGAGATTAGGTGGGATTTAAAAATAGAAGAGATTAAAAGATTTAAAAATAATAATATAAGATATAATAATAATAATATAATGATAATAAAATAATTAGAGGGGTGAGTAAAAATAACGGGCATAGAAGGATAAGCCCCCCACGCGAAAAAAAACAAAAAAAGAAAGACGGGTTACCGCAGGGGGTACCTGCGCCTGCAGCGAAGGAAGGCAGTTTGAACGCTGTGCCCGCAGGTTCATTCTGCAGGAAAGTGAAAAGCTTCTGCTTTAAAATGCGGGCACATAGAAGAGGGGGGTGTTTGAGCGCTGCGCCCGCAGGTCACCTCTAAGGCTCTTTTTCGCTGATTTCTCTCTTTTTCTCCCTAATAATTATATTAAGTTATAAATTATTATTAATTAAACTTAAGCACATTTTTAACTCCTAATATCTCCTTAATTACCCCAATTAAAAATGACAATACTTATACCCTTAGCTAGGCTTCAAAATTCAAAATAAATACTATACTAAACTAAACTAAACTACGAAAACAACCGAAAACACAAGAAAAACAAACAAAAACACGAAAAAAGAGAAAGAAAGGGATAGAAAGCTCGGGTTGCCTCCCGAGAAGTGCTTTTTTAAGGTCACTAGCTTGACCATGGCTGCATTAGTGATCAAGGTGCTTTAGGATCATCCAGTTGGATGACTTCAACCAACCCGATGACATCTCCTTTATAGTATGGCTTCTACCTTTGACCGTTAACCTTGAATACTTCACATTTTTCACTTTGAACATCAACGTAGCCAAATTTTCTCACATTTTTCACTGTAAAGGGACCACTCCATCTAGATTTCAACTTTCCAGGGAATAATCAAAGTCTTGAGTTAAATAATAAAACCTTATCACCAACTTGAAACTCCCTTTTCATGATTTGTTTATCGTGCCATATTTTCGTCTTTTCCTCGTAGATTTCAGCACTATCATATGCTCCTAGTCGAAATTCATCTAATTCGTTCAACTTTAGTAGCTGTTTTTCTTTCGCAAGCTTTGCATCCATATTTAATTCTTTGATTGCCTGATAGGCTTTGTATTTGAGTTATACTAGGAGATGAAACGCTTTTCCATAAACCAATCTATAGGGGAAGTACCAATTGGAGTCTTGAAAGATGTTCTATATGCCCATAAAGCATCATGAAGCTTACTACTCCAATCTTTTCTCAATTTCACAAGCGTCTTTTCTAGAATGGACTTGATTTCTCGGTTCGAAGCCTCGACTTGATCACTGGTTTGTGGATGGTATGCCAATCCTGTTATGTGATAAACACCGTACTTCTCTAGTAGATTATCCAACCTCTTCTCATGAAAGTGCGTTCTCCCATCACTGATGATAGTTCTAGGGACTCTGAACCTAGGAAAAATAACCTGCTTAAACAGTCTCAAAACGGTGTTAGCATCATAATGGGGGGTAGCAATTGCTTCCAACCACTTAGAAACATAATCCACAGCAACCAATATATAAGTTTATCATTAGAAGAAGGAAAGGGCCCCACATAATCAATACCCTAAACATCGAAAATTTCAACATCTAAGATACCTGTTTGAGGCATTTCATGCCTTTTTGAGATATTACCTGTTCGCTGGCACGAATCACAAGACATGACAAAATCTCTAGCATCCTTGAGTATTACAGGCAAATAAAAACCTGATTTTAATACTTTGAACATCGTTTTAGTGAGCCCAGCATGTCCTCCATAAGGTGACGAGTGGCAATGATGAAGAATTCCGTAGACTTCCCAATCCGGTACACACCTGTGATATAAGCCATAATATATGTGTTTTATGTTGTGTTTTCCCTCATTTTTGGTTGAATCTTGTACTAAATAGTTAAGTTTGTGGCTTTGTTTTGATTAAATATCGTCTTTCGATGTTAATTTATGTTTTGGAACGGTTTTAGCATCTTTAGTTGACTTTTAGAGCCTTTTACGGTTATTTTATACTTTCTCAGTTATTACGCGCAATTTTCGGTTTTGTTTTTTATGTTATAGGAGCGTAATAGAGAGTTATGAATTCATTAGAAGCTAGAACGAGTCAAAAAGCACTTGCCTCGGGATGCGTGCCAAGTTACGGGAAGTCACGAACGAGATTCGAAGAATCGAGCGAAGAAATAAGCAAGATCGTCAAAATGTTGCTCAACGTGGTTCATGCGGGCGCAGCCTTTAGTTCCATTTTGATCTATACGCCCGCAACATAGATGTGAGAATTCACAAAGGCCAAAACAGAAGACCTGCGGGCGCAGGGAACAAAGTCAAATTGACCTATGCGGGTGCAGGTGGTGGATTTTTTGGTCCGATTGATTTTTCCATGCGGTTTTGCTTCGTGGGTTTTATTTTAATTAAGCCCTAATACTATAAATACACTATGGAAAGGAGGTACGACCCTAACTAGTTTTTGGCATATTTTTTTAGACTTAGGAATCCTAAAAGCTCTTTTCTCTGTAGAATTTTAGATGCACTTAATTTGTTCTTGAAGATTCAATTTCAATTAATGCAAATCATTCATTATTTTGGTAATTTCTTTCCTTATGCTTTTTAATTCTCTTTAATTGATGAATCTCTTTAGTTTCTTAGTTTCTTAGTTTAGTTTAGTTAGTTTTGTTATTTTGGTTCTTAATTTAGTTTTATTAGCAATTAATTTAGTTTTAATTCTAGTTTTAATTAGTTTTTGATTATGATTATGTTATTGAATTTTGCTCTTGTTTTAGCCCCTTTAATCATGTGTGAGTAGTCTTTTTCTCTAGGGTTAGGGGATCTATGATCATGTTGTGAATTTATTTTATGTTCATTAATTAATTCTTGGCTTTTAATTGAATTCCTATCATTGATTTCTATTGATTGCAATTAAATTGTGGCTAGATTTAGTTGTAAGTTAGATTATTGTCGAAATCGAGGCCGAGAGGTAAGATTAGCACAATCAAACCACTGAATAATAGGCAAAAACGAATTTATGCGAGCGAGAGCCGGTAAAGGACTTTTGAGGGAGTCTAAGTTCGAGAGAATTAGTGAGCCCTAGTTCAAGTAATGCCGATGAATTGATTAGTGAATGTTTAATGAGTTTGTTGATTGATCATAGTGATCTAATTGCCCTAGGTTTCCATTATAAGAGTTTAATTCATAATTTCTCGTCATTTCCTTAGTTTTAGTATTTGTTTTCTTAGTTTAGCAGACTTTTACCGAACTTTCCACCAAGGCCCCTTACAAATTTTGGAACTAATAAGGTTTAATAGCTTCCCTGAGGATTCGTTCCCTACTTCCCTAGCTACATTAGTTAGTGTTGTTCGATTATTTTTGAGAGGTGCGCGATAGCCTTGTTCAAATTTTTGACTCCGTTGCCGGGGAGGCAATTTTTATTTCTATTAGTCGGGTTTAAAGTGTTCTTTTATTTTTATTTTCGGTTTTATTTCCTCACCTCAAGGAAGCTCCACATTCTTTCAGGTAGTTCTCATTTCTGTTTCGAGTTTCTATTGTGTGCAGGTATTAGGTTGTATGCCGATTTGGATTGATCCTGAACCAAAAAGATCATTGCATAAGAGGAGTCGTAGAAGGAAGTGGAGATTACGAAGAGTCATTCTTTCTGATCGAATACTGGTTGATGTGACACAACTTTTTGCTGAGTTGAATATTTCCGACAGTTCAGATAAGGAAGAGATGGCAGAATCATAGTTCAGCGAGAACAACATACCACGGAATGATGCACCACCACCACCGCCACCGCCACCACCACCACCAGCAAGGTCCTTAAAAGACTATTCTCAGCCGAGTTCTGCAACAGTGGGAGGTGGATACCGAGTTCCTAATATAGAGGCCATGAATTTAGAATTGAAGCCAGCTTTGGTGAACATGGTAGAAAGGAATCAATTTGCAGGAACATTGAAAGAAGATCCGAATTTGCACTTAAATAACTTCATCCAGTACTGCAATACAATTAAGCAAGTTGGTGTATCTCAAGATTACATACGACGTACGATGTTCCCATTCTCATTGAAGGAAAAAGCTCGTTCTTGGTTGAATGGTCTAAACATGGATACTATTAACAGTTGGGATGACTTGGCTCTTGCTTTTCAAAGGAAGTACTATCCTTCAGAGAGAACTGCACAACTTAAAAGTCAAATTATGAATTTTAACCAAGAAACCGATGAAACTCTTTATGGTGCATGGGAGAGATTTAAGGAGTTGTTGAGAATGTGCCCTCATCATGGACTTGAGAAGTGGTTTTTAGTGCAATCTACAATGGTTTGGGTAATGAGAGTAGAACTTTGCTTGACTCTGCTGCTAGTGGTTGATTTATGAACCAAGAAGTCAATGCTGCTTATAATTTAATTGAAGAGATTGCCATTCATAATTCTCAATTTGATAACCCTAGAGGACGTGCTAAGAGAGGAGGAAAACATGTGGTAGATGACAAATATGAGAGTTTGGCTTCACAAATCAATGTAATCCATGAGAAGCTAGACAAGTTCAAGACACCTTTCTCCAACCCAATGACGGTAGCTGCAATGGCTGCACTTTCGGGAGCTACATATGTCTTTTGTAATTTATGCGGCTCCTTTGGGCATAGTATGCAAGCATGTCATAATTCCATGGAGCAAGTATGTGCATTTCAAGCTTACAAGAATAACCCATTTTCCAACACATACAATCCTGGTTGGGAAGATCATCTATACTTCTCCTACAAGAATACTAGCAATGTTCAAAATCCGCAACAGCAGCCACATTTTGCACCACAGCAACAACAACAGGTTTAACGGTTTGCCCCACCTCAACCACCGGGCTTCAGTAGACCACCACCTCCAGCACCACTCCCAGCACCTCCACAACCAACTAGCAATGAGTTCTCAGAACTGAAGAACATGATGATGCAGATGCAGAAAGCCATGGAAGGTATGTAGGCCCACAATAGACAATTGGAGACTCAAGTAGCACAAATTGCTCAATCATTAGCTCAAAGGCAACAAGGCCAACTTCCTCCTCAACCTGCTCCATCAAGCAATCCACCTCGTGATCATTGCAATTCCATTGCAACAAGAAGCGGTACTTACTATGAAGGTCCTAGAAAGCCTGATGATGATACTACTAAGGCTGCAGATGGAACGAAGAAGACTAGTTCGGTTGTCATTGAAGACCTTGAGGAATTAGCTACAGAAAAGGAGAATGAAGTCTCAAAGGAGAAGGAAGCACCAAGGAAGCAAGCTCCAGCAGCAGATTCAGTTACTAATACAATTCCTCCCTCAAAGGTGTCGTTACCCTTTCTGAACAGGGTAACCAGGAGTAAGAACGATAATCACTTTCGTAAATTCCATGAAATAGTTAAAAATTTTCAAGTCACTGTGCCTTTCACTGATTTAATTACTCAAGTGCCTACTTACACTAAACTTTTGAAAGATATTTTGAGTAGGAAACGTGAGTTGAATGTAACAGAGATAGTTGCACTCATCGAGGAGTGCAGTGCGATCCTTCAAAATAAATCTCCTCCTAAGTTGAAGGATTCGGGCAGTTTTTCAATTCCATGTAATATAGGTCCTTTGTTTATTGATAAGTCTCTATGTGATTTAGGAGCTAGTGTAAGTGTTATGCCCTTATCAATTTGCAAGAAGCTTGACATTGGAGAGCTTAAATTTACTAATGTTACTCTGCAGATGGCGGATAGAACTGTAAAATACCCTAAGGGTGTTTTAGAAGATAAGCCTGTTAGAGTAGGACAATTTTTCATTCTAGTTTATTTTGTTGTCCTTGATATTGTTGAGGATGCTCACATCCCTATCATTCTAGGTATACCTTTCTTACATACTGCAGGTGCCGTCATCGATGTTAAAAATGGAAGCTTAACTCTTTCTGTAGGGGATGACAAAGTAACATTTAATCTTAATAATGCAATGAAAAATCCCATGATAGAGCAGTCATGTTACAGGATCGATATTATTAGTGAGATTGTTTTAAATGACATGCCTCGATCCCTTACAAAGGATCCCCTAGAGGCTCTTTTGTGTTTGGATGCTGATGTAGGTGAAGGAGATTTAGAAATTGATGCTATAGGCCATGAATTGAACAGTGAGAAGATGACTCTAGAAGAAAGCCAAAGGTACCAATCATTGCCTCAACAATCATATGCTATCAAAGAGGTAACACAGCCTGAAATGAAACCCCTTCCCCCTAATTTGAAATATGCTTTTCTAGATGATGATGAGATGTATCCAGTTATAGTTAGCTCTAAACTTACTGATAGTCAACTTGAAAGGTTATTAGCTGTGCTTAAAACTCATAAAAAGGCTATTGGTTATACATTTGATGATCTAATTAGAATAAGTCCTGATTTTTGTATGCATAGAATTCATCTAGAAGAAGGCCATAAGCCTTGTATACAGGGACAAATGAGACTTAATCCTAACATGCAGGAAGTGGTGAAGAAAGAGGTTCTTAAACTTCTTGATGCAGGTATCATTTATGCTGTGCCAGATTCTCAATGGATAAGTCCAGTGCAAGTAGTCCCTAAGAAGGGAGGAACAACTGTTGTGCGTAACGATAAAAATGAGCTTATCCCCACTAGAGTTGTCACAGGTTGGCAAATGAGCATTGGTTATCGAAAATTGAATGTTGCCACTAAAAAGGATCATTTCCCTCTCCCTTTTATTGATCAAATGTTAGAAAGGCTAACAACGAATAAATATTTTTGCTATCTAGTTGGTTACTCTGGTTTCTTCCAAATACCTATCCATCCTGATGATCAATTAAAAACGACATTTACATGTCCTTATGACACTTTTGCCTACCGTAGAATGCCCTTTGGTCTATGAAATGCACATGCTACCTTTCAACGATGTATTATGGCTATCTTTTCTGAGTTCATAGAGTCTAGTATGGAAGTCTTCATGGATGATTTTAGTGTCGTCTATGGTACTGATTTTGATTCATGGTTGGATAGCTTGACTAAAGTGCTTAAAAGATGTGAATAGGTGAACTTGGTCCTCAATTGGGAGAAATGTCACTTTTTGGTGACAGAAGTCTCTGAAAGAGGTATTGGATTTGATAAAGCTAAAATTCAAGTTATTGAACAATTACCTCCACCAGTAAGTGTAAAAGGTGTTAGAAGCTTTCTAGGTCATGCAGGGTTTTACCGCCGATTCATTAAAGATTTTTCTAAAATTGTTAAACCCCTAACTCAACTGCTATTAAAATATGCTGAGTTTAAATTCACTGATAAATGCCTTGAATATTTTAATTTGATCAAACAAGCACTAATCTCAGAACCCATTATTCAATCACCTGATTGGGAATTACCTTTTGAAATTATGTGTGATGCTAGTGACTATGCTGTGGGTGCCGTGTTAGGTCAAACAAAAGATAAGATTTTGCATGCTATCTACTATGCTAGTAAGGCTTTAGATCCAGCTCAGGTTAACTATGCCACAACTGAAAAATAATTGCTTGCTATAGTGTATGCTCTGGATAAATTTCGTTCTTATCTTATAGGTTCGAAAGTTATTATTTATAGTGACCATGCAACTTTAAAGTACTTACTTGGAAAGAAAGAAGCAAAACCGAGGCTTATCAGGTGGATTTTTCTCCTTCAGGAGTTTGATCTAGAAATACATGATAAGAAAGGTGCAGAAAATGTAGTTGCAGACCACCTATCTAGAATTCGATATGATAATGGGGAGATTTCAACTCCCATTGATGATTCTTTTCCTAATGATCATCTTCTAGCTGTGATTTCTAATACTCCATGGTTTGCTGATTATGCTAATTACGTAGTTGGAGGAGTGTTACCTCCTGATCTTACTTATCAGCAAAGCAAAAAGTTTTTGCATGATGTTAGGCGTTACTTTTGGGATGACCCTAACTTGTTTCGTGAGTGTGCAGATGGCTTATATCGCATGTGTGTACCAAATTGGGATGTCTATGGAGTTCTGCACCACTGTCACTCATAACCCTATTGAGGACATGCTGGACCCGCCAAAATGATGTTCAAGGTATTGCAATCCGGTTTTTATTGGTCTACGATACTTAAGGATGCTAGAGATTTTGTCATATCTTGTGTTTCGTGCCAACAAACTGGTAATATCTCAAAAAGGCATGAAATGCCTCAAACAGGTATCTTAGAAGTTGAAATTTTCAAATTTTGGGGTATTGATTATATGGGTCCCTTCCCTTCTTCTAATGGTAATCGTTTTATATTAGTTGCTGTGGATTATGTTTCTAAGGGTCTAATGGTAATCGTTTTATATTAGTTGCTGTGGATTATGTTTCTAAGTGGGTGGAAGCAATTGCTTCTCCCCACAATGATGCTAACACCATTTTAAGAATGTTTAAGCAGGTTATTTTTCCTAGGTTCGGAGTCCCTAGAGCTATCATCATTGATGGGGGCACGCACTTTCATGAGAAAAGGTTGGGTAAGCTGCTAGAGAAATATGGTGTTTACCACAAGACGGGATTGTCATATCATCCACAAACTAGTGGTCAAGTCGAGGTTCAAACCGAGGAATCAAGTCCATTCTAGAGAAGACGGTTGCGAAATCGAGAAAAGATTGGAGTAGTAAGCTTCATGATGCTTTATGGGCGTATAGAACAGCATTTTAGATTCCAATTGGCACTTCCCCATATAGATTGGTTTATGGAAAAACGTGCCATCTCCCAGTAGAACTTGAATACAAAGCTTATTGGGCCATCAAGGAATTAAACATGGATGCTAAGCTTGCGGGTGAAAAACGGTTACCACAGTTGAATGAATTGGATGAATTTCGGCTAGGAGCATATGATAGTGCCAAAATCTACAAAGAAAAGACGATAAGATGGCACGACAAAAGAATCATGGAAAAGGGAGTTTCAAGTCAGCGATAAGGTTCTATTGTTTAACTCAAGACTTTGATTATTCCGTGGAAAGCTGAAATCTAGATGGAGTGGCCCCTTTACACCATTAAAACCCTAAAAACCTTCAACTTCAAAACCCCATAACTCACTACATACTACTCCAAATCACTTCAAATTTTGATATAACACTCCTCTCACTACTCTAAACAATCTCTTCGAGTTAAAATTCGGAAAAAATCAACAATTTGCAATACCTAGGGTTCGAAATTTCGAACTATTATTGGGCTTGATTTTTGGGTTGCTACTTCAATTTTCTTGCAATTTCTTGCTCTATTATCATCTACTAAGGTATAACTTTCCTTTTATCCATATTTTATGAAGTTTTACGAAGTTTTCATGAATTTCAAATTTTTGGGTATTTTTATTACAAATTTAATTTTAAATTCTAAACTTGATTGTTGTTGTTCATGAGTGCTTAATGGTTATTTTTATGCTTCATTATCATGTTTAGATTTGTTAATTATGAGTAATTGGAAGTTTTGTGCTAAATTATTGAGTAAGAATTTTCATGGAAATTTTGATGATTGTTCATGAATTTGTTGAGAATTAGGGGTGTTAACTAGTTAAAGTCATGCATAACGTCTTTAGAATGCTTAAAACCATGCTTTGAATTATTCCTATGCTTACTTTGAATTCTAGCCTTACTCATGAATTTTTATTACCAACTCTAATATTGAACTTCATGCTTAAGAAAAATTGGTTAATAGTTGATACTAACCTTAATTAGTTCATCTCTATTTGCTCTTAAAGTTCTAATGGAGTCGGTTGAGTGCTTGTAGTTGCTTAATTGTTGGATTCATATCATGGTGGAAGTTGGTTGTTGGTGTTACAATTGATGTTCCCTTTGAATATTAGCTTGAAAATGTTGGTTTTGGGTGCATAGATTACAAGTAATGCTTAGTTTGGATGTTATTGGTTGCACTCATGGTTTTAGTTGATTAGAACTTTGTAGTTCTCATTGGTTTGGTTGCATTTACAAACGGGTCATGCCAAAATTTCCGCAAAACCTTATTTGTAACTTTGATTGTATGATGACTACAATACCCTGATTGTTTCTTTGGTCATGCTATTACATCCCATGATTCCTTATGCTTTCATATTGGCATGACTTTGGTTTCGAAACTTGCTTCAATAGAGTGCTAATCCTTGTTTTTCATGCATATGTTTTGTAGGATAATGAACAAATCTATTGGCAAACTACTTGGCAGAGGCCCCAAGAAATCTCAGAAAATCGGGGCATCTTCTTCAGCTTCCAAGGGGAAGCAACCATTGTCCTCCAAAACATCACCTCAAAACCGACAGGAAAGGCGGAAACGATATGAGAAGCTATCCAAGAGAACAATCAGATCCACAATGTTCTTCCACAAGCAAACATGTGACAAACTCGGTATTACAGATCAGGTGATGAGAATGGCTTACCGTATCAGATGGGGAAACTAGATTAATGCTACTATGCCCGGTTCTGATGGTAAAACCCAGCAGATCCCACACACATATAGAGAGCTCACCCTGGAGTTCCTGTCTAGTTACCATTTCCATGTTACCCAGGAATCTCCCACATTTGAAAGAAACACGCACATCAGTTTCACCATCTTCGGACAACACTATGAAATGGATGTAAATGAACTAAATGAGAGGTTCCTATGGAATTCTGAGAATGCGGTATTGTCTAAAGCAGAGCATGAGTGCGGACCGTATGTTGAGGGAGCTTGGTGGGAGCGAATTACTGATGGCAGTTCCACTTTCACTTCTACCACTGCCAAAGCATCGGAGGTCCAGCATCTTGCCCTTTGGTACTTCCTGAGATATGTGGTTTACTGCCTATTTTCGAGAGGAGAATTAGGTCAAGTCTACCCTGATGAAATTAGATTATTGTGGATGGTGATAGAAGGATATTCCAAACAGCCTCTCCATTACAACTTCGGGTTCTTTCTTGCTCGCCAATTTGATGAGTTTGCAGAGGGGATTACTAACATTGGCACTATTTACATAGGTGGCATGATCACATGGCTGGCCCAAACTCTAGGCCACACTGAGGAGATCCACCAGCTGAACCCGATCGAGGAGAACCCCTACCTCGACACTACTGCCCTGAGAGCTGCAAACTTCCTAAGACATTATCAGAGAGGGCACAGAGAGAAACTTGTTTGGTGCGTTCGGGAAATTTCATGGTGTTACCAGGCTGATGCCTATGTTAGTCTTACCTATCAAGAGCACCCAGACGGCCAAAAACCTTGGAGGATTCCACCTGATAACATTCCACTACAGGAGAGGGCGAACTTCGAAAAGAGGGCAGTTCAGATGGTCAACTTGATCCAGCAGGCAGGCGGCCAACCCCAACGTCCTCCAGCTCCACCACGACTTGAGCCACCGAGACATAGCTATGCTGGTCGTTCCTCCTCCACCTTCGATATGATTCCCCTAATGAACCGACTCGATAATATGCATTTCTATAACCAGCAGAGGTTTGACAGGGTAGATTATTCACTTAGTGGACTCCGTTCCGATGTTGACTTGCTGTAGAGAGTCCAGCGGAGGGAGCACATGAGCAATGTTGAGGCTGGGACAGTTCAAGGATTCCCGAACCACCTTAACTGGCCACCAACATATGACTTTAGCACCGAGCCTACCTCCTATCCTTATCAGCCGTTCTATGACCAGTTGATACGAAACAAAGTGATAACTTCGAAGGTTTGATAATGGCTTCTAAAAACGATGCAAGTATGGGGGAAATAATGGCTTATGGAGATTCAAGGCTTTCGGGATCTTCAAAGACATCATCATGGGTGTGTATGGTGACACAAGAATTTACTTGATCATTTGAAGCAAAGGAAAGAATAGCGAAATTAGGGGAATAAGATGGTTTTTGCCTATGAGTTTTCTCCCACTTCAGTTGATAGGGTTTTTCTCATTTCAGGCTTTTATTGCTTTGAGTCTAGTGGAACATTATGAATCTATTCTATCTACAGGTCGAGGAAAATACGTTTTTGAAGGTTTCTTGATTAAAAGATCGAATCTTGAAGAGTTTCTTGCAGAATTACACATTTTCTTGAAAAATGTGCAAAAAACGAGCGAACTAGTGTGGCATGTTTTTGCGTCAAACTTCATGGTTGTTGGGTAACGTGATTTTCTGAGAATCTTTGGTGGATTTGGCTGGATAATCTTGTTTAGCAAGGTGTTATAAAGCTTGTTAGGATATTCTTTTTGTTTAGATATAGTTTGTTAGAGTTTGTTAGCAAGATAATTAAGAATGACATGTAGTGTTGATGTGGCAATCTTATCTTGTGAGTCATGTGTGTGTGTGTGGGAAAATTTTTCCCTTTGTTTGTGCGTGGGACAATTTTTTTGATGATTATGCCTATAAATAATCTCAACATTAGTTTGTAAAATTCAGATTAAAGCGTTTAATAAACATTATTGTTTAAGTTTTATTTGTTTTCTACAAAACAAACACAAAACTGAAGGTGTGAGAATTTTCGTGTGTGAGGAAAATTCAAGCATATTGAGAGTTGGTGCTTAGGCTTTAGGCTCTTTTGAGGATAATTTTAAGATTTGAGGGTGCATAGCTTTAACCAATTCACAAAATTATTCGACCTAGATCGTTTTTCTTGGTGCTTTGCTTTAGAGAAAACCGAACTAGTTTTCTATCTTTATGTGGTTGGCGATTTCTATCCTTAATCACATCAAATTTTGGTGCTTTCGTTGAGAGAAAATTAATTCTCAAGGTTATTGCATAAATCTCATTGTTGAAACAAGTGCAATCATGTCAGCTGATGAAGTGAATACTCCTAAGATTACTATTGAAGAATTGCGCAAAGACATAGAGGATTTGAAGGCTATGTTTGAGGCTACCATGAAGGATTTTGCCGAAAAATTGAAGTCACCTAGCAAATCCAAGGGTGGAAGCAAAGGGGATTCGGATTCTAGTTCTGATGACAAGAAATTAAGCTTAAGAAGTGCACGTAAATCAAGAAAGAAGTACTCATCAAGTTCTAGCAATGATGAACCTATGAGTAGGCGCAAAAACAAGGATAGGCCTAAGGATGATGATCGAAATCTTAAACTAGATATTCCTGAATTCTGTGGAAGTTTGGATCCTCAAAAGTTCCTAGATTGGATTAGGAGAATTGAACGTATTTTCAAATATAAGGAGTATGATGATCGAAAATCATATAAGGTTGCAGAACTAAAGTTAACTGGCTTACCGAGTTTATGGCTGGAAGGTATGCAAAGGAAAAGGAAGAAGGATGGGAATTCTAAAGTATCTGCTTGGACGAAACTGTAGAAGGAGATGAGGAGACGTTTTGTTCCTCAGGATTACGAGCAAGGAAATTTTGTAAAGATGCATACTTTGAAGTAAGATCGAAAATCAGTTGAGGAATATGCATCTGAATTCCTCAACTTGATTACCATCTGCGATCTAGAAGAAAAGGAGGACCATCAAGTTGCTCGTTACGTTGCTGGTCTAGATGAAAGAATAAGAGAAAAGGTGGAACTACAACCTTACTGGAATTTTGATGAAGTTTTCAAGGTTGCATCTATGGTTGAGAAGCAATTTTAGAAAAAAACAGTTACTTTTTGAAACCCTTTGTGAAGAAAGAAGGTACCGTTATTCCTTATAAACAAAATTTCGATTCCACTTCTAAACCTCCCATGTATATCAAGGATAAAGGCTCTGCTACTAAACCTCCAAACCCTGATCAACGTACATGCTTCAAGTGCAAAGGTCAAGGTCATATTTAGAAGGATTGTCCATATTCAAGAGTCAAAACTACTCGAAATTGGGCAGATGATGTAGATTTTGAAAAAGAGGAGTATGAACGTCAACAAGAAGATGGCGTGAGTTATGACACACAGGGAGAGGATATTGAAGAGATTACTCCAGAAGTGGATGGCCAAAGTTTAGTTCTCCGAAGGGTTTTGCAATCCAAAGTTGCGCCACCTACAGAGAACCAGTGGGATAAGATTTTCATCATTAGGTGCAATGTTCTAGGAAGATTGTGTGATCTAATCATTGATTTAAGTAGTTGCACTAATGTGGTCTTTACTGTATTGATTAATAAACTGGAGATTCATACCACTGAACATCCCCAACCTTACAAGTTACATTGGCTCAGTAACACAAGTGATGTCAAGGTGAATAAAGAAGCTATGGTTAATTTTAAGATTGGAAATTTTGATGATAAAGTGCTTTGTGATGTATGCCCTATGGATGCGTGCCATATATTGCTTGGAAGACCATGGCAGTATGATAGATTTGTACAGTTTGATGGTAGAACAAACATATACATCATTAGAAAGCAGGCACAAGGTAAACTAGTTGCGTTGAAACCTTTGGAAGGCTTGAAATTTTCGAAGGATATGAGCAACAAAAAGGGTGTTTTGTTTATTGATGAGAAAGCCATGGTGCAAGAGGTGAAGAATTGTGATAAGTTCTATGTGTTGATGGCTAAGGAAGTGCAAGAGAAAGCAACGAGCATCTCTCGTGAGTTGCGCCCCTTATTGCACGAATTTTAAGATATATTTCCTGATGAATTGCCACCAGGGTTGCCACCCATCAGAGGAATTGAACATCAGATTGACCTGGTTCCTAGAGCTCAGATTCCTAATAAACCAGCTTATAGGTGCAATCCAGAAGAAACTAAGGAGATTCAACGTTAGATTGAAGAATTGATGGCAAGAGGGTATGTCAGGGAGAGTATGAGTCCATGTGCAATACCAACATTGATTGTTCCTAAGAAGGATGGATCATGGAGAATGTGCATTGATTCTAGAGCTGTGAACAACATCACCATCAGATATAGGTTTCCTATTCCTCGTTTAGATGATTTATTGGATGAATTGTTTGGCTCACAAGTGTTTACTAAGATTGATTTGAGGAGTGGTTATCATCAAATTCGAATGAAAGAGGGTGATGAATGGAAAACAGGATTCAAAACTAAACTAGGACTCTATGAATGGTTAGTTATGCCTTTTGGTCTTACTAATGCTCCTGTCATTGGAAAATTTGCGGTTGTCTACTTAGATGATATACTGGTGTATAGTGCAAGTATAGAAGATCATATGCAGCATATAAGAGAAGTGTTCGAAACTTTAAGAAAGCAGAAGTTGTATGCTAAGCTCGAAAAGTGCTCGTTCATGGTAGCTAGTGTGACGTTTATAGGCTACATTGTTTCTAAGGATGGTGTTTCAATTGATCCTTCGAAAGTAGAAGCTATTAAATCATGGCCAGTTCCGAAAACTGTGACTGAGGTGCGTGCTTTCCATGGTTTAGCTTCTTTCTATAGAAGATTTGTGAAAAAAATTCTCTTCTGTAGTAGCTCCTATGACCGACTGTGTTAAGAAGAATAAAGAGAAGTTTGAATGGACTAGAGATGCGCAAAAGGCATTCGAATTGGTGATGAAGTTGCTTTGTCAAGCTCCTATTTTAGCCTTACCAGACTTTTTGAAACCTTTTGAAGTTGAGACAGATGCTAGTGGCGTGGGAATTGGTGCAGTGTTGGTTCAAGGTAAGCGGCCTATAGCTTATTTCAGTGAGAAATTGAATGGAGCAAGGTTGAACTACTCTACCTATAACAAGGAATTCTATGCTATTGTTCGAGCATTAGATCACTAGAGTCATTATTTGCGACCAAGTCACTTTGTATTGCATTCTGATCATGAGGCTCTGAAGCATATCAATGGCTAGCATAAACTCAATCTAAGACATGTTAAGTGGGTTAAATTTTTGCAATCTTTTCACTTTTCATCAAAGTATAAAGAAGGCAAATCTAATGTGGTTGCTGATGCTCTATCATGGAGGTATGCTTTGATTGGTGTTCTTAATTTCAAATTGCTTGGTTTGGAATTAATTATACAGTATTACGAGCAAGATGGAGATTTTGGTCCTATATATTCACAAATTACGAAGGGGTCAATGGGGTCTTATGTGCTACATGATGGATTCTTATTTAAAGGGAATCTACTTTGCATCCCTAAGTGTAGTATTCGTGAATTGCTCGTCAGAGAGGCGCATGGGGGGTGTTATTGCAGATCATTTTGGCATTACAAAAACATTGACAGTGTTGCAGGAACACTTCTAATGGCCTAGGATGATTGCAGATGTTGAAGTAGTTATCTCACAGTGTGCTGTTTGTCAGAAAGTAAAGGTATCCTTCCATCAGGGATTCTACACACCATTGCTAGTGCCAGAAGCCCCTTGGGATGATATTTCTATGGATTTTATAGTTGGTTTGCCTAGAAATGCGAGGCAAAAGGATGCTATAATGGTTATGGTTGATAGGTTTTCAAAGAAGCTCATTTCATACCTTGTTACAAGACTGATGATGCTGTGAATGTTGCAGAGTTGTATTTTGAGACATTGTTAGGCTACACGGGGTGCCGAAAAAAATTGTGAGAGATAGGGACACGAAATTCATGAGTTATTTCTGGAAGTCATTGTGGCGTTTGATAGGAACGAAACTACTCTTCATTACTTATCATCCACAAACAGATGGTAAAACTGAGGTCACCAATAGAACCCTAGAGTGCTACTTCTTGGGTTGGTAAGCAAGACACAAAAGGATTGGGACTTGAAGCTAACTCACGCAGAGTTTGCTTATAATCGTTCACCTACGTATGCAACTAAGCATTCACCTTTTGAAGTTATTTATGGAGTCAATCCCAAGCTACCCATTGTTTTCGTGGCTATTCCCAATGGTGAGTTCGTTCATAAAGATTCTTTAGCTAAAATTGAATACATGCAAAAGTTACATGCACAGGTCAGAGCAAGAATTGAGCATGTGAATGATATCTACAAGACAAGAGCTAACAAGAACAAAGTTAAACACACATACAAGGAAGGTGATTTAGTATGGTTACATCTAAGGAAGAAAAGATTTCCTAATCAAAGGAAAAACAAACTAATGCCTATGTGTGATGGACCATTCAAAATCGTGAGCAAGATAGGGGACAATGCATATAAACTCGAATTGCCAGGAGAATATGGTGTTCATGCTATATTCAACATTGGTGATTTGTCTCCTTATGTTCGTGATGATCAACTTCGAGGTTTAAGGACAAACTCTTTTGAAAAAGAGGAGGATGATACGAAACAAAGTGATAACTTTGAAGGTTTGACAATGGCTTCTAAAAATGATGCAAGTATCGGGGAAGTAATGGCTTATGGAGATTCAAGGCTTTTGGGATCTTCAAAGACAACATCATGGGTGTGTATGGTGACACACGAATTTACTTGATCATTTGAAGCAAAGGAAAGAATGGCGGAATTAGGGGAATAAGATGGTTTTTGCCTGTGAGTTTTCTCCCACTTCAGTTGATAGGGTTTTTCTCATTTAAGGCTTTTGGTGTTTTGAGTCTAGTGGAACATTATGCATCATATTCTATCTAATGGTTGAGGAAAATACATTTTTGAAGGTTTCTTGATTAAAAGATCGAATCTTGAAGATTTTCTTTAAGAATTGCACATTTTCTTGAAAAATGCGCAAAAAACGAGCGAACTAGTGTGGCGTGTTTTTGCGTCAAACTTCATGGTTGTTGGGCAACGTGATTTTCTGGGAATCTTGGGTGGATTTTTCTGGATAATCTTTTTTAGCAAGGTCTTAGAAAGCTTGTTAGGATATTTTTTTTTTTGTTTAGATATAGTTAGTTAGAGTTTGTTAGCAAGATAAGAATGACATGCAGTACTGATGTGGCAATCTTATCTTGTGAGTCATGTGTGTGTGTGTGGGACGATTTTTCCCTTTGCTTGTCCGTGTATTTTAGCTTAATTTTGTTAGGATTTTTTTGATGATTATGCCTATAAATAATCTCGACATTAGTTTGTGGTTGGCGATTTTCTATCCTTAATCACATCACCAGTACTATCCTAGGTACTGGGGACCCGGTCGGTAGAGCTCGGCTTCACCTCCTTCCTATGTTTTGCATGGTTATTTGTCCCGGGATGGGAAAAAATTAGGTTTAGGGGGAGGATTTATGTATATTTGTATATTTTTGCTTAGTTTTTTTTATTTTTTTGCTTAGTTTTCTTTTATTTTTGTTTTCATTTTCTTCTTATTTTTACCTTTTTCTTTGGAGATTGGTTTGTTTCTTTCCTTTTTCAGGATTTATTTCAAGTGGGATGTATTATTGACTCAGTACTTAGTTGGACTCCTGTTAGGAATTGATAATGATTTGGTTAGATCATTCCAATCTCTCTTTTGTTTTGTTTTGTTTTGTTTTGTGTGTTTAGTTAGCTTTAATTTCTTTCTTAGTTTAGTTTTATTACTTTCTTAGGACAGTTGCATAGTTTGTACCATTCGTTAGGAATGGGAGTTTACATGTGACCAAAAAGATTGTACTGTTTTCTTAGGTTTAATTTTAGAGAGAATTGACTTAATGGATTATTCGTGTCCCGGTTGAGTTTTATTGCTAGAACTGACTACTTCTGTACCCCTTGTGCTTATTTTGAAAACTTTATGACTCTTGACTACGGATGGATCCACATGTGTGATTAGTTGGCTATGACTTGAATTTGATTGCTTGAATTCCTTTTATTGGTCAACTCTTTCAACCTTGCTTGGGTCTTGGACTTGAACTATCTTAACGGGAGGATTTGAGCCACTTTTGAACATAATATCATCTATATTTTTCTTTCATGTGTGCTTAGCTCCTGGTGCAATTATGATCTTGGGTTTGACATTAGATTCTAGTAACTTTAATCGTGGATTTTGTGTATGTTGCGCATGACAAAAGGCTTTCATTTCTTCTTTTGAGCTTCAGAGTTTCATTTCCTACATTTATATTTCCCCTTGATCCTATATTTTGAGCTTTTTTTCTTTCAATTGTATTTTTAGCCACATTACAAGCCTATTAGCCTTGCTACATAATTCATTATATGCCCAAACCTGGTTTGGGGGAGTTGAAGTAGTTATGATGTTGTTAAGGTAACTTTTGAAGGTTGTTATGGAGGATTGATGGTGAAATAGTTGGACATATTATTGTCAAAAGTTTAATTATATAGTTTCACATATAAGGCTCTGCATACCAATGTCTAGGCTATTGTAGTTAATTAAAAAGCCATATTTTATTCATGGCCTACTTATGTATGTGTGATGATTATCTTTATTGTTTATTAAATTATAAGTAAAAACAAACCATTAAGAGTCGTGAGACTAAGATTTAATATGCATGAAAAGTATAGAAAAAAAAATTTAAAGCATAATAAAGTTGAAAAAAAAGGTATGAAATAAAAAGATAGTAGTTCAAAGTTTGTGAAGTAGTGTGTTGTTTCTACTGGAACACTGCAAGAGGGGGGGGGGGGGGGTGAATTGCTGTGTGGAACTTCTATGCGGAATTTAAACTAGTTTGAGCGAATTAAAGAGTGCGAGTGATATTTCTACGAGAAAAACTTCCTTGGCCCAAAGGAAGAAAACTCCACTTCTATTATAGGCCTGTAATAACTTTTACAACCTAAATTCTCTATTTTTCACTCGTCAGTTCCTGTAGGAACTTGATTCTCAATTCTCACTCTTTTTCTCTCGTTTCTCTTTCTCTTTTTCTCCACTCTTCTCTAGTTTTCACACTTCTCTTTTTCTCATAGATTACAACTCAATACAGACTCTAATACATTGAAAGAACTTGTAAACTGGACTGGATCGGAACATCAAATTAAACATAGACTCGTTTAATGCTCAAGTGCGTTCTCTGATGTTCTGCACTTCTTCTTCTGAAATTCTTGGAGTATTTATAGAGTGACTCTGCCTTGTAAACACCAGCCATAAACCACGTTCATTGATCGCCCACTACTCCATGACTCCTTCCATCATCCCACGTATTTAGACCAAAAGAATAGGATTTTTGACTTGAATATTTTACCGTTTTTTCTAGCCCATAATCCCATGATCTTATTCCTATATTTTAGGACTCCTAACAACATTTTATTTGACCTCTTAAAGCCGTAGATGCCGTTATTTTTCAACAAGATTAATCAGATATTTTATCTCCTATTATTAAGGTATTAAGGAGAATATTATTATGACCTAAATTATAGCATGAATTAATCTAGACTTATTTGTGGGATAGATTCGTTTTGACCTCTAGATATGATGTTCCAACCAGATTTGAGACTCCAATGTATTTACAAAGATCCTAGAAAATTACTCTCATAATCTTCTTCAAAATTCTCTTCTCTTCATCAAGATACTTTGTAAGAATTGTCTTGATGTTGTTCGCTTGTTCCTGCAGGAACATATCTATTCTCGTACCTTGTTCCTATGCAACTGTGTTACTTAGGAACTTCTCTTCTTTCTTCTATGTTCCTTTGTAAGATTATGTCTAGGAACTTCTCCTTGAACTTGGTTGTTAACTTGTCACGTTCGAACTCTAGAATGCTTCAATATTGCTCCAAGTTCCTTACTCTTTGAACCTGTCTAATCTCATAAAAACTCAAAGTATATATTAGTTAAGTTTGTTTATGGTAGTCATCATCAAAACTTTACTTTCAATTCATGGGTCAACATAGTGGTTGTTGATTGATTTATGAGATTTATGGTGTTGATGTGAAAAATAAAGAAAGTTTGGTTTAATTTGGTTGAAATTGGATGTTGGAGAATGTTGATGATTTTCCTTTGTTTTATATGCGTATATCCCACATTCCACCATATTATCCCAAATTTATCCTACCCATCACCCTAGCCACATTACAAGCTTATTAAAGTCCTTTTTGATCTTTGTGCACATGTTATGGTTATTGTGAAGTGAATCCTTTGTCAAGGTCGTAGAGTATTAATTGCATTCCGAGTCGACATTTAGGATGAGTGGATACCCTCAAACACTTGCATGAGGTGTGAGATGTGGGTTTCGGGTTCTTAAAATTGCATTTAAACACATTTTGCATTACATTCCACATTTGGTTGGGAGGTAAGGATTAGAGCTTCATTGTTATAAGCTCATCATTAATTGTGTGGAGTGACAACCCGTGAGCGACTCTAGTCATCGATTCACTAAACTTGCTTGGTTTGTTTTGTTTGACCTGTATTTAGGAAGGATGGTAATTGGGTGCTTGATTGGCTGGCTTGGATCCATGTGTCTTCGGATGTTCTCTTGAGTTATGATGCTTATTTTGTTTTTATGGGGTGTAGTAAATTTCGTTGTGTTTTGCTCGGGACGAGCATAGGTTCGGTTTGGGGGAATTTGATATATGTGTTTTATGTTGTGTTTTTCCCTCATTTTTGGTTGATTCTTGTGCTAAATAGTCAAGTTTGTGGCTTTGTTTTGATTAAATATCGTCTTTCGATGTTAAGTTATGTTTTGGAACGGTTTTAGCATCTTTAGTTGACTTTTAGAGCTTTTGTAACGGTTTTAGCATCTTTAGTTGATTTTTAGAGCCTTTTACGGTTATTTTATACTTTCTCGGTTATTACACGCAATTTTCGGTTTTTTTATATGTTACAGGAGTGTAATAGAGAGTTATGATGTCATTAGAAGCTAGAACGAGTCAAAAAGCACTTGCCTCGGGATGCATGCCAAGTTACGGGAAGTCGCGAACGAGATTCGAAGAATCGAGCGAAGAAATAAGCAAGATCATCAAAATGTTGCTCAACGTGGTTCATGTGGGCGCAACCTTTAGTTCCCTTTTGATCTATGCGCCCGCAACATAGATCAGAGAATTCACAGAGGCCAAAACAGAAGACCTGGGGGCGTAGGGAACAAAGTCAAATTGACCTATGTGGACGCAGGTGGTGGTTTTGTTGGTCCGATTGATTTTTCCGCGCGATTTTGCTTAGTGGGCTTTATTTTAATCAAGCCCTAATACTATAAATACACTATGGAAAGGAGGCCCGACCCTAACTAGTTTTTGGCATATTTTTTTAGACTTAGGAATCCTAAAAGCTCTTTTCTCTCTAGAATTTTAAATGGTTTCAATTAATCGAAATCATTCATTATTTTGGTAATTTCTTTCCTTATACTTTTCAATTCTCTTTAATTCATGAATCTCTTTAGTTTCTAAGTTTTTAGTTTAGTTTAATTAGTTTTGTTGTTTTTCTTCTTAATTTAGTTTTATTAGCAATTAATTTAGTTTTAATTCTAGTTTTAATTAGTTTTTGATTATGATTATGTTATTGAATTTTGTTCTTGTTTTAGCCCCTTTAATCATGTGTGAGTAGTCTTTTTCTCTAGGGTTAGGGGATCTATGATCATTTTGTGAATTTATTTTATGTTCATTAATTAATAATTCTTGGCTTTTAATTGAATTCCTATCATTGATTTCTATTGATTGCAATTAAATTGTGGCTAGATTTAGTTGTAAGTTAGGTTATTGTCGAAATCGAGGCCGAGAGGTAAGATTACCACAATTAGACCACTTAAAAATAGGCAAAAACGAATTTATGCGAGCGAGAACCGGTAAAAAAGTTTTGAGGAAGTCTAAGTTCGAGAGAATTAGTGAGCCCTAGTTCAAGGAATGCCGATGAATTGATCAGTGAATGTTTAATGAGTTTGTTGATTGATCATAGTGAACCGATTGCCCTAGGTTTCCATTATAAGAAATTTCTCGTCATTTCTTTAGTTTTAGTATTTGTTCTCTTAGTTTAGTAGACTTTTACCGAACTTTCCACCAAGGCCCCTTACACATTTTAGACTTTATAGAACTAATAGGATTTAATAGCTTCCCTGAGGATTTGATCCCTACTTCCCTAGCTACATTAGTTAGTGTTGTTCGGTTATTTTTGAGAGGTGCACGATAGCCTTGTTCAAGCCATCTGCACACTCATGAAACAAGTTAGTGTCATCCCAAAAATAACGCCTAACATGATGTAAAAACTTTTTTGTTTCTGATAAGTGAAATCGAGAGTTAAAACTCCTCCAACAACATAATTAGCATAATCAGCAAACCATGGAGTATTAGAAATCACAGCTAAGAGATGATTATCAGGAAAAGAGTCATCAATGGGGGTTGAGATCTCCCCATTGTCATACAGAATCCTAGATAGATGATCTGTGACCACATGTTCTGCACCTTTCTTATCACGTATTTCTAGATCAAACTCTTGAAGGGGAAAAATCAACCTAATAAGCCTCAGTTTTGCTTCTTTCTTTGCAAGTAAATACTTTAAAGCTGCATGGTTAGTATAAATGATAACTTTCGAAGCAATAAGATAAGAACGAAATTTATTTAAAGCATATAGTGTAGCAAGCAATTCTTTTTCCGTTGTGGCATAGTTAATCTGAGCTGGATCTAAAGTCTTGCTAGCATAGTAAATAGCATTCAAAATCTTATCTTTCCTTTGACCCAACACGGCACCTACAGCATAGCACTAGCATCACACATAATTTCAAAAGGTAATTCCCAATCAGGTGATTAAATAATGGGTGCTGAGATTAGTTCTTGTTTGATCAAGTTAAAGGATTCAAGGCATTCATCAGTGAATTTAAACTAAACATCTTTTAATAGCAATTGAGTTAAGGGTTTGGCAATTTTAGAAAAATATTTAATTAATTGGCGGTAAAACCCTACATGATCTAGAAAACTTCTAACACCTTTTACACTTACTGGTGGAGGTAATTGTTCAATAACTTAAATTTTAGCCTTATCAACTTCAATACCTCTTTCAGAGACTAGATATCCTAGACAACTTCTCCTGTCACCATAAAGTGACATTTCTCCCAATTGAGGACCAAATTCACCTGTTCACATCTTTTAAGAACTTTAGTCAAGTTAGCCAAACATGAATCAAAATCAGTACCATTGACACTAGAATCATCCATGAAGACTTCCATACTAGACTCTATATACTCAGAAAAAATGGCCATTATACATCTTTGGAAGGTATCAGGAGCGTTACATAGACCAAAGGGCATTTTGCGGTAAGCAAAAGTACCATAAGGACATGTAAATTTTGTTATTGATTGATCATCAGGATGGATAGGTATTTGAAAGAAACTAAAGTAACCATCTAGATGACAAAAATATTTGTTCGTTGCTAACCTTTCTAACATTTGATCAATAAAAGGGAGAGGGAAATGGCCCTTTTTAGTGGCAACATTTAATTTTCGATAGTTAATGTACATTCGCCAACTTATAACAACTCTACTAGGAATAAGTTCATTTTTATCATTACGCTGAACAGTTGTTCATCCCTTCTTAGGGGCTACCTGCACTGGAATTACCCATTGAGACTCAGGTACAACACAGATGATACCTGCATCAAGAAGTTTAAGAACCTATTTCTTCACCACTTCCTGCATGTCAGGGTTAAGTCTCCTTTGTCCCCATATACAAGTCTTATGGCCTTCCTCTCGATGAATTTTATGCATGCAAAAATCAGGACTTATTCCAGTCAAATCATCAAGTGTATAACCAATAGCCTTTTTATGAGCATTTAGCACAGTTAATAACTTTCAAGCTGACTATCAGTAAGCTTAGAACTAACTATGGCTGGATACTTTTATCATCATCTAGAAAAGCATATTTCAAATTAGGGGGAAGGGGTTTCATTTCAAGTTGTGGTACCTCCTTGACAGCGCATGATTGTTGAGGCAACGAATGGTACCTTTGGCTTTCTTCTAGAGTCATCTTCTCACTGTTCAAATCGTGGCCTATGGCATCAATTTCCAAATCTCCTTCACTTGCATCAACATCTAAACATAAAAGGGCCTCTAGAGGATCCTTTTTAAGGGATCGAGGCATGTCATCCAAAACAATCTCATTAATAACATCAATCTTATAGCATTATTTCTCTATCATGGGGTTTTTCATTGCATTATTAAGATTATATGTTAATTTATCATCTCCTACAGAAAGGGTTAAACTTCCATTTTTAACATCACTAGCGGCACCTGCAGTATGTAAGAAAGGTCTACCAAGTATGATAGGGAAGTGAGCATCCTCATCAATATCTAAAACAGGAATAATGAATTTTCCTACTCTAATAGGCACATATTCTAAAACACCCTTACGGTATTTTACAGTTCTATCTGCCATCTGCAAAGTAACATTAGTAACTTTTAACTCTCTCATGTCAAGCTTCCTGCAAATTGACAAGGGCATAACACTAATACTAGCTCCTAAATCACATAGAGCCTTATCAATAAACAAAGGACCTATTTTACATGGAATTGAAAAACTGCCCGAATCCTTCAACTTAGGAGGAGATTTATTTTGAAGGATCGCACTACACTCCTCGGTGAGTGCAACCGTCTCGGTTACATTCAACTCACGTTTCGTGCTCAAAATATCTTTCAAAAATTTAGTTTAAGTAGGAGCTTGAGTAATTAAATTAGTGAAAGGTACAGTACATGCAAATTCTTAACTATTTCAAGAAATTTTAGAAAGTGATTATTGTTCTTACTCCTGGTTACCGTGTTCGGGTAGGGCAACGACACCTTTGAGGGAGGCATCGTATCGGTAACTGAATCAACTGCTGGAGCTTGCTTCTTTGGTCCTTCTTTCTCCTTTGAGGGTTCATTTTCCTTTTCTACAGCTGCTTCTTCAAGGTGTTCAATGACAACCGAACTAGTCCTCTTCGTTCTATCTGCGGCATTGGTAGTATCATCATCAGGTATATTAGGACCTCTATAGTAGGTACCGCTCCTTGTTGCAATGGAGTTGCAATGATCACGAGGTGGATTGGTTGATGGGGCCTTTGACGGAGCAGGTTGAGGAGGAAGTTGGCCTTGTTGCCTTTGAGCTGATGATTGAGTAATTTATGCTACTTGAGTTTCCAATTGTCGACTGTGGGCCTGCATAGTTTCCATGGCTTTTTACATATGCTGGTTGGCTGTGGGGGTGCTGGAGGTGGTGGCCTACTGAAACCCAGTGGGTTAGGTGGAGCAAATCGGTGAACTTGCTGTTGCTGTGGTGCAAAATGTGGCTGCTGCGGATTTTGAACATTACTAGTATTCTTGTAGGAGAAGTAGAGATGATCCTTTGAACCCGGATTGTATGTGTTAGAGAATGGATTATTCTTATAAGCTTGAAATGCACATACTTGCTTCATAGAATTATGGCATGTTGGAGTACGATGCCCGAAGGACCCGCATAAATCACAGAAGATATCAGTAGCTCCCGAAAGTGCAGCTATTGTGGCTACCGTCGTTGGATTAGAGGATGGTGTGTTGATCTTGTCTATCTTTTCATGGATTGCATTGATTTATGAACCCAAACTCTCGTATTTATCATCTACCACATGTTTTCCTCCTCTCTTAGCATCTCCTCTAGGATTACCGAATTGAGAATTATGAATGGCAATCTCCTCAATCAATTCATGTGCAACATTAAGGTTCATAAATCGACCACCTGCAGCAGAATCAAGCAGTGTTCTACTCTCATTACCCAAACTATTGTAGAAAGATTGCACTAAAAACCACTTCTGAAGGCCATGATGAGGGCACATTCTCAACAACTCTTTAAATCTCTCCCATGCATCATAAAGCGTTTCATCGGTTTCTTGGTTGAAATTCGTAATTTGACTCCTAAGTTGTGCAGTTCTCACCAAAGGATAGTACATCCTTCGAAAAGCAAGAGGCAATTCATCCCAACTATTGATAGTATCCATGTTTAGACCATTTAACCAAGAACGAGCCTTATCCTTCAGTGAGAATGGAAACATTATACGTCGTATATAATCCTGAGTCACACTAGCTTGTTTAATTGTATTGCAGTACTGAATGAAGTAATTCAAATGCAAATTCGGATCTTGTTTCAATGTATCTGCAAATTGAGTTCTTTCTACCATATTCAGCAAAGCTAGCTTCAATTCAAAATTCAGAGCCTCTGTATCAGGAACTCAATAACCACCTCCCACTGTTGCAAAACTCGGCTGAGAATTGTCTTTTAAGGACCTTGCTGGCGGTGGTGGCGGTGGCGATGGCAGTGGTGCATCATTTTGTGGTACGTTGTTCTCGTTGAACTGTGATTCTTCCATCTCTTCCTTATCAGAACTATCGGAAATATTCAACTCAGCAAAAAGTTGTGTCAGATCAGTTAGTGTTCGTTCGGAAAGAATGACTCCCCGCAATATTCACTTCCTTCTACGACTCCGCTTATACACTGATCTTTCCGGTTCAGGATCAATCCATACCAGCATACAACCTAATACCCGCACACAATCGAAACTCGAAGCAGAAATGAGAACTACCTCAAAGAATGTGAAGGTTCCTTCAGGTGAGGAAATAAAACAAAAATAAGAAACAAAAAGAACAGTTTAAACCCGAATAATAGAATTAAAAATTGCCTCCCCGGCAATGGCGCCAAAATTTGATGCAGGCTTATCGTACACCTCTCAAAAATACCGAACAAATCTTACTAATATAGCTAGGGAAGTAGAAATCGAATCCTCAGGGAAGTGATTAAACTCTATTAGTTCTAAAAAGTCTAAACTGTGGAAGGGGCCTTTGTGGAAAGTTCTAAAAAGACTACTGAAACTAAGAAAACAATGACTAAAACTAATGAAATGATCAATCAACAAACTCATAAAACGCTCATCAATTAATTCATTAACATTCATTGAACTAGGGCTCACTAATTCTCTCGAGCTTAGACTCCCTCAAAACTTCTTTACTGACTCTCGCTCGCATAAAATCGTTTTACCTATTATTCAGTGGTATAATCGTGGTAATCTTACCTCTCGGCCTCGATTTCGACAATTACCTAACTTACAACTAAATCTGGCGACAATTTAATTGCAATCGATATAAATCAATAATAGGAGTTCAACTAAAAGCCAAGAATTAATTAATGAACATAAAATAACTTCACAACATGATCATAGATCCCCTAGCCCTAGAGAAAAAGACTAGTCACTCATGGTTAAAGAAACTAAAACAAGAACAAATTCAAATAACAAATCCATAAACTTAAACTAATCAAAACTAGAATTAAAACGAAATCAATTACTAAGAAACTAAACTAAGCAACTAAATTAACAAAATAAATAAACTAAACTAAAAACTAACAAACTAAGAAGAATCATAAACTAAAAAGAATTGAAAAGCAAAAGGAAAGAAATTACCAAAAGAATGATTGAATTGCTTTAATTGAAATTGAATCGTCAAGAACAAAGTAATTGTTTCTAAAATTCTAGAGAGAGAAGTGTTTTTAGGATTCCTAAGTCTAAAAATATGCTAAAAACTAGTTAGGGTCGTGCCTCATATACATAGAGTATTTATAGTAATTAGGTTTTTAATAAACAAAAGCCACGAGCAAAAATAGAAAAGGAAAACTGAGCGGACCAAAAAACCTATCACCTGAGCCCGCATAGAGCAAATCGCGTTTCTTCCCTGCGCCCGCAGGTGCTTTAATTTGAGAATTCTGAAGCTGCTGATCTATGTTGCGAGCGCATAGATTAGAAGAGCTTTAAAGGCTGCGTGCGCATCTAATTTATATAACAATTTTTTGACGAATTTCTTGAGTTCTTCGCTTGATCTCTTCGAATCTCGTTCGTAGCTTCTCGTAACTTGGCACGCATCCCAAGACAAGTATATTTTGACCCGTTTTAGCTTCTAATAACTTCATAACTCTCTATTACGCTCCTGTAACATATAAAACGAACCGAAAATCGCGCATAATAACCGAGGAAGCATAGAATAATCGTAAAATGCTCTAAAAGTCTACTAAAGACGCTAAAACCGTTCCAAAACATAACTTAACATCAAAAGACGATATTTAATCCAAATAAAGCATAGATGAGCTGACTGGTATTGGTCTTGACTTTTGCATGCATTTCATTCATTTAGAGGAAGGTCATAAACCATGCATACAAGGTCAGTGTTGTAATACCCCATATTTTTAAGGTATTTTAAGGAGTTATTTTTGTATTTTATACGTATGTTTTTAATATTTTTATTGAGAAATTATATTCAATAAAAATATTAAACAAGGGAACTTAAACAAATTGTAATTAAAGTAATTATTTTATGTTTATAAATAACATCTTATGTTGTATTAAATATTTAGAAAAGTTTCTAAAAATAGAATTTTTAGAGTTTCCTAAATTGTTTTTAAAACAAGGGCATAAAAGTAATTTCAAGCATTACGGTATTTATGTAATTGCACCAAATCCTACTTTGGGGCCTATAAATACTCCTAAAACCCCAAATTTTCAGATCTAAATTGAAACTTTATGATTTAGGATTCCAAAAATTTAAAGAAAGAAGGAGAAAAAAAAAGAAGTTTTCGAAAAAAAAAAACCCGGAAGAAACTTCTGAAAAGAAAAAATTAAAACTTTCGTTGCTTTTTTCGTCGAAGCCCTCGCTGGAGCCCTATTGCCGTCTTCTTCCGTCGCGCCGCCACTGCAGCCGCTTCCTGCCTCCTCGCCGGCCACCCATCCTCCCTCTTTGCTTTGTTATTTTTCGAAACTTTTAGGAAAAAAAATTTCTTCTTCTCTTTTTCTTTTTGATTCAATATTGCAAATTCATGTTTATATTTATGATTAATCATGTTTTATAGTTTTAATTATGTTTTTATGAAGTTATAATTTAGTTTAAAGCGTGAATTTTTTGTTGATCATGAAATTTTAAATTAGGGTTTATAAAATAATGAAAATTTTAATTTTATGGTTTTTAATGATTTGAGCTTCAATATTATGATCATAAATTGTTGTTGGGTGAATTTATGATGATTTTTATAAAGTTTAGATTGTTTTTTAAAGGATATAAACAAAAATTATATTGCTGTCCAAATTTTGCAATCATGAAAATCAATAGAATAAATATTATGAACATGTTTTGTTTATTAAAAATTATTATATAGCATAGATTTGATTCATAATAATGTTAGTGGATTGTAAAAGAGTTTTATGATAAATTCATGATGTTTTTAATGAGTTTTTAATGGGTTTTAGATAAATAAAGTTGTAAATATTTATTGACACATATTGATGTCCAATAAAAATAGTAACAAGTAACATAGTAGGTTATAATTGTTTTCAATGCATCTAAGTATTGCATATTGATTTTAGGACATGACTATAGTGTTTTATGATCAAAATATGATATTTAGAAAGGTTTAAGAGTGTTTTTAAGAAGGTTTACAAAGCTGCAATTTTTGGATAGTTACCAAAAAATCGAGTATTTTGCAATAGAAAAATTAAACTAGAGTCTGTAATTGAATAGAGACCCTATAAGGAATGTTTTGGACAAGTTTCCAATGTAGAAAGTTAGTTTAGATTTGTTGTAGAATTTAGTCAACAAGATTTTAATTTAGTTTCGGTTTTAATTCATGCTTGGTTGATCTTATATGATATGTTGTTGTGCTTGATTGGATTGTGAAGCCGACATGCATTACAAGTTTTATTAGAAGCATGATTTTATACTGTTTTTACATTCCACATTTATAATAATAGAAATTCTTCATGGTTGAATTGGAATGTTATGATCAAAATTTGGCGAATAGCTTATTAAAGAAGAAAGGAAGTTATTTAAGTTGGTTAGTGATGTGAATTTTCGTACAAATACAAAATTTCACAAGGATAGGAACTAAATTCACGAATTTCTAAAGGCTAGGCCACCAAAACTCACGAATTTAGGTTGATTAATTAGTCTTTGATTAAAGCTCAAGGCACCCTCAAAGCCACTAACTAATCTCACACGAGTCTAAAGGAAAAATCCACCAAGTCAAATTTTCGGTATTTTTGTTTTCTAAGGAAACAAAACAAAACTTTTATTGATTTTCCAAATCTTATTTTTACAACATAATGTTGAGACTATTTATAAGAATAATCATCAACCAAAATCCTAACAAAAGAAGCTAAAATTACACGCACAAAACAAGATAAACATGCCCCTAATGACAACTCAAGAAAAGATTGTCACATCATCATTGCATCTTGATCTTATCTTGCTAACATACTCTAACTAACTCTGTCTAATCAAGATTCTATTCTAACATCTTGCCTAAAAAATTAACAAACAAAATTATAAAAATAAAAATCACAATAGAAAACACTAAACACGTCCTAAAAACATAGCCTAACTATACTTGGACTCTAGATAAAAGAAATCTAACTAAAAACTGATTTCTAGTTTGACAGCTATAAGGGCCCCGGATTTTTGGGTCCTACAGTTTTTTTGTTCACCTTTCTCAAACCCTCTGTAGGTCGAATTAGACCTAAAAAATTGGCTTAAGGAAAGGTGAAACGAATTAATTAGACCTTTTTTTTCAAGTGAAATGGAGCGCTAGAACATGTACCACGCTACAGGTGTAGTGCTACAAGGTTTCTCATGCTGACCCTGCAGCGTTACAAGTTCTGTGACGCTATAGTGTCAGCGTAGGAAGGTTTGTAACGCTACGAAGGTAGCATAGTTAACTTCCCAGTGCTGCTCGTTTTTCCCTTTTTTCCTTCTTTTCAACAGAAATGGAGCGCTGGAACTTGTACCACGCTATAGGCATAGCGCTACAAGATTTCCCACGCTGACCCTGCAAAGTTACAAGTTCTGTGACGTTACAGTGTCAGCGCGGGAAGGTTTGTAATGCTACGAAGGTAGCGTAGTTAACTTTCATGCGTTGCTCTTTTTTTTTCTTTTAAACCCAATTTTAAAATCATTTTATTTGGGAGAAACTTCAATACCGATACCAAACATGCTAATAAGAAGTCGCCAATGAGTTTTAGGAACTAAACTCATAAACCGTGTATTTAGATTAGATACAAATGGGACTCGAATAAGGGATGTTTGTCTAAATTGCACTGAAATCCTCTCCGATCCCATGGGGATGACTCCAAGTTGTGGTTATAGCAATGTCTTCCCCTAAAAACGAGCAAGATGGAAGGGAGAGAGAGGGAAGAACGGATACTCATAAGCGTCGTGCTAAAAATCGTTCAAAGAGTAGGAATCGAGTACCACACCCTGCATGGGAGCCCTCACTTGAGTGGGATAATC
Source organism: Suaeda aralocaspica (assembly GCA_016808085.1). NCBI lineage: Eukaryota > Viridiplantae > Streptophyta > Magnoliopsida > Caryophyllales > Amaranthaceae > Suaeda > Suaeda aralocaspica. The sequence goes on from PYUH01000858.1 coordinate 413,521, forward strand.
GTGTCTTGAAACTTGATCCTGACCATCATATTTCTTCTTGAACATCAAGAGGAATTGTAAGTAATATGTCTTTTTGGTTTTCTCAGTATTTTACAAATTTTAGATGATATATGTAAGTGAAATGTTATAGGTTGATGACGAATTACGAAGATATGACTCCGGGAAGATACATGGTAAAATTTATGATACTCTTGATGCAAATACCAAAGAGTTGGTTAAGGTGAGTGGTTTTCAAGATTTCTTAGAATCTTATATAGAGAAAGAAAGATGTAAGATGTTTGCTTGTTTAGTTAGGGGAATGATGGAATGGTTTTGGGATACAACTAACACCTTTCATTTCCCATGGAGAGAGATGGCTATAACTCCTTTCGATTATGGGATGATTACTAGATTACCCTTGGTGGGTATGGACCCCTAATGAAGGAATGACAGGAAAAGAGCCAATGATAGGTGATTTACTTGGGCCAATCTACACTCGATTAAAATTGTATGAGAGAGTTTTCCCTTGGAGTGAATTGTCGGATGCTTTAGCCAATGAAGACATTATCACATAAACCACTTCCCTTCAAAGAGCTAGGATCTTCCTTTTATATTTGATTGGAAGTACCTTTTTAACAGACAAAGGGCAACGAGTGGCCTTTTCTCTTGTCCCGTTACTGTCAGATTTGAAAGGAATCAAAGATTATTGCTGGGGGAAAGCGGGTTATGTGCATTTTATATCTGAAATGCGTAAGACATCTCGAGTCATGGATGAACCGCTAAAGGGAGAATGTGTCCCAGCTTCCCTAGGAGGCATTCCTCGAGTTATTGAGGTAACAAATGCTTTTACAATGTGCTTATCCACTTATTTGTATCTTATTCTTTTTTTTCTAACCTTTTCTTTTCAGGTGTGGTATTTTGAACATTTCACAACTCTTTCCCCAACAAATGACCGACCTAAGAGATTCCCGGCGAGCCGTAGATGGGGAAGACGGCTTAACATTCATCATAAGACAGATGTAATACACCAATCGATTTATAACCTTCCTGAAGAGCAAGTAAGGACTCATTGTATATATACATTTATATATACTTATAACTGCAATAAATGATTATTAATTTTCCTTCTATTGCAGATTATCTTTCGTCCATGGGACGGGATACCAGATATGAGCCCTGGAGTGCAGGTTTCACCACCTCTTGAGGAAGCCAGGATCCTTTTGAAAGGATGTAGGCAAATTGTTTGGTTTCTGGGAGAACGTGTTGTTCGTCAAACTTATTCTCCTATTCCTTTAGCTCCCATGGATCCACCTGTCTTCATTTTAGACTCGAGTAAGTTTCCCGCTACTTATATGGATGATTTTTTGAGAGGACTCACAGCTCCGGATTGGTTTTTGCTGGTGTTAATTACAAAAATTGGGTTCAGGCTCGGCTATGTCCTTTTCCAACATTTGTTAGGGTATCTTAACTTTCCTTTCCCTTTTTAACGCATTTGCATTTTAAATATATGTTTATTTGTTTATATGTTTATATGTGCAAAGAATGATGATATTGAGGGTTGGCAAGTTCCTGAACGGAATATCAAATACATTGATGGTTTCGGGAATTTGATTGATGACACTGTGCCATTTGCTGAGGAAGAGGAAGAAGATGTTCCTTATATCCCTAAGAATGTTGACATGTTAAGCCTTGGATTTGTCTTTGTCTTTACTCGACTCTTATTATTATTATTATTACTGTCATTTTTCAATGTTAATTTAAAATGACTTGTTTAATTGCGGGTGTCTAGGACAACTACAAACAAGGTCATCAAAGTATTGAATGCGTTTCGCACTGCTTATAGGAAGACAAAACATGCTTTTGCGTGCCAGAGCGTCACCATGGCTAGGGTAGGTTTCCCCATGTGTTGCCTCTATTTCTAGTTTCATGTCTTTATCACCTATGGGTAATTTTTGTGCATTATTTTCTTTTGTAGGACGTTGTGCCGGGTTATACAACACACGGGACATTTCGTCCTCCTCGTCCCCCTCGTCCTCCGGGTGGCCATTACAGGCGTCCCCCTTTTACGGAAGGTCCGACTAGTGGTCAACAAATGCGACCTTCGATCCTTGAACATGAAAATAGAGCTCAAGAGGAGCTTAATAGATACGAGGGAGGAAGTAGTCAATAAGTCAACCTGCAACAAGGATATGATCCTTATGCTGGCTATTATAACCATGGTTAAGGTGGCGGATGGTCCCAAGCTTAAGAATGAGATTATTATGGTGGAGGCCAAGGGCCATATCCAAGAGTTCCTTATGAGATGGGGCGATTTTCGTCGTATGAACCACCAAGGATTACACTCAAATGCAGCAGGAGGATGGAAGACATTCTACTGATTCTTATACTCCTCGCACTAGTGCTATGCATTATTTCTTTGACTATGGGCCACCACAATAGCTTTTGGTGGCATGTAATTTGTTGACATTTGTATTCTTAGTTTAACTCAAACTTAATTTTCTGTCTGTTTTATCTCATTTTAGCCTTAATATTTTATAATCATGGATTTATAAACATGTGTAAGCCTTGGGCTTTTTATGCTAATATTTGAAAACCAGGGGCATATATATTAGTTCATTTTTTTTGTAATGTATTGGAGGAATAATCCGACTTACTCCCGAAAAAATAATCACTAAAATTAGTTAGCAGGGAAGGGGGGCATATCTCATTTTCCTTAAATAAATACGATTTGTAAAGTTAATTTTAAAGAAGTTCAAGAAATAAAATCGCCCAAATAATTAAAGAATGGAAAGAATTTCGCAAATGAGCTGATTATGGAAGTTTTATGCAGTGCAGGAGGATTTGGGACGCTGCATCTGTAGCGATATCAAAACTGTCGCACTACGCACGTAGCGTGACTAGTGTTGCCACGCTGCTGTCGTAGCGCTGTAAACCTTGTCACGCTGCCACGTCAGCGCGACTAAAACTGAAACGCTGCTTTATTTCTCATTATTTCCTAAAACGAATTTAACGAAATTGCCTAGTGACCATCTTGGTTAAATATATGAACGAAAAATTATACATTCATCAAACAAAATCCCTTACAAAAGTTTTCTTTGTTAAAGAGAAAAGAAGGAGATAAAGAATGTCTCAAAACTTCGTTCGTTAGAGGAACGCCTTGAATTCAATGCTTATCATCTGGACGCTTTGTTTTCTTTGAGGCAAGTTCGTATCAATTGGAATTTCCTTCATGCCGCAATCAATTTTTGGGATCCTCAATTCCATGTTTTTACCTTTGCTAACAATGAATTGACCCCCTTTCAGGAAGAATTTAGCACGATTGTTGGTTTTCCAATGGAAGCTCTTCCGGCTGTACCTAACCTTCAACAAGGGTTTGGTAAGGACTTTCAGAGACTACTTGGACTAACTAAGTTCGAGACCAAGGAAATTCTCAATGGCTAACACCGTGATCTTTTGAAAATTATTGCAAGATTTTCTTCTCCTTCAGACAACTTAACAATACAAAGGTACAAAAGACGTGATTTATGCTTATGTTTGCTATCATGATATTTATTTTTAATGATGGAGGAAATATGGGAAATGCTTCAATAATTGCAATTGTTGAGCAAATCGAAGGTGATCGTACTCCTATGCCTATGGTGATTGGTGAGACCATCATAGCATTGGACACATGTAAAGCGGATCCATCATTGCACTTTTCAGGAAGCCCTTTATTGCTTCAGGTAATATTCTAACCTTGGGCTAAAATATTAATTAGAATAGATGAATTGGTATGAATTTACGAAAGGAAAGAAGATTTTTCGTAGTTGGAATCGCAACGTCAGTAGTAAATTAGCGCTATTAGTCATAGCGTGACTAATACTGTGACGCTACGCGTGTAGCGCAGTAGGATCTATCGCGCTGACACTGTAGCGCTGTTTGTTTTGCAACGCTCAACCGTTAGCGTAGTAGAGTTTCCAGCGCTCCTGTTTATCTTCCATAATGTTTATTTTTTCGTAATTTCAAACCATAATTGTTCAATGCTATGTAATAATCTTGGATTGTCATTTAGTTAATGCAGATTTGGCTTAGTGAGCGCCTTAAGACCATCGAACAACCCCTTAATGCTATGAAATACAACCTCAAATCATTTACTATGAGGAGGACTTTGTTCCCAAAGAAAACTCTAGCGGAGTGGATGTCACTTATGTCTCATGGAGGTCTTTCAATTAGATGGGTCGTTCCATGGTGGTTTATCAAGGAGATGGTCGGAAGTCATGAGTCAACACCATATGTGCGCCTTCTTGGTTTGGGGAAAATTACTCATTTTTTTCCGACCCGTCTTTTGAGGCAATATGTTATGAAACAAAGTATCCCTAGCCTTGACACTGACCCCCCGACTTGCTTGGAACTTCGAGGCCCTACCTTTACCGTATGGACAAAGTATTGGGCCAATCGTCCACGATGGGCTTTTTCGAGGAATGGTTGTTCTACTCAACTATCACAAAGCTACAAGGATTGGATGCTTGCTAAGAGTAAAGAGGAGAGGGATAAGGCCCAGGGCCTTGAAGCTACTGAAAGGTCCAAAGGCCCATAGGTCTATAAGGCTCCAAAAAATAGGATTGCAATGGGAGAGGGAAAGAATGAGACTTCTTTAAAGAGAAAGAATGAAGCTGGATCTGTTTTTGATAGGCTAGGTCCAAGAAATAGAAAAACGCTCCTTCCATACCTGGGGTCGAAATTGGACAACCAAATTTAAATGGAAAGACCCAAAAAACTATATAAGGTAAGGGGAAAAGAAAGATGGTATGGACTCGTAAAGAGAGCAAGCCGAAGCCAATGGAGAAGCACTTTGATGAAGGTTCCTCTAAAAAATTGAATAATGAGGAAAAGCTCAAAGATAACCCTAATGGGATGGAGGAAGATCCGGAAGTAGATGAAGACCCAAAGCATGCTCGTAAGGAAAAGGAAGAGTAGTGTTTGACTTTATTTATTTTATTGTTCTCAATAAAGTGCATGTGCACTACTAGCGTAGACTTTAAAGTAATCCCTTTTGTTTTGATGATTTCAATTATGCAACTCTTACAACATTAATGAAGGACAATATTATTTTATTTCTATATGCAAACAAACTTTAGTTATTTACATTAGAAGTTATTGATAATTCATCGAATAAAAACTAATTATGTATTTAAAAGGGCCGATCTTAGAATAAGTTGCCTACGTATCCAAAAGTTATCAGGCCGTGCGTAATTCTAATTATTATATATATTTCATAGAAAAGACTTAAATGAGCCTTTTATCAAACCTTCGTGGGTCCTCAAAATTATGTGAAACCTTTAAGTGAAGTCTTTCATATTTCAATAGTTTAATCAAACATAGATATTCACTGAAACTATTTAAATGTAACATGCATTTAGTGCAGTTGAAATTCTGACGCTGGGGTTGTAGCGGTACAGAATAAATAACGCTGCACGGTGCAGCGTGGTTACTCTTGTCGCGCTGACATGGCAGCGCAGTTAGCATTGTTACGCTGCAAGGTCAGCGCGGTTGAATTTTCAGCGCTGCCCCTTTCTTATTTATTTAATTACTTTTATTATATATAGCTTTTGGTTTTGTATCGAATGGGTTACGATGCTTTTCCTTTTCTCGATTTTCCCATTTTACATAATAATATGAGCCAAATTGGGCCCATATGTTATAGGACTTAGTGTGAGTCCATGATTGTCTTGCAATTTTAAGCGTAAAATTTCTTCAATTGGTCCAAATTAGTTAATTGAGTAAATTCAGCCCCATCTATGTCAATTAGTTTTATCGCACCGCCTGATAGGATTTTCTTAACAATATACGGCCCCATCCAATTGGGTCAGAATTTCCCTCTTGGATCGGTGGGTGGGGCTCGTACCTCTTTTAGAACTAAATCTCCTTCATTAATGTTTCTTGGCTTAACTCTGTTATTAAAATGTTTTGCAATCCGTCTTTGATATATTTGTACGTGATGCAAAGCTTTTAATCTCCGTTCATCTAAGAGAATAAGTTCCTCATACCTAGCCCGAACCCATTCAATTTAGGTATTTCGCTTTCTAGGACTATGCGAAGAGAGGGTATTAATGTTTCTTTGCTTAACTCTGTTATTAAAATGTTTTGCAATCCGTCTTTGATATATTTGTACGTGATGCAAAGCTTTTAATCTTCGTTCATCTAAGAGAATAAGTTCCTCATACCTAGCCCAAACCCATTCAGCTTTAGGTATTTCACTTTCTAGGACTTTGCAAAGAGAGGGTATTTCCAACTCAACAGGTTGAACTGCTTCCATACCATACACTAAGGAGTAAGGGGTGGCTCCTGTGGACGTTCGTATGGAAGTTCGATATACCCATAGAGCAAAGTGAAGTTTATAAGGCCAATCTTTATAATGTTCGGCCATCTTTTTTATGATAACAACAACATTTTTGTTTGCAGCCTTTACTGCTCCATTCGTTTGGGGTTTATAAGGGGAAGAGTGCTTATGTTGTACTTTGTATCGTTGTAAGAGATCAATTACTTCTCCCTTAAAATGAGATCCATTGTCACTAATGAGTTCATGTGGGACTCCGTAACGACAAAAGATGTTTTGTTCAATGAATTTGGCCACATGTTTAGCGGTTATTTTGATATATGAGGCTGCCTCAACCCACTTTGTGAAGTAGTCAACGGCGACCAACACGAACGAATGTCCTCCAACAACACTGGGCATTATTTTCCCGACTATATCAATACCCCAAGTGGAGAATGGCCACAGTGAAGTATAATTGTATAGCTGTACAGGAGGTAAATGTTGTAAGTTAGCAAATACTTGGCATTTAGGACTTGTTTTTACATAGTTGCAGTAATTATCTTCCATTGTCGTCCAATAATATCCTAAGCGTGTTATCTTTTTTGCTAATATCTTACCATTCATGTGAGGACCGCAGACACCATTATGGGTGTCTTCCATAAGTCGCTTGGCTTGTGTTTTGTCAACACATAGCAAATTAAGCCCTTTTGAGGTCCTTTTATACAATCTACCCTGAATTTCGATATATTGGGAAGATAATAATCTTATTGCTGTTTGAGTTCGAAGGCTTGAATTCCGTTGGAATTCTCCTTTTACTTTTTAATGGAGGACATCTTGATACCATGGAACTTCGTTCTCATCATCAAGGGCATCTTCAATAGCGTTACAATAGGCAGGTTCTTGCCTCCTTTCAACGCTTAAAGTTATCGATGCTAGGTTATGTGGGATATTTATCATTGATGATAATTTAGCAAGGGCGTCGACGAATTGGTTATCATCCCTAGGGAGGTATTGGTACTGGATATCATCGAAGTTTTCAGTTATGGTGTCTAAGTGTGTTTGATAGAGTGCTAGGCTAGCACTTCTTACTTTCCACTTTCCAGACACATGATTTATGATGAGTGATGAGTCTCCAAATACTTTTAGTCTTTTAATCCCTAGACTTACTGCTGCCTCTAATCCAACAATGCTTGACTCGTATTCAGCTGCATTATTAGTGACTTCGAAGTCTAATTTGACTGATATTGGAACATGTGCACCATCTGGACTAACTAGAAGAACCCCTACTCCGCACCCCTTTTGGTTAGAAGCACCGTCAAAGTAGAGGGCCCAACTATCGTCTTCAGTCATTAAGAGGTCTTCATCTGGGAAGTTATATGCTATGCTCTGTCTTTTCCTCGTTAGGAGGGAACTCAGCCAAGAAATCTGACACTGCTCGTCCTTTAATTGTTTTTGAAGGGACAAATTGAAAGTCAAATTCGGCCAACATAACAGGCCACTATGAGAGGCAACCATTTAGTGTTGGCTTGCCAAAAAGGTATTTTAATGGGTCCAAATGGGACACAACATGGATAGAATGGGAAAGCAAATAATGCCTAAGTTTTTTAGATGCCCATACCAAGGCCAAGCAAGTTTTCTCCAACTGTCAATAGCGAGTTTCATATTGGATGAACTTTTTACATAAGTAATACATGGCCTTTTCTTCTCCATTTATTTCTTGTGCGAGCATGGCTCCGGCAGCAGGTTCAGTGACAGTTAAATATAGCCTTAGAGGGACTCCAGGTATTGGTGGTACAAGTATCGGAGGCTTGAGAAGATATTCTTTTATTTTTTCTAAAGCCTCTTGACATTTGTCATCCCATTCCACCTTTTCTTCCTTCTTCAATTTCTTGAAGATGGGCTCACAAACCATAGTTAATTTTGATATGAATCGACTAATATATTGGAGCCTACCTAAGAATCCTCGGATTTGTTTTTCATTTTTAGGGGAAGGCATATCTAGTATAGCTTTGATTTTAGATGGATCAATTTCTATACCCCGCGTGCTAACTACGTATCTAAGCAACTTTCAAGATGTTACTCTGAAGGCGCATTTTTGCGGATTCAACCTCATATTATATTTTCTTAATCTAGTAAAGAATTTTCTTAGGGCAGGAATGTGCCCTTGTCGGTCTTTTGATTTTACGATCATGTCATCTACATAGACCTCTACTTCCTTATGCATCATATCATGAAGCAATGTAGTAGCAGTCCTTTGATAGGTTGCTCCAGCGTTTTTAAGTCCAAAAGGCATTACTTTGTAACAGAAAGTTCCCCATTCGGTAATGAATGTGGTTTTTTCCATGTCTTCCGCAGCCATTTGTACTTGGTTGTAACCTGCATAGCCATCCATGAACGAAAGGAGTTCATGATTAGCCGTGTTGTCTACAAGGAGATCAATGTGTGGTAGTGGAAAATCATCTTTAGGACTAGCTTTGTTTAAGTCCTGAAAATCTACACACATTCTCACACGTCCGTCCTTTTTCGGAACTGGAACAAAATTAGCTACCCATTTTGGGTATTTTGAAACACGTATAAAACCCGCATCTAATTGTTTGATAATTTCCTCTTTTATTTTGAGGGCAACTTCAAGCTTCATACGTCTTAACTTTTGTTTGACGGGTTTAATTGTTGGATTGAGCGGAATTTTGTGTTCCGCAATTTCATGATCTATGCCAGGCATATCTTTGTATGACCAAGCAAAAACATCGCTAAATTTTTTGAGCGTGTTTATTAAGTCTGTGCGCTCTTATAAATTAAGAGTTAAGCCAATTTTTAGTTCTTTTATATCTTGTTCATTACCGATATTAATGGATTCAGTTTCTTCTATTACAGGCGTGCGATTTTCAAATTCTTCCATGAACATTATTATCTCAACTGGTTCATCATTAGTTGATTTTTCAGCTGAATTAATTATTGCAAGACAATTATAAGGGGATTGGGGAGAAGAGCGTGAATAAGCAATAGTTGCATAATTATTGAGATCATCAAGCAGTACATCAAAGAGGGACTCAATTCCTTTAGAGCTTAAATCTAAATTAGGAACGGGAGGAATCGAAGGAACAGATATAGCTAGATTGCCTATGACACTAATATTATCCTTGGATTCGGACTCAAAATCAGACTCAGAATCTTCGAACATTTGTCCCTCCCCGGTTGAGATAGTAATTTTGGCCCCTTTTGTGTTTGTCCACTTCAAGGTCTTTCTCCATCCGCGCTCGACGTTCTCTGAATGGGAAATGAGTAAAGCGGGGTTGAACTTTTCATCTTGCATAGCCATCTGAAGTACTGCAACTTCGTCTCTCAATGGGTTCCGTTCCAGTCCAAATAACAGACCAAGGGCCCATTTGTCTAAACACTCTGGTTTGGAGTATTTGATGGGAAGAGAGTATTGTGCTCCCTCTTCTAGAAAGTAGCAATCATGAAATATTTCAAATCCAGGAATTTTTTTCCCATTTTGAACCAAGGGTTCATGGATGCCATAATAGGGGTAATTATCCCCTTACTCTATAAACTGCCCGTTTAGAGTGAGCTAATAGGAAGGGATAGAGGTAGTAATTCCCCTTTTGGCGTTGGCCTTTCGAGTCACTTCTTCAACCATGTATCTTTTTAATCCCTCTTCTATCAGTTCATACCCCAAACCAAAGAGGTTAGGTTTGGCTTTGACTTTAGGGAAATGAGTGATCTCCCTTCCTCCTTTTGCTCCTAAAGGCATGCCAGGAAAATAACCTCATTTTTTAACATGATAGCGTTCACTATCACACTAGCATGGGGATCAAGTTGTAAGTCTTTTGATTCAAAAGGAGCGATTTCTTCGGGCACAAATCCCCACAAATCTTCCACATCTTGATCATGGGATCTTTTTAGCAGGGATTGATCCTCCATGGCTACTTTGATCGGCGAAGCATTAATGGTTATAGGCACACCTTCATGTATGAGCTTGACCTTTTGATGGAGCGATGAAGGCACCGAACCAAGCATGTGGAGCCATGGGCGTCCTAGAAGCAAATTGAAGGATGATTTTACATCGATGACATGAATTTCAACTTTGTTCCTTATTCCACCAGTGGACATATCAAGAATTATGACTCCTAAGACCTCTCGTCTTGTGTTATCATAAGCTCTTACTCCTTGCAGTGATGGGGAAAATGATTCTTTTCCTATGCCAAGATGCTGGGCAGTTCTTAATGGGCAGACATTGACCGCAGACCCATTATCGACTAATGTCAAGGGGACATTTTTACTCAATATCCTAACAGTTAGGTAAAGGGCCTTGTTATTTGTGGTACCTTCCGGGGAGAGATCCTCTTTAGAAAATTCAATCATTTTCTTTGGTCCAGTTGACAAGAGATTTACTAGATTTTCAGCGGTAGTGTCAGGAGAAACATTTAATGCATTAAGTCCATTCAGTACAGCTACCCTATGGTCACGAGAAGAAGCTAATAATTGCCAAATGGTTACGTCGGCTTTACTCTTTTGCATTTGCTTAATGAGAGGATTATCGTTTCTCTCACTAAAATTTTGGGCTTGTGATGAGCCCGTATTTGTTTGGACTGGCATTGAGTCTTTGTTGACTTGGGCTTGAGATGGGCCTTTGTCATTATCAGGTTGATAAGCTCGTCTAGAACGAGTAAGATGCTGAACATTAGCCACAACTTCTGTAGGATCTTGATACCAATCATTTTTTTTAATTTCTGGATTAAGCCCGAGAGTTGTGCTGCCATTGAGGTTGGTGATATAAGTATCCTCAACATTATCGTCCCATATGCCACATACATGATCGTGTAAGCCTAATACTTCCTCCATTGCATTATCGTTATTGGAAGTGATAAATTTAGGAGGATCAAAATTATCGCTAACACAATCAATGGCCGGAATAGACGATCCACCTAAAGGATTGGTGATATTATTCGGCTTGGGAGGTAAAGGTAAACGCCCGTCTTTAACCATGTCTTGAATGACATGTTTGAGGACCCAGCATTGTTCAGTATCATGCCCTTTCCCTCTATGGTATTTGCACCATGAATTAGCATTCCATTTTGGGCTTCTCTTGTCCTATGGTGGGTCAGGAGTTGGCCAAATTGGATGTAAAGCATTTTGGCTTTGAAGTCTGTCAAGAGTTTGAGAATAAGTCATGCTGATAGGAGTGAATCTTCTATCTCGAGGCCATCTCTTTATTTTTGATGGACTTGAACGAGAAGTTTCTAAAGCATTGACGTCATTATTTTTGGAAGATTCACCCTTTTTATAGGTGTAGTTTCCCTTATAAGCCTGAGGCTTCGACTGTTTTTTCAATAAATTGTTCTTAATTTTAATCCTGACATCATACACTCGTTTGGAAGAGTCGATGCCTTGATATTTGAGATGTACTTTTTAAGGCTCGGACAGGTTGTCTACAAACCTTTCTACTAATTTAGCATCGGACGGTTTTTGGACCAAGTGGGTCATCTTTTCCCTATAACGAGTGAAGAAGGTAGTGAATCCTTCATCAGCTCCCTGTTTCAACACTTTGAGTTCTCGGAGTGTGACTTGGAATTCCATGTTATCTTTGTATTGATCAATGAATTCCTTAGTAAAAGTATCCCAAGTTTAAACCCGATCTGTGCTAAGAGAGTAAAACCAATTCTGTAGAATGGGTTCTAAACAAAGAGGGAAGATCACTGGATAGAATACAGGATCAACCTTTTTGATGGTCAAGGACCCAATAAAGCTTTTAAGGTGATTGACTGGATTACCAGTCACCTTGAACTTTGGAACAGTAGAAGGATCGAACATCTCAAGGAGAACAGCCTCAGTGTTAGGGATGTTGGCAGCCTCAAATTGATATGATTTTCCACCCATTCAAGAACAATGAATGAGATTTTCAATCTCTTTCTTTTTCCTCCTTTCTTCCTCTTGCCTTTTGGCTTCGCCAAATGTTTCTTTTCAGCAACACGTTCAGCTTCAATTTCAGCAAGGCGTATTTTTTCTACTTCTCGTTCAGCCTCCATCTTATTAAGACGCATCATGAGAGCATTCAATGTAGCATTCATATTTTCCTCTTCACCCATACTTGGACTTGGAGAGGACGGAACAGAACTTGAGGAACAAATTGGAGAATTTAGAGTAATCAACCCGAAATCTTCACAAATATCCTCTAACGAATTTGAGATGAATGATGATTTTTCGTCACTATCTAACCTTTGTAAACGCTGATCTGGATCGCGACACCAAGCAGTTGAACCAGCCCTTTACGATAAAAAAAATTTCAAGCCATTCAGAAAAAATATTTATTTCCATTTTTCGAAAAAACAAAGAAACAATAAAATAGTGTTAACAATGATTAATTTAATACTAAGAGCGTTTATAAGCTAAGCTAAAGATGACTAAAACTTAATTAATGATATTCTAATTTAGAGAATATAATTAATAAATGTTTTTTGGACCTTTTTTAGTTTAACTCAAACAAAACCAATATTAAGTTAACTAGTGCTAATGCTTATGAAGATTAAAAGATCATGGGCGAAAATTTTGTTTTTGTTTTTTTTTTTTTACAAAAAAAAAAAGTTTCATTCATTAAGGAAAATGAGATTGTTAGCTCCACCTCGAATTTGAAAATAAACTAATTAAATTCTAAAAAAGAATTGAATTAGTAAATCCTCGAAACATTCAAATTATGTCAATAATCTTAACAAATAAATGTTTGCAATGATTGATAAGATTTAAATTTCTTGGTGAATAATGGAAGCATCAAGTTAGTCTTAGAAAAAAAACGATTTAATTCCTAACATGATGTTATTAACAATCCTTTTATTTATGATTTTCCAAAATAATTTCTAAATAGACAACATTAATAATATTCTATATAAGAACAGAATAATGCTAATGAAGTCTTTGTAAGGAAATGATTTTAGTGAATCATTTAATTTGAAGCAAGTTAATAAATCTTTTAATAAATAAATGCAAAATCCTAAAGTCTACTAAACAACATGAAGAATAAAATAACAACATAAAGGAAAGTGAAAAAAAAGGAAACAAAATCATAAAAAAAAGGAAACAAGATCATTAAAAAAGAAAAGAATAAAAAAACCGAAATACAAGCAATGAGGTTCCCTAAACCAAAGTTCTATGTCCTCTAGGGTTAAGCTCCAAAGGTCAATCCAAAGTCTCCTACATCTAAGGAGTGTGCTCCACCACTTTGCGGTGTGATAACCGTTAGATATGGAGTGTCTCTCCGCCCAGTACCATGGGCAACTTGGAATCGATGTAGTTGGGATAAGGTTGCATTTTGCTCGATATCTTAGAGACCATGGGCCCCACAAAGTCAATGGTTCCTTCCCGAATTGTAATGTTATTATGGTGATCCTAAGGCATGTTTCAAACACATGGTAGCCAAGTGTTTGTCACATGTATGCAATATGTCTAAAAAATGCAATTTGTTCTAAATATAATAAGTGTATGATTAAGAGAAAATTTTCAAGTCTCACCCTCTTTTACTCCCCAGTGGAGTCGCCAATGTAGGGGCCCCGGATTTTTGGGTCCCAAATTTTTTTTGGTCACCTTTCCCAAACCATCCGTACGTCGAGTTAGACCTTAAAAATTGGCTTAAGGAAAGGTGAAACGAATTAATTAGACCTTTTTTTTCAACTGAAATGGAGCGCAAGAACATGTACCACGCTACAGGCGTAGCGCTACAAGGTTTCACACGCTGACCCTGCATCGTTATAAGTTCTGTGACGCTACAGTGTCAGCGCAGGAACGTTTGTTATGCTACGAAGGTAGCGTAGTTAACTTTGTAGTGTTGCTCTTTTTTCCCTTTTTTCCTTTTTTCCTTCTTTTCAACAGAAATGGAGTGTTGGAACTTGTACCACGCTACAGGCGTAGCGCTACAAGATTTCCCACGCTGACCCTGCAGCGTTACAAGTTCTGTGACGCTACAGTGTCAATGCGGGAAGGTTTGTAACGCTATGAAGGTAGCGTAGTTAACTTTCCAGAGCTGTTCTTTTTTTTTGCTTTTAAACCCAATTTTAAAATCATTTTATATGGGAGAAAATTCAATACCGATACGAAACATGCTAATAAGAAGTCGCCAATGAGTTTTAGGAACTAAACTCATAAACCGTGTATTTAGATTAGATACGAACGGGACTCGAATAAGGGACGTTTGTCTAAATTGCACGGAAATCCTCTCCAATCCGATGGGGATGACTCCAAGTTGTGGTCGAGCGAATCAAAGATTGGACTCGGGGGGCGAAGGTACTAACATGACGGAGTACATCGGGTTAACCCATAGGCTGCCATTACTAGTTTCCTCTTAACTATACAAAAATTATATTTACAATCACACAAAATTATCAATTTACAAAATTAACAAAAAAAGCATTAACTTGTTAGTGACAGCGCAAAAAAACTAATTAATTTAACTCAAACCATTATTAAAATTGTTTTAGGGAGCCTAACATGATTAGATTTGTCCGAAAGAATTATCTTGATTAAGCGTTGCAAACAATCAATTTAAGTCCTTTAACAATAATAAGGTGATAAAGCATTAAATAAATAGTGAAATGACAACTTAAAAGTCCATAAACATGTTTTTTAGGGCTCTCAGGAAACGTACCACTTCTCCTTTGAAGATTACCTTCGTCGAGTATTAATTTGGGCGGAGTTTCGAATTATTGTTTCGATATTATTAAAATTTATAGCCACTTTTTAGTAAAATAAAAAGTAAGTAAATAATTATTATAAAAAAATAAGGTTGTTTAAAAGCAATAATCGAATTAATTAAGTATGAAGGAGAGAGTGAGTTAAAAAAAGGTGTTCAGAAATGAAGGAAATGAAGGTTTTTATAACAGCGTGGGAAACCTAATAGCGCTGGCCTGCTAGCGTAGTACACTGAATCGTACTGGCCTAGTAGCGTATGAAACCCTACAACGCTACTAGGGTAGCGCTGTTAACTTAGTCACGTTGAGCTGTCAGCGTGACTAAATTAAGTGCGTTACATTTTTTTTGAAAGATTTTTTTATTTTTTATTTTTATGTTATTATTATTATTATTATTATTATTATTATTATTATTATTATTATTATTATTATTATTATTATTATTATTATTATTATTATTATTATTATCATTGTATTTTATTCATTTATTTAAAATAATAAAAGAGGCATCGGGATAATAAAAGCCCGTTAAATAAGAATGGAACTTTTACAATATCCGAGATTTATTTTTAAGCCCAAGTATACTCGATTATCCAATCTTTTAAAAAATGAGTTTTTTTAATCATCATAGAGTCCTGCCGCGGGACAGGGGACTAAATTAGATGTCTACAACAGCCGAGAAGAATAATGAAAAAAACATTATCTTGCGTATTTTTCTAAATTCCAGAAATATTTTTCCCTGAAAGTAGATTCAATAAGCTTTCCAACACATATTCACACGCCTTCTAACTCAAAGGCAACTGTCAATGAAAATTCTTCAAAGTCAGACACACTGCACTGCTCCAAAAGTGAAATTTTATCTTTAGAAGCTCCAAGAAACGTCCTAGATTGAATCTTTTAATCATGAAACTTTCAAGAACGTGATCCTCCATCGTTGTAGACCAATTATAACTAAAACACGGGAAACAGAAACACTTAAAAGCATTTAAAACCCTGAAGTAAGAAAACCCTAGCATGTGGAGTGGAAAAAAACCCTAGCATGTGCAGTGGAAAAAACCCACATGCAAAACCATCAGGAACCCTGATGTGAATGGCAGTCTTATATTCACATCATTCATACATGTATTGCTATTTACACTTGTATCATCTTCCCCTTCTTCAAAAGAAACTCTCCCCAAGTTTCAGCTTCCAGGCAACCCTCCATATTCGACGAACGAGTGATCCATTTTTGATGCCAAATCTAAAGTCACATAGTAAGCACATAATTAGAAACAACCATAACACGATATCATCAAGTGAAAATTGGTTTGACTGCAACGAAATCCTTGAGACTTGTTTATGATTCTTCAATGTATCATGGAAATCAATAAAAATTCCATCTTTCAAAATCCCTTGAAAACCAAGAATAGAATCATGTTTTAGGCTTGCAGACTCAAAAGGTTGGACACCAACATAAATCATGGAAAGATCCAAACTTGTAGGTTTTGTATCGACCATCTCTTCAACTTGATTTAGAATCAATTGATCTTCAACCATAAGTTCTTCCATTGCATTAAAAATTATATCACTATCGATCTTTGATTCCTCATTGGTCGCATTCTCCAAAGATTCAATCCTTTCCTCATTGATTGTGATGAACATGGATTGATTATCTACGTCGGTTTGTGTGTTGCGTTCTTCAGCATCTGTAATTATTTTCGTTTCATGACCTAACATATCACAAAGTTCTGAAAAACCCATTGATTTTGATTGTTGTGATGGCTTGTTCGCTACAATCTCGTCGTTGTGCCCTAGATCCTAACATACTTCAACATCTTGCAAAGCTTTACTGGCATGAACGTCAATTTCTTAAGTCACTATAACATCGTTCATTGATAACATTAAGTCAAACTCATGAATATGATTTAGAACTCTAGGTTTTTCGATGATAAAAGGTTTCGGCTCCTCTACTTGCAACTCTTCCAGTAATAGTTCTAAATATAGCTCCGAAGAAATTTCTACATCATTAACACATTGACTCCTTACATGGCCAAATCCTTGATACTTAGAACAATATAGTTCATTCCCATGGAAAAAATATGAGAGCAAGTCGTGAGCAGACACTACATTGTTATGCCAATCCATCACCTAAAACTGTCAAGAATTTTGGAGGAAAGAACGAAGACAAAAATCCCACCTAAACAACTTTTATAAGGCTGAATTTTTGTGGAATTGTTACACAATATGTTATTAACAATAGACAAAAATTTTATGCATAGATTCCAAGCCAATTGATCGCGGTTGAATTTTTACACAAACTACACAAAACTATTCCGATTTGGATCACCTCACAAAGAATCACTTATACAAGGTAGCAAATAATCTGGACAAGTTCTGAAATTTTTTATGAGGAAATTATACAGAAAAATAACCAGTTTAAAAAAAAGAATTGCTCATAAACCTTTTTTAACGAAGGAGATATCGCAACTTCAATCTGACCATCGAAACTGATTTTTCTCACCCGATTTTCCGATTTTGCTTACTGCCCTTTTTCGATCACTTTTTACACCAAAACTTGCACGAATATTCAATGAAAAACTTAAAACAATAACAATTCTTGAGGTTTAACGACCCCTCTCAACGAAAGCACCAAATTTGATGTGAATTTTTGTATGAATACAAAATTTCACAAGGATAGGATCTAAATTCACGAATCTCTAAAGGCTAGGCCACAAAAACTCACGAATTTAGGTTGATTAATTAGTTTTTGATTAAAGCTCAAGGCACCCTCAAAGCCACTAACTAATCTCACACAAGTCTAAAGGAAAAATCCACCAACTCAAATTTTCGGTATTTTTGTTTTCTAAGCAAACAAAACAAAACTTTTATTGAATTTTCAAATCTTACTTTTACAACCTAATATTGAGACTATTCATAAGAATAATCATCAACCAAAATCCTAACAAAAGAAGCTAAAAATACACGCACAAAACAAGATAAACATGCCCCTAATGACAACACAAGATAAGATTGCCACATCATCACTGCATCTTGATCTTATCTTGCTAACAAACTCTAACTAACTCTTTCTAATCAAGATCCTATTCTAACAAATTGCCTAAAAAATTAACAAACAAAATTATAAAAATCACAAGAGAAAACACAAAACACGTCCTAAAAACATATCCTAACTATACTTGGACACTAGATAAAACAAATCTAACTGAAAACTGATTTCCCGTTTGACAGCCGAGAAGAAAACTGAAAACAATATTATCTTGCGTATTTTTATGAATTCTGGAAATAATTTTCCCTGAAAGTAGTTTCAATAAGCTTTCCAACGCATATTCACACGACTTCTAAATCAAAGGCAACTGTCAACGAAAAATCTTCAAAGTTAGGCATACTGCACTGCTCCAAAACTGAAATTTTACCTTTAGAAGCTCCAAGAAACGTCCTAGATTGAATCTTTTAATCAAGAAAATTCAAGAACGTTATCCTCCATCATTGTAGACCAAGTATAACTAAAACACGGAAACAGAAACACTTAAAAGCATTTAAAAGCCTGAAATGAGAAAAACCCTAGCATGTGCAGTGGGAAAAAACCCATAGGCCATCAAGAACCAGGATGTGAATGGCAATCTTATATTCACATCATCCATATATGTATTGCTATTCACACTTTTATTAGTTAGTTACTTAATCAGCAAGAAAAGTAGGTTGTGACCTTTATTCACACAGTTAATAGAAGGTAATGAGCAAATATTTTTATACATGATGCCACTCATAGTTTAATGTGTGGTCAAGGGGAAAGTAAATAGTTAGCCACTCACAGTTAATGTGTAGTAAAGGAAGTTTAGTTTAATTAAAGGGCACACATAAGATTATCTTTAAAATCACTTTAAACCAAAGATAATTAATTTAATATGGTGTTGTGTGATTCTATGCATGTTTTATGTGTTGTTATGTGTGAGTAATAACATTATCACGTAAAGTGAAAGAGGATTCGCACCATAACTCTTGGAACGTGTATACCTTGAGTTTGAATAATGGGGGCAGTCGTATGAAACATTGATCTATGACTTCTAACTGGAGTACATGACGTTGTACTCTTCTCTATTTTTAATGCGCTGGAATTCCCTCACTCTATGTGACATAGGTAATACCATCTTGGAGTTGCTCCCAAGTTGGTACCCTATAGGACGATTTTCTAGGAAAGGAAAACCGTTCGATGCGAGATCCAAAGTTTAAATATAATAAATAGTTTGTTTAAGTTGATTCTATGCACAGGTGAAGAGTTATCAACCGTAAGATGTATGTATGTTTTTATTTTATTTTTATGTTGTTCTTGTTGCATAGTCTTTAGTAGTTATGTAGTCAGCTTTGCTGACCGTTTGTTCTGCGCATGGCTTTGTGTTGGACTTGACCCTACGATGACCCACTAGTTGGAGAGTAGTTATCTAGAGTAAGAAAAGCTACAGGTACAAGTGGGCATAAGTCATTGATGCTTGGCTGGAGTGAGAGTGCTTGTTGTGTAGTCTTCGTATTTTCTTAATTTATTTGTTTATGGAGTTATTTAACTAATATCGGATGTTGTTTTATTTTCGAAGTTTAAGTTTTGGTTTTGATGGGCCATTAATATGGTTCCAAAGTGTAATAAAGTTTTAAGTTGATTTTCTTTTGGTTATTGGTTTGATTTTAGTTTTGAGATTGCATTTGAGTTCAAGTTTTACAATTGGTTTGTTTTTAAAGTCTTCCGTTGTAGTACTTTGATAAATGTTTTAGCCGTTATCACAGTGGCGGTAATACTTTGGTTTTTCCTCGTTAATTAGGAGTTTCAATAATTATATTTCTTTAATATTTATAATATGTTTTCCTGAAAATCTAAAGCAGAAAGTTAGGAAATTCGAGGGTGTTACAAAGTTTTTACCAAAGCTTAGTTTTCAAAATAAAATAAAATTTTATTTTGGGGGCACCCTAAGTTTTATTTTAGGAAAGAAGAATTTCAAATTTTAGTTAGATAAGGAAAGGAAAAATTTTCTAAAATTAGTAATTTCCGAAAATAAAAAGTTTTGAAAAATAAAGGTTTTTTATATTAATTACTTGTGCAAGTATGCAAGGAATGCAGGTATAAATGATGTGTTGAAGCTACCGCAGTGGGACCAACTTGATCATGTGTCTGCCCTAATTGTTAGTTGTTTGCCAAACCGTCCACCCTACCTGGAGATTAAGGCGATGTTCAATGACTTTCATTTTGCTGGAGGACTTCCAAATTACACCAAGTTTAAAGATGCAGTTGGTCAATGGGGTTGCGATTGGAGGTATTTAGAAGGTTATATTGCAAGGAAGGAGAAGGAGTTCTAGGAGTCGAATGCAAATAAGGAGACCCCACCCACACCAAGCCCAAGTGATCAGGAAGGTGATGAGATGGTTATGAAGGAAACTACTTTTAGTTCACGAAGTTATGAATCAAGGGATAGCTCGTGCTATGAGATCGAGAATCCAAATCTAGTAATCCCGGTGTATGTAGATTTGGTTTATGATTCTTAGGATGAAGAGGAGCTTGATCTTGAGGAAGATATAGATGAAGATACGGAGGAGGATATGGAGGATGATGTGAAGGATGATCTCGAGTTTATGCCTAAGAAATATGTAATGTCGAAGGACAAAAAGGATAATGTTAATGTTTAGAAGGTATGTTATAGATATGAGTTAGTTAATATTGTTTAGCTTTGTTAATGTTTAGATTAGGACATTTTAAATTGTTGTTTATTTTAGTGACTAAATGGCAGTGAGCCATAAGGAAATATTAGGAGGAATTAATCAATGAGAATTCTTATGGGAATGAAGTAATAAATGAGGCAGTTCTTTTAGAAAATGAAGCCTCAAATAAAATAGAACCAAGGGAATTGTTTTTATTTATTATGTGGTTATTATTGTTTTAATGGTTGTGTAAACAATCAAAACTAAGTGAATCATTCACTCTAAAAGAATGAAAAATTCTTTTGTGAGACAAAATGAGAAAATGTTTTATGTTATAAGTTTATGTTGTTCTAAAAACTTAGAGTTAGACATAGTTTAGTATAAAGGTCTTTTCCCTCTATAGGAGAAATAGGATGGCTGAACGTAACAACAATTAGCTGAATGATATAGTGAGGCAATTAGTCATTGTAGCTGAACAGTTAGCTGCTAGAGGAAATGCAAATGGTAATGACCCTGCTAGGGAACTTTTCAAGAAGATTTCTCAAAGTAAACCACCCACTTACCAAGGAGAGCACAATCCAACTATTCTAGAAAGGGTGTCCGGAGCAGTTCAGTGTCCAGAAGAGCTTAAGGTGAACCATGCAGTTTACTATTTGAGAGGAGAAGCTGATCTTTGGTGGTCACAAAATAAGGCTGTGATTAGGGCTTTACTGAGATTTAATTGGGATGTGTTTCAGGAGCAGATCCATAATAAGTTTTATCCTGTGTTCCTTCAGAAACAGAAAGCTGATGAGTTTCAGATGGGAGTTTGAGGTTATGTATTGACTATAGGGAGTTGAATAAGGTGACGATCAAGAATAAGTATCCTTTACCGAGGATTAATGACTTGTTTGATCAATTAAACGGAGCTACTGTGTTCTCAAAGATTGATTTGAGGTCAGGATACCATCAATTGAGAATTGATAATGAGGACATACCTAAAAGGCTTTTCGTAGGAGGTATGGGCATTATGAGTTCACAGTTATGCCTTTTGAGTTAACTAATACGCCAGCAATTTTCATGGACATAATGAATAAGATCTTTCGACGGTTCTTGGATAAGTTTGTGGTGGTTTTCATTGGTGATATTTTGGTGTACTCCAAGAGTAAAAAGGAACATGTAGAACATTTGGGGACATTTTTAATGACACTACGGGAGAAAAAATTATATGCTAAGTTCTCGAAATGTGAGTTCTGGTTGGAGAAAGTAGCATTCTTGGGACATTTTGTGTCAAAGGAGGGAGTTGAAGTAGATCTAGCCAAGATCGAAGCAGTAAAAGAGTGGCCTACACCTTAGAATGTGATGGATGTACAGAGTTTCTTAGCGTTGGCAGGTTATTATAGGAGGTTTGTGAAAGACTTTCTGAGAATTGCTAAACCAATAACGTCATTGATGAAGAAGGACTGTAAGTTTGTGTGGAGTGATAAGTTTGAAAAGACATTTCAGACCTTAAAGGAGCGTTTGACTACGGGTCCAGTGCTGACTTTGCCAGATGGAAGTAATTCTAATGATGTGTACAGTGATGCTTCAAAGAATGGTTTGGGATGTGTGTTAATGAAAAATAAAAAGGCGATTGCGTATGTTTCAAGACAATTGAAGCTATAAGAGGAAAACTATCCTACTCACGATCTTGAGCTAGCAGCGATCGTGTTCGCGTTAAAGATATGGAGGCGTTAGTTGTATGGAGCGAAGTGCAGGATCTACACGGACCACAAAAGCTTAAAGTACTTTTTCACTCAAAAAGATTTAAACATGAGACAAAGGAGATGGCTTGAATTGATCAAGGAATACGATTTAGATATCCAATACCATGAAGGGAAGGCCAATGTAGTAGCGGATGCTTTAAGCCGTAAAACGAAGCATGGAGTGAATACTTTGTAATCTTAGTATCCAACCAGCAGTATTTGAGGAGATTAAGGAGAACCAGGAGGGAGATGTGAAATTTTATACAATAAAGGGGAAATTGAAAGTAGGAAAGGCTATGGACTTCAAGATCCATGACGATGGAAGCTTAAGGTATGAAGGAAGGTGGTGTGTACCGCAGAAGTGTGAAGATTTGAAATGGAGAATCATGGAGGAAGGTCATAATAGACCGTATTCGGTTCATCCTGGAGGCAATAAGCTGTATAAGAATTTGAGGAAGGTGTATTGGTGGCCTAAGATGAAAAGGGAAGTGGCTGAATTTGTGAGCAAGTGTCTTACTTGTCAAAAAGTTAAATTTGAGCATAAGAGACCAGAAGGAGAAGTCCAACCACTTGAAATACCATGATGGAAATGGGATTGCACATCAATGAACTTTGTAACTTGCTTGCCTAAGTCGATGAATCAAAATGATACCATATGGGTTGTGGTGGATATGCTTACTAAGTCAGCGGTGTTTATACCAATGGAGGAGACTTGGAGGATGGAACAACTTGTAAAGGCTTACATAAAGCATGTTGTGAGGCTACATGGAGTTCCAAAGGATATCGTGTCAGATAGGGATTCTAGGTTTCTTTCGAAATTCTGGAAAAGTGTCCAGAAAACTTTGGTACAATATTGAAAATGAATATAGCTTTCCATGCAGTAACCGATGGAAAAACGGAGAGAACCATACAAACTTTGGAGGACATGCTAAGAGCTTGTATCATGGACTTTCAAGGGAATATGGAGGATTGTTTAGATCTTATTGAGTTTTCATATACCAATAGGTACCATGCAAGTATTGGCATGTCACCTTTTGAGGCCTTGTATGGAAGGAAGTGCAGAAGTTCCTTATGTTGTAGTGACATAAGTGAGACAGTGATTCTAGGACCTCAATTGATCGAAGAAACCACTGATAAATTATAGTACGGGTGGTACAAGCAAAGATTGAAGCGGCACAAGATAGACAAAAGTCTTACGCGGACCAGAAATGCCAGGAAGTTGTGTTTGGAGTTGGTGATAAGGTGTTACTTAAAGTGTCACTATTGAAAGGTGTAATGAGGTTCGGAAAGAAGGGGAAATTAAGCCAGAATTATGTATAGGATCCTATGAGATCATGCAAAGGGTTGGAAAAGTTGCCTATAAGCTAGCATTACCAATGGAGTTGAGCAAAGTTCACAATGTCTTTCATGTGTCTGACCTAAGAAAATATGTTCCGAATGAGTCACATGTGTTACAGCCTGAAACAATAGAGTTAGACCAGAGTTTGACCCATGAAGAGAGGCCAATTAAGATCCTGGATAGTAAGGTCAAGGATACTCGTAGGAAAAGTGTAAAAATAGTGAAGGTGTTGTGGTCTAACCAAGAAACCGAAGAAGTTACTTGGAAGGCTGAAGATATGATGAAAGAAAAGTACCCAGAGTTATTTCAGGTTAGTAGGTAGAGTTATGGGGATGTAACTCGATTCTTAAGGGGTGTAGAGTGCGATCTAATTTCGCGTGTTTTACCATCAATTGCAAGTTTTTATGAGTTTCTAAGACTTTTAGTAAAGTTTTATGTCTACTCACTAAAAAGTTGTCAAGCGAAGGTTGAGTCAAATATCTAAAGTCTACAACAACATAGTGTCATAATGAAAAAGCTCGAAGTAAACGTAGTCTCTATTCTATTCCATACAAATTTACATAAGGTTTCGGGACGAAACTTCTTTTTAGGAGGGTAGATTGTAATACCCCATATTTTCACGTATTTTAAGGAGTTATTTTCGTATTTTATACGTATGTTCTCAATTTTTTTAATGAGAAATTATATTCAATAAAAATATTAAACAAAGGAATTTTAATAAATTTTAATTAAAGTAATTATTTTATGTTTATAAATAACATTTTTTGTTTTACTAAATATTTTGAAAAGTTTCTAAAAACATAATTTTTAGAGTTTCCTCAATTGTTTTTAATACAAGGGCATAAAAGTAATTTCAAGCATTAAGGGTATTTATGTAATTGCACCAAATCCTACTTTGGGACCTATAAATACCCCTAAAACCTAGATTTTCATATTTAAATTGCAACTTTATGATTTAGGATTCCAAAAATTTTGGGAGACAAAGAGAAAAAAAGAACAAATTCAAAAAAAAAAAAAAAAAAAAAAAAAAAACCGGAAGAAACTTTGGAAAAGAAAAAAAAAACTTCCGTTGCTTTTTCCACCGGAGCCCTGTCGCCGCCTTCTGTCGTCGCGCCGCCACTGCAGCCACTGTCGGCCTCCTCACCGGCCACCCCTCCTCCCTCTTTGCTTTGGTATATTTCGAAACTTTTATAAAAAAAAATTCTTCTTCTCTTTTTCTTTTTGATTCAATCTTGTAAATTCATGTTTATATTTATGATTAATCATGTTTTATAGTTTTAGTTATGTTTTTATGAAGTTATAGTTTAGTTTAAAGCATGAATTTATTTGTTGATCATGAAATTTTGTTGGGTGAAATTATGATGATTTTATGAAGTTTAGATTAATCTTTAAAGGCTTTAAACATCAATTATATTGTTGTCCAAATTTTGCAATCATGAAAATCAATAGAATAAATAATATGAACATGTTTTGTTTTATGAAAAATTATTATAAACCATATATTTGATTCATAGTGATGTTAGTGGATTGTAAAAGAGTTTTATGATAAATTCATGATGTTTTTAGGAGTTTTTAATGGGTTTTAGAAAAATAAATAAAGCTGTAAATTTTTATTAACACTTATTTATGCCCACTAAAAATAGTAACACGTAACATAGTAAGTTATAATTGCTTTTAATTCATCTAAGTATTGTATATTGATCTTAGGACATGACTATAGTGTTTTATGATCAAAATATGATATTTAGAAAGGTTTAAGAGTGTTTTTAAGAAGGTTTACAAAGCTGCCATTTTTGGAAAATTACTGAAAATCGAGTATTTTGCAATAGAAAAATTAAAATAGAGTATAGAATTGAATATAGACCATGTAGGGAATGTTTTGGACAACTTTCCAATGTAGAAAGTTAATTTAGAGTTGTTGTAGAATTTAGTCAACAAGGTTTTAATTTAGTTTCGATTTTCTCTATGTAGGAAACTTCGATTTAGTTGACTTTTAGAAGTTGTGGCGGATCACCACTACAACACAAGGTACGTAAGTACTAAAGACAAACAGAGAAATTAGAATTTATGCTTGGTTGATCTTATATGATATGTTGTTGTGCTTGATTGGATTGTGAAATTGACATGCATGACAAGTTTTATTGAAAGCATGATTTTATATTGTTTTGACATTCAACATATATAATAATATAAATTCTTCGAGGTTGAATTGGAATGTTATGATCAAAATTTGGCCATAGCTTATTAAAGAATAAAGGAAGTTATTTAAGTTGGTTAGTTACTTAATCAACAAGAAAAGTAGGTTGTGAATTTTATTCACACAGTTAATAGAAGGTAATGAGCAAATATTTTTATACATGATGCCACTCACAGTTTAATGTGTGGTCAAGGAGAAATTAAATAATTAGCCACTCACAGTTAATGTGTGGTAAAGGAAGTTTAGTTTAATTAAAGGACACATAAAATTATTTTTGAATCACTTTGAATTGAAGATAAATAATATGGTGCTGTGTGATTCTATGCATGTGTTATGTATTGTTATGTGTGAGTAATAACATTGTTAAACCGGTCAATCACGTAAAGTGAAAGAGGATTCGCACCATAACTCTTGGAATATATATACCTTGAATATGAATAATGGGGGGAGTCGTATGGAACAGTGATCTATGACTTCTAACTGGAGTACAAGACGTTGTACTCTTTTATATTTTTAATGCACTGGAATCCCGTCACTCTATGTGACATTGGTAATACCTTCTTGGAGTTGCTCCCAAGTTAGTGCCCATTAGGGTGATTTTAAAGGAAAGGAAACTCGTTCGATGCGAAATCCAAAGTTTATATATAATAAACAATCTGTTTAATTTTCGTCTATGCACAAGTGAAGAGTTGTCAACCGTAAGATGTATGTATGTATGTTTTTATTTTATTTTTATGTTGTTCTTGTTGCATAGACTTTAGTAGTTATGTACTCAGCTTCGCTGACTGTTTGTTTTGTGTGCATCGCTTGGTCTTGGATTTGACCTTACGATGACCCACTTGTTGGCGAGTAGTTGTCTAGAATAAGAAAATCTATAGATACAAGTGGGCATAAGTCGTTCATGCTGGGCTGGAGTGAGAGTACTTTCTGTGTAGTCTTCGTAGTTTCTTAATTTATTTGTTTATGGAGTTATTTAAGTAGTATCGGATGTTGTTTTATTTTCGGAGTTTAAGTTTTGGTTTTGAAGGGCCATTAATATGGTTCCGAAGTGTAATAAAGTTTTAAGTTGATTTTCTTTTGGTTGTTGGCTTGATTTTAGTTTTGAGATTGCTTTTGAGTTCAAGTTTTTAAATTGGTTTGGTTTTAAAGTTTTCTGCTGTAGTACTTTGATAAATGCCTTAGCCGTTATCACGGTGGCAGTAATTGTAACACCCTGGAAATTCTTAACTTTCTACTCTAGATTTTCCTGAAAACGTATTATAAATATTAAAGAGATATGATTATTAAAACTCCTAAATATCGAGGAAAAACCAAAGCATTACCGCCACAGTGATAACGACTAAGGTATTTAATAAAGCAATACAGCGGAAGTCTTAAAACCAAAACCAGTTTAAAACTTAAACTTCAAAAACAATCTTAAAACTAAAATCAAACCAACATCCAAAATAAAAACCATCTTAAAACTTTATTACACTTCGGAACCATCTTAATGGCCCTTAAAACCTAAACTAAAACTTTGAAAATAAAACAACTTTAATAATAGTAGTTAGATCACACTCCATAAGCAATAAAAATAAGAACTACAAAGAATGCACAACAAGCACTCTCACTCCAACCCAGCATAAAATGACTTACGCCCACTTGTACCTATAGTTTTTCTTATTCTAGTCAACTACTCGCTAACAAGTGGGTGATCGTAGGGCCAAGTCCAAGACAAAGCCATGCACACAAAACAAACACTCAAAAAAGCTGAGTACATAACTACTAAAGACTATGCAACAGGAACAACATACATCTTACTGTTGACAACTCTTCACCTGTGCATAGACTCAACATAAACAAATTAATTATTAAATTTAAACTTTGGATTTCGCATCGAACGAGTCTCCTTTCCTTTCAAATCGCCCTATTGGGCACCAACATGGGAGCAACTCCAAGAATGTATTACCTATGTCACAAAAAGTGACGGAATTCCAGCGCATCAAAAATATAAAAGAGTACAAAGTCTTGTACTCCAATTAGAAGCCATAGATCTCTGGTCCATACGACTCCCTCCATTATTCATACTCAAGGTATATACGTTGCAAGAGTTTTGGTGTGAATCCTCTTTCACTTTACGTGATTAGCCGGTTTAACAATGTTATGACTCACATACAACATCACACAAAAACATGCATACATTCAAGCAAGCCATATTAATTATCTTTGAATTAAAATGATTCTAAAAATAAGCTTATGTGTGTCCTTTAATTAAACTAAACTTCCTTTACCACACATTAACTGTGAGTGGCTAACTATTTACTTTCTCCTTGACCACACATTATACTGTCGGTGGCAACATGCATAAAAAATTATATGCTCATTAACTTCTATTTACTATGTGAATAAAAATTCACAAACTACCTTTCTTGTTGATTAAGAAACTAATCAACTTAATTAACTTCCTTTCTTCTTTAATAAGCTATTGGCCAATTTTAAACTGATCATAACATTCCAATTCAATCTTGAAGAATTTATATTACTAAAGTATGGAATGTCAAAATATTATAAAATCATGCTTCTAATAAAACTTGTCATGCATATCAATTTCACAATCCGAACAAGCACAACAACATAACATAAAAGCTCAACCAAGCATGAATTCTAATTCTTATGTTTGCCTTTAGTACTTACGTACCTTCTAAAGTAGTGGTGATCCTCCACAACTCCTAAAAGTCGACAATTTCGAAGTATCCTACATAGAGAAAACCAAAACTAAATTAAAACCTTGTTGACTAAGTTCTACAACACCGCTAAACTAACTTCCTACATTGGAAACTTGTCCAAAACGTTCCCTATATGGTCTATATTCAATTCCATACTTTACTTTAATTTTTCTATTGTAAAATACTAGATTTTCGGTAATTTTCCAAAAATGGCAGCTTTGTTAACCTTCTTAAAAACATTCTTAAACCTTTCTAAATATCATATTTTGATCATAAAACACTATAGTCATGTCCTAAGATCAATATACAATACTTAGATGCATTAAAAATAATTATAAATTACTATACATAATGTTTCTGGAAAGGCCTAAAGATGATGATCGCAATCTTAAACTGGATATTCCTGAATTCAGTGGAAGTTTGGATCCTGAAACATTATTGGATTGGCTAAGAAGGATTGAACGAATCTTTAAATATAAAGAGTATGATGATCGGAAATCATACAAGATTGCAGAATTAAAATTGACGGGCTTGGCTATCTTGTGGCTTTCAGGTATGCAAAAGAAAAGAAAGAAGGATGGGAAGTCCAAAGTAGCCACTTGGATGAATTTAAAGAAGGATATGAGGAGACGTTTTGTTGCTCAAGATTACGAGCAAGGTAACTTCATAAAGATGCATACTTTAAGGCAAGATCGAAGATCAGTTGAAGAATATACATCCGAATTCCTCAATTTGATCACCATTTGCGATCTAGAAGAAAAGGAGGATCATCAAGTTGCTCGTTATGTTGCTGGTCTAGATGAGAGAATAACAGAAAAAGTGGAATTACAACCTTATTGGACCTTTGATGAAGTTTGCAAGGTGGCATCTAGGGTTGAGAAGCAATTTTCGAAAAGACCAAGTAATTTTTCGAAACCCTTTGTGAAGAAAGGAGGTGCCATTTATTCATTTAAACAAAATTTCGATTCCACTTCTAAACCTCCTCCATATATCAAGGATAAAGACTTTTCTACTAAGCCTCCACCCCCTGATCAACGCACATGTTTCAAGTACAAGGGTCAAGGCCATATCCAGAAGGATTGTCCTCATTCAAGGGTTCATACTAGTCGAAATTGGGCAGATGATGAAAACTTTGAAGAAGAGGAGAATCAACAACAGGAGGATGGCAGAAATTATGATACTCAGGAAGAGGAGATTGAGGAAATTGCTCTTGAGGTGCATGGCCAGAGTTTAGTCCTCCGAAGGATTTTGCAATCTAAAGTTGCGCCACCTACAGAGAATCAGAGGGATAAAACTTTCATCACAAGGTGCAATGTTTTAGGGAGATTATGTGATCTAATAATCGATTCAGGTAGTTGCACTAATGTAGTCTCCACAGTATTGATCAACAAATTAGAGATTCCTACCACTGAACATCCTCAACCGTACAAGTTACATTGGCTCAGTAACACAAGTGGCGTCAAGGTAAACAAACAGGCTCTGGTTAGTTTCAAGATTGGGAATTTTGAGGATCAGGTGCTCTGTGATGTGTGTCCTATGGATGCGTGCCACATATTGCTTGGAAGACCGTGGCAATATGATAGATTCGTATAGTTTGATGGGAGAACAAACATATACATCATTGGGAAACAAGCACAAGGAAAACCAATTGCGCCGAAACCTTTCAAAAGTTCGAAATTTTCGAAAGATGTGAGCAATAAGAAGGGTGTTTTGTTGATTGATGAGAAAGCCATGGTGCAAGAGGTAAAGAATTGTGAGAAGTTTTATGTGTTGATAACTAAGGAAGTGCAAGAGAAAGCAACGAGCATCCCTCGTTAGTTACGCCCCTTGTTGCATGAATTTCAAGACATATTTCCTAGGGAATCGCCATCAGGGTTGCCACCCATTAGATGAATTGAACATCAATTTGATTTGGTTCCTGGAGCTCAAATTCCTAATAAGCTAGCTTACAGGTCAATTCCAGAAGAAATAAAAGAAATTCAAAGGCAGATTGAAGAGTTGATGGCAAGAGGATATGTTAGGGAAATCATGAGTCCATGTGCGGTACCAACATTGATTGTTCCTAAGACGGATGGATCATGGAGAACGTGCATTGATTCTAGGGCTGTGAATAATATCACCATCAAATACAGGTTTCCTATTCCTCGATTGGATGATTTATTGGATGAATTGTTTGGCTCACAAGTATTTACCAAGATTGATTTGAGGAGTAGTTACCACCAAATCAGAATGAAAGAGGGTGATGAACGGAAAACAGGGTTCAAAACTAAACTGGGACTCTATGAATGGTTAGTTATGCCTTTTGAACTTACTAATGCTCCTAGTAATTTTATGAGATTGATGAATGAAGTTTTGAAGCCTTTCATTGGAAAGTTTGTGGTTGTATACTTGCATGATATATTGGTATATAGTGCAAGTGCGGAAGATTATTTGCAGCATCTAAGGGAAGTGTTCGAAACTCTGAGAAAGCAAAAGTTGTATGGTAAGCTCGGAAAGTGCTCGTTCATGGTCCCAAGTGTGACGTTCTTAAGTTACATTGTTTCTAAGGATGGTGTTTCAGTTGATCCTTCGATGGTGGAAGCTATTAAATCATAGCCAGTTCCGAAATCTGTGACTGAGGTGCGTGCTTTTCATGGTTTAACTTCTTTCTATAGAAGATTTGTGAAGAATTTCTCTTCTGTAGTAGCACCTATGACCGAGTGTATCAAAAAGAACAAAGAGAAGTTTGAATGGACCAAGGATGCGCAAAGGGCATTCGAGTTGGTGAATAAGTTTCTTTGTCAAGCTCCTATCTTATCTTTGCCAGATTTTACGAATCCTTTTGAAGTTGAGACAGATGCTAGTGGCGTGGGGATTGATGCAGTGTTGGTTCAAGGTAAACGGCCTATAGCTTATTTCAGTGAAAAATTGAATGGAGCACGGTTGAATTACTCTACCTATGACAAAGAATTCTATGCAATTGTTCGAGCATTGGATCATTGGAGTCATTATCTGCGTCCAAGTCACTTTATATTGCATTCTGATCATGAGGCTTTGAAGCATATCAATGGCCAACATAAACTCAATCCAAGACATGCTAAGTGGGTTGAATTTTTGCAATCTTTTCACTTTTCATCAAAGTACAAAGAAGGCAAATCTAATGTGGTTGTTGATGCTTTATCAAGGAGGTATGCTTTTATTGGTGTCCTTAATTTCAAATTGCTTGGTTTGGAGTTGATTACACAATATTACAAGCAAGATGGAGATTTTGGACCTATTTATTCACATATTTCGAAGGGTTCAATGGGATCTTATGTGCTACATGATGGATTCTTATTCAAAGGGAAACTACTTTGCATCCCTAAGTGCAGTACTCATGAATTCCTAGTCAGAGAGGCACATGGGGGCGGAATTACAGGTTACTTTGGTATTACAAAGACATTGACAATGTTGCAAGAGCATTTTTATTGGCCTAGAATGATTGCTGATGTGGAAGCAGTAATATCACAATGTGCTGTTTGTCAAAAAGCCAAGGCATCCTTCCATGAAGGATTCTACACACCAATGCCAGTGCCAGAAGCTCCTTGGGATGATATTTCTATTCATTTTATAGTGGGATTGTCTAGAACTGCATGGCAAAAGGATGCTATAATGGTTGTGGTTGATAAGTTTTCGAAGATGGCTCACTTCATACCTTGCCACAAGATTGATGATGCTGTCAATGTTGCAGAATTGTATTTTCGAGACATTATTAGGTTACATGGAGTTCCGAAAACAATTGTCAGTGGTAGAGACACGAAATTCATGAGCTATTTCTAGAAAACATTGTGGCGCTTGATAGGGACGAAATTGCTCTTAAGTACTTCTTATCATCCACAAACATATGGTCAAACTGAGGTCACAAACAGAACCCTAGGCGTTCTACATCGTGGTTTGGTAAGTAAGACACAAAAAGATTGGGACTTGAAGTTAGCTCATGCAGAATTTGCTTATAATCGTTCACCTACATATGCAACTAAACATTCACCTTTTGAAGTTGTTTATGGAATCAATCCCAAGCTACCTATTGATTTTGTGGCTATTCCTAAAGGTGAGCTCGTTCACAAAGATGCTTTAGCTAAAATTAAAAACATGCAGGAGTTACATGCACAGGTTAGAGCAAGGATTGAGCATGTGAATGATATCTATAAGACAAGAGCTAACAAGCATAAAATCAAACACACATACAAGGAAGGAGATTTGGTATGGTTACATCTAAGAAAGGAAAGATTTCATAATCAAAGGAAAAACAAACTAATGCCTAGGTGTGACAGATCATTCAAAATCGTAAGCAAGATCGGGGACAATGCATATAAACTCGAATTGCCAGGGGAATATGGTGTGCATGCCACGTTCAACATTGGTGATTTGTCTCCTTATGTTCCTGATGATCAACTTCTAGGTTTTAGGAAAAACTCTTTTGAAGAAGAGGATGATGATAAGAAACAAGATGATAACTTCGAAGGTTTGTTGATGGCTTCTAAGAATGATGCAAGTATGGGGGAAATAATGGCTCATGGGGATTCAAGGCTTTTGGGATCTTCAAAGACATCATCATGGGTGTGTATGGTGACACACGAAAATACTTAATCATTGAAGCGAAGGAAAGATGGTGGAATTAGGGGAATAAGATGGTTTTACCTATGAGTTTTTCCCACTTCACTTGATAGGGTTTTCTCATTTTTGACATTGAGACTTTTTATTCTTGAAGTGTCTTAATCATCATTTAAAGCCTTATACACATGAAGAATGACTTCTTGAAAGTTTCCTGATGAAAAGATTGAATCTTTAAAGGATATTTTAGCAAGTTGTATCACATGCAGTGATGATGTGGCATTCTTATCTTGTGAGTCATTGATGAGTCACTAAATTAGGGTGAATTTTCCTAATGCTGTGCGTGTAAAATTATCTTAGTTTAGTTAGGATTTGTTGACGATTATGACTATAAATAATCTCAACATTAGCTTGTAAAAATTCAGTTTAGTGAATTCAATAAACATTGATTGTTTAAATTTGCTTGTTTTCTACAAAACAAAAAAAAAACGAAAGTGAGGAAAATTTTTAATTGTGTGAAATTTTCAAACACTTTGTGAGAGTTGGTGCTTAGGCTTTAGACTCTTGTGAGGATAGTTTTAGGAATTGAGGGTGCATTGCTTTAATTAATTCATAAAATTATTCGACCTAGACTGTTTTTCTTGGTGCTTGGCTTTAGAGAAAACCGAACTAGTTTATATCTTTGTGAGTGGCGATTTCTATTATTCATATTCACATCATTACACTAGTGGAAAAATCGACATATGCTATGTTATATTTGCTCCAGTTTTTTGGGTAAAATAGAAAAACAGAGCAATAAGTCTATTAAGAAAAAGACAAGCTGACTTTTTACTCCGGTCAATATTGGAACCGGAGGAAAAGGTTATACGCTCCGGTTTTTTATTTTTTGCTCCGGTTCTTTTGGCGGGAGTAAAAAGTATGAATTTTTTTAAAAAACATAAAAACAAAACCCAAAACTCCCAAAACACAATTACTTATTCTCAGCATAATCCTATTCTTCATTCTCTCCTTCTCTCTCTTACGCCTCTCGGCCTCAGCCTCAGTCTCATCATCATCTTCAATCTTTCCACCACCGAAAAGCCCTAAAACGCCTCCCCAAAACCTCCATGACTCAACAGTTTGTTCCTCATTAGGGTTTGTATGCTCTGAAGAGGCTCCTGCTCGACCACGAATAACGACGTTCTGAGCACCCCTCCTCGCCGACGCTATGACTTCTCTCCTCTCATCAGCTACCTTTCCGAGTCGAACTCGAACTCCGAGTCGCTGTAATTCCAACTGGCGGAGTCATACCGCGCTGTTCCGACTCACCACTGGCACTCCCTCCTAAAAACCCTAGCCTCTTCTCCTTCTTCCATCTCCACTGCTTACTCCGTAGTTACTTGGTTGCAAAAGCACAACCTATGCTTCTCCTATGAATTGCTTTACTCTATTTTAATTCACGGTTTGGGGAAACCTGAGAAGCTTTATGAAGCTTTTTTACTTTCTCAACGCCAGAGATAAACGCCGTTAACTTATAATGCGTTGATTGGAGCTTGTGCTCGTAACGACGATCTAGATAAAGCCCTTAATTTGATGTCTAAGATGCGACAAGACGGGTATTCTCCTGATTTTGTTAATTACAGTTTAATTGTGCAATCAATTTCCAGGACTAACAATCAACGGTCGTACTCTCTACAGTTTTGGCAGTTAGGTTTTTATGTTTTTTTTAGGGTTTCGATGTTATTAGGTATTGTAGTTTCCAATTGGTAAATATGCTGAACGTGTTGGTGCTGGTGCTCTTTTTTACCTTGCTGCTGTTCTTGAATACCTCGCTACTGAGGTATTTTTTTTAATTTTTATTTTCCGATTTTATTGTGTGATTATTATTATAGTTGTTTGAGTTTTCGTTGATTTGTTAAGTTTTTGATTTCCAAAACTTGAGTTTTTTTAGTCAATTTGTTAGGTTCAAATGTTAATTTAACGATTTTCTGTTTAAAATTGTTTGTAGTTTTGTTATATATTAGGTTTTCGTTGTTTTGATTTGTATCTAAGGTTTTTGAATTGTTTGGTGTACCGCATTTGGAAAGCACGAAATGCTGCTCTCCACTATGGGAGGGTGATGTCAGTAGAACAGGTGTGCAAAATAGTAAAAAAAGAGGTGATTTGGAGACTGCAGGGCATGGTGAATCTGAGATGGATTGCAAGGGATCACAATATGCTGAGTAAAATGCAGGCTTGCATGACTGTTTAGAGGTTTGGGCTGTTGTAGGGTGTCTGTTATGCAGTTTCTGTTCTGGTGTGCTGTCTGCTGTTTCTGGTAGTTGATCAGTGGCAGTTAGTGCAGATTGTTGCTGGTTTGTGTTTCAGTGTGCAGCTAGGGTGTGCTGACCAGGTGGCTGGTATATTGCTGCTTGGTTGAGTGTGCAGTGTAGTAATGTGGGGAGGTTGGTTCAGAGGGTAGTTCTGCAGGTTGGTGTTTTTGCTGAAGTTTGTGTGAAGTTGGTTGTGTTGTGGTTGGGCTTGTGCTGTATGTTTTTGTGTGCAGTTTCTGCTTGCTTTGCTGCAGTTTGTAGTTTGGCAGGGGCTTTGTAGTTTTTTTGAAGGTTTCCTGGAAATGCTTGTTTGCACTTGAGTAAAGCAGGTGTGCAGGTTTGTGGTTCTGTTAGGGCAGTCTGCTCTCTGCTGTGGTTGCTGTTGGTTGTGCAGTGGTGGTTGGCTGGTTTTAATGGTGTTGGGGTTGCTGCAGGTTGTGTCTCAGTACTTTGGATGTTAGCAGTTTGGTTGGGTTAGGTTGGTTGGTTGGCTGTGTTATTTTTTTTGGTTGGTTTTTGTAATTTGTTGGTAATTTTTTAGTTTTTTTTTTTTGTTGGTTAGGTTATTTTTCTTTGTTAGCTGTGTGTCTTAGTTGCTTTGTTCTGGTAGTAATATGACAATGCTTAATTTTCTAAAGAATTTAGTGTTAGTGAATCTTTCTTGTTCTATGCAACTATGTGGATGAGCTATGGACGTGAAAAATTTAAACTTCTTTATTTTGTTGTGAAGGGGTCAACATTTTTTAGGAATATATTTCATTTTCACAAGAGTTTTGGAAAGTTAAGGTTTTGATATGATTTATTCACCCTTTTTTATGCAACATTTTTTAGGAATATTTTTCATTTTAAACTGCCTAGTTGAAAGTTCTTGTTCGAGATCTTAGAGTAGGTTATGGCTGATAGTGCTGTTTTCCATCATCATATTGCCACTAATACCTATACACGCGGGTTCATTTAATCTTCTTAATTTATGTTTGTAGCTTACTGCTGTAGCCACAGATTTAGTTACTGTGTGTCTTGAATAGGCATGGTCAATGTATTTAAAATTTGTTATTAAACATGCTCATGTTCCCCCTGCTTCATGTGGGTATATCTAATTAGATAGTTCTCCTCACAAAATGCATTTCTTTTCATGCTGCTGTAAAATATAGCTATTATCTGATCTAACAGAAGATGCTAGTTTAGATGTTATTGTATGTGGCATCTGTACTGAATATCACCTTAATGGTCATATACCAGATGACATGGAGATTGCTCCTGATTTTTTTGAGTATTTTGAGGCTGCAGCAGGTTTACTTGACAAAGACAGACATGTGTTTATCTTTATTACCTAAATGTTTTTAGCTATATAGCATCTTCCGTGGAAACTTACTTGACCTCATATTTTTGAGGGGTTTATTTTATGTCAGTTGTTCTGTTGTTTTCGATCCATTTTCTATAAACTGAAATTGCTGACTGCGTGTTGTTTATTGTTTAAACTTGGTGTTACTTTAGGTATATCATGGCTGTTTCTTCCTGGAATGATAATGGGCAGAAGCAGTTTGTTTATGACCCTTGTATGTCTTCATTCGTTGCTGCTCGATGCAATGATTTATCCTTTTGTAATTTTCTGTTTCAATCCTTTGGAGTCT
Source organism: Suaeda aralocaspica (assembly GCA_016808085.1). NCBI lineage: Eukaryota > Viridiplantae > Streptophyta > Magnoliopsida > Caryophyllales > Amaranthaceae > Suaeda > Suaeda aralocaspica. The sequence continues at coordinate 450,614 of PYUH01000858.1, forward strand.
GGAGGTGCTCTTTTACATATTGTGTATGATGTATCTTGTATGATGTATGATGTATGAATGAGTGGATGAATACATGATACAATGAATGAATGAAAAATGTATTGAATGATTGAATGGATGAATTAGTTTGGATTAAAAGCGAGTGAATGAATGGATGAAACAATGGATGGATGGGTGGATGAATGAATGAAAGGTTTAATGTTGGTTGAATGTTAAAATTGTATGTTGCTCTTGTTTGTGGCTTTTGGTTCTTTTTTTTTTGTCTTTTATGTGATGTAACAATATTTTCAATATGAATATGATGTTTTATGTTTCCAATTTTCAATGGATGGGTGGATGAATGAATGAATGAATGAAAGGTTTAATGTTAAAATTTTTTTTTTATTTTTTTTATTTTTTAGGTTATTTTTTGCTCCGGTTATTTAGATGACCGGAGCAAAAAGTGACTTTTTTTTTATGGGAAACACACTTTTTGCTCCGGTTATTTAAAGAACCGGAGCAAAAAGTAACTTTTTTTTGGTGGGAAACACACTTTTTGCTCCGGTTGTTTTTAAACAACCGGAGAAAAAAGTCTCTTTTTTTTGTGGGAAACACACTTTTTGCTCCGGTCATAACCGGAGCGAAAATGGGGGGTTTTGACTGGAGCAAATGTCATTTTTTCCACTAGTGTTATATAGCTTATCGCCTCCAGGATACACTGAATACGGGGTATTATGACCTTCCTCCATAACTCTCTTTTAGATCCTCACACTTCTGTGGTACACACCACCTTCCTTTATAGCTGAAGCTTCCATCCTCATGGATTTTGAAGTCCATAGCTTTTGCTACTTTAAATTTTTCCTTTATTCTGTCCAATTTCACATCTCCCTCCTAGTTCTTCTTAATCTCCTCAAATACTGTTGGTTGGATACTAAGGTTGCAAAGTATTCTTTCCAACACTTCCTCCTTTACTATCTCCAAGTTCATTCTCTCCATATCCCTATGCAATTTGTTAGAGACCAATAAAGCATTCACTCCATGCTTCGATTTACGGCTTAAAGCATCTGCTACCACATTGGCCTTCCCTTCATGGTATTGGATATCTAAATCATAATCCTTAATCAACTCAAGCCATCTCCTCTGTCTCATGTTTAAATCTTTTTGAGTGAAAAAGTACTTAAAACTTTTGTCTCAATCAAAATAATGCCATCTCCTCTGTCTAAATCAAAGTAATGCCTCCATATCTTTAAAGCAAACACGATCGCAGCTAGCTTAAGATCGTGAGTAGGGTAGTTTGCCTCGTATGGTTTCAATTGTCTTGAAGCATACGTAATCACCTTTCTATTTTGCATTAACACACATCCCAAACCATTTTTAGAAGCATCACTATACACATCGTAAGAATCACTTCCATTTGGCAAAGTCAGCACTGGAGCTATAGTCGAACGCTCCTTTAAAGTCTGAAATGCCTCTTCACACTTATAATCCCACACAAACTTACAGACTTTCTTAATTAACGACGTCATTGGTTTAGCAATTCTCGAAAAGTCCTTTACAAACGTCCTATAATACCCTGTCGATGGGAATTTTCGTATGAATACAAAACTTCACAAGGGATAGAACTAAACTCACGAATTTCTAAAGGCTAGGCCACCAAAACTCAAATTTTCTGCCAACTCAAATTTTCTGTATTTTTGTTTTCTAAGTAAACAAAACAAAAATTTTATTCAAAATCCAAATCTTAATTTTACAAACTAATGTTAAGATCTTGACAGCCCATTTTTGTTTTGTCTCAGTAGAGTTATTTATAGTCATAATCATCAACAAAATTGTAATTAAAATAAACTAAAACACACGCACAAACACATCTAAAATCGTCTCCTAAGTGACTCATTTATGACTCACAAGATAAGATTGCCACATCAGCACTGCATGTTAATCTCATCTTGCTAACAAACTCTAACAAACTTTATCAAATTAAGAAAATATCCTAACAAACTTCCTAATAACTTGATAAACAAGATAATAAACAAATTACAACTAGAATTACACAAAAATTCAATCTACCCAAATCTATACAAAATCGCCCAAAATTCACGCCATTCAAGATGCTCTAGATTTGTACAATTTTCAAGAATTGTAACAAATCTTCAAGAAACAGTTCAAGATTCAATATTTTAATCAAGAAACCTTCAAGAAGTCATTTTCCATGTGTTTAAGGTTGTAAATGATGATTAAGATCCACCAAGAAATGAAAGACTCAATGCCTAAAATGAGAAAAACCCTATCAAGTGAAATAGGATAAAAACTCATAGGCATAACCAACTTATTCCCCTTGTCAACCATCTTTCCTTGATTTGCGTGCCCACCTAGATATGTGTGACCATGCACATGCAAATCCCAACCCTAGATGCACCCATTATACTTGAGTTTCCATAAGCAATCAATTCCCCCATGGTTGCACCTTTATTAGCAACTTCACTCAAACCTTAGAATTTGTGATCAATATTTGTATCATCCTCCCCTTCTTCAAAAGAGTTTGTCATCTAACCTCAAATTTGATCATCGGAAACATAAGGAGTCAAATCACCAATGTTAAATGTAGCATGGACTCCATATTCACCTAGCAATTCAAGTTGATAAATGATGTAAAATAGCTCCTAATAGGGTCATTTTAACGAAAACGTGGAGAGGGAACTTGAAGGCTGCACTTCTGATGGACAGGTGACGGCTTGTTCACTTCCGTTAGCTTGGAACTTGGTTCCTGCAAAACAAGGGAACATAATCCTTGTAAGATTTTTTCCCCCTTTGATGCTTAAGTAAGTATTTGTGGGAGGATTAGAGTTAAATAAGTATAATTAACAATGCTAATCTAGAAAGATATTTTAGAGAGAGAAACTCTAGTCTTTTGTAAGAATTGTATGATTTTTGAATGTGATTGAATGAATTAATGAATGAATGCCCCATGGGGTATTATAGGCAAGATCACCAAGGGTGACGTAGGGTTTTGGGATACTTGTCCCTTGGTGATTGGCTTGTGCCTTTATGAGCCCTTGTTGGGCCTTTTTAAGTTTTGGCCTTTGGACCATAACATGAAATAGCATTTTCTCTTTAAACCAAACACGTGGCACGATTTCAAGGGCGACACGTAGCCGTCTATGCAGTCCATAGACTGAATATGACTTGGCAATTTGCCAGATAAATAGGACACGTGACCCATTATTATGTTTACACATGGGATGATATGGCGTGCCACGTCATTTGCCCATCAGTTGGGTGTTTGGATCCGTAATCCATGCCCCAACTGACGTCCTTTTCCCTTCCATAAGTTATTTTGTAACTTCCATCAACAATTATTAATTACCCATCCACCTTCTTAGGTTTTTGGGGGGAATTTCAAATTCGAAGGGGTAATTTACATTTTTACCCCTTCAAATTTCCCTATATGAAGGATTGAAAATGACTGTGAAACAGTCATTTTCAATTATTGTTTTTCACTTTCTCTCTCTAAAAGTTCCAAGAATTCTCTCAAGCCCTCAAGATACTTCAAAAGTGATTTTCGGCTACTTGTGGTGCGATTTTCGACAAGTTGGTGCGGTGGTTCTGGTGTGAATAGTAGATCCTAGTTTTTCTTCTTCTTTTTCAGGTATTTACCTGAATTCTTCTTCTTCCTTTTCTTCAATTTATTTCTTGTTTTTCTTTTACTTCTTTGTCTTTATTTTCCTTTAAATCTATCAATGGCTTCTTCATCCTTTTCTTCTCCAAATAATAATGAAAACTCTATTAAATTGCTTCCTTCTCCTCGTACTACTTCTTCTGTTGGGACTCAATCATCTGTCGTTCCTGATCATTTATTGTCTGGGTCTTTCGTACTTCCTTCTCTTCCTGTGCTGGAAGTTACAATGGCAAGAACCAAACAAACTGCCTATAAAGAAACATCCACTTTGAGAGTTCCAGCATCTGAAGTTTCAGATGTCAATCCTCTTGATCAGTAAGATCCTACTCCCGTGGTCGAGGGAAGAGAGGATGCTGCTACTCCACAGGAAGCTCCTGAAAAAGAGATAAGGGAGATCCCTACTAGGATAAGAGAGGTTTCTGAAGCTACCACTTCCAAGCCTAAGAAGAAGAGAGGTGCCTATCCTGGTGCTCTGACGAGTATGTAGATGGCGTAAATATAGACAAATTGTGCAGTGACCTAATCTTTAACAATGAATACTTTGAACTGATCATTCCTAACAAGGGAGGTACTATTTTGGATGCCCCTGAAGATTGCTTCCCTGTATATAGTGAAGTTATCGATTTAGGGCTTAGGTTCCCCACTTCCTTATTCATCTCCAACCTTTTGAAAAAGTATGACATTGGCTTATGTCAACTTACCCCCAACTCTTGGGTTCACATAATGTCTTATGTGACTTCTTGTGGCCTTAGACGAGTGAAAGCTTCCTCTAAGGTCTTCCTTCATCTTCATCATCTCTCTAAAGCTTCCCACTATAAACGTGGTTGGTTCTATCTAAAAAACGTTAAGGGGTTCCTCACTTGTGTGGAGAAAGCCAATAAAGTTCCCAACTGGAGAAACCATTTCGTGTTTGTGAGATCTCATGACAAAACACTAGTAGAAGTGTTGAAGAAATAGAATCTTTTTCCCAAATGCCTAGGAAGATCCTTTCAGCTACCTAGGTTGAGTGATTCTTAGCAACAAAACTTAGAATATTTTAGGTCTACCACTATGGAAATCAAGAAGCAAATTTTGACAGTTCCCTACAACTGGATCCCCTTTAGCGAGTTCTTCTTCGATCGCAACTTCCTTATTGCTGCTGCTGTAATTTTTTGGGGAAGAGTATAACCAGGGTAATTCTTGTCTTACAATCTAACACTAAACCTTTGTTTGTTTTCTTCACTTATCTAATCATGTGTCTTTTCTTTTGCAGAAGAAGATTTTGCTGACCTTCCTCTGTTCAAGAAAAGAAACATGAATCAAAATGACTTCAGGAAGCAAGTCTCTCAGAGTTTGGGAGAGGACACTTCCTTGAAGAAGGGGAAGACTCAGGCATTTTATCTTTACAATTTTTCAAACCTTAGACTTGCATGTGTAGCTCCAATTAGGTATTTTTATTCTCCCTTATAATTCCTTATGTTAATACTTTGGGAAATATAACTGAAACAAGATGATAACTTCAAAGGTTTGTTGATGGCTTCTAAGAATGATGCAAGTATGGGGGATATAATGGCTTAGGGGGATTCAAAGCTTTTAGGATCTTCAAAGACATCATCATGGGTGTGTATGGTGACAAACGAAAATACTTGATCATTGAAGCAAAGGAAAGAATGGTGGAATCAAGGGAATAAGATGGTTTTGCCTATGAGTTTTTCCCACTTCACTTGATAGGGTTTTCTCATTTTTGGCATTGAGTCTTTTTATTCTTGAAGAGTCTTAATCATCATTTACAGCCTTACACACATGAAGAATGACTTCTTGAAATTTTCTTGATTAAAAGATTGAATCTTGAAAGGTTTCTTGAAGATTTAAAGAAAAAATCACAAAATAGCGCAAATTTGGACGGTTCGTTCTTGCGTCAATATTGGCGTTTTTTTTGGGTGATTTGGGTAAATCTGATTTTTCTGTAATTCTGGTTGTAATTTGTTGATTATCTTGATTAGCAAGGTAAGAATAAGTTTGTTAGGATATTTTTCAGATTAGATAGAATTTGTTAGGATATTTTAGCAAGTTGTATCACATGCAGTGATGATGTGGCATTCTTATCTTGTGAGTCATTGATGAGTCACTAGATTGGGGTGAATTTTCCTAATGTTGTGCGTGTAAAATTATCTTAGTTTAGTTAGGATTTGTTGATGATTATGACTATAAATAATCTCAACATTAGCTTGTAAAAATTCAGATTAGTGAATTCAATAAACATTGATTGTTTAAGTTTGCTTGTTTTCTACAAAACAAATAAAACCGAAAGTGAGGAAAATTTTCGAGTGTGTGGAACTTTTCGAACACTTTGTAAGAGTTGGTGCTTAGGCTTTAGACTCTTGTGAGGATAGTTTTAGGAATTGAGGGTGCATTGCTTTAATCAATTCATAAAATTATTCGACCTAGATCGTTTTTCTTGGTGCTTAGCTTTAGAGAAAATCGAACTAGTTTATATCTTTGTGAGTGGCGATTTTTATTATAAATATTCACATCAATAACTTTTCTATCACATCCATATAGACTTTCTCACTTAGAGTCTTCCCATTTTGCCGACTTGAACGTAAGTGGACACTAAATGGGGAAGTTAGATATTTAAATCATACTTTTAAAAATACTTCCTCTTAGGAATATTATTAGGGACTTCCCTACATAGTGACTTCCCACTTTGCCGACTCGAACGCAGGTGGGCACTAAGTAGGTAAGTTATATAATTAGTTTCCTTAACTTTTTGCTTTAAAAACTTCTTCCCAAAAAGTATCTAGACTTCTCTTTTGTAAGAAGTTACTTTCATATAAGGAAATGTAGTTATTAGAAGTCTTCCCTCCCCTTAGGAGGTTTAAAAACTTACATCCACTTAGGAAGTATGTGTAAACTTCCTTTTATAGGAAGTCCCTCCCTCTTAGGAAGCTAGAATATTTAAGTCCCTCCTTTGTGTCCATATGCGTTTAAGTCGACAAAGTGGGAGGTCTTTACTTTCTTGTTTGCCGAGTTGAACGCAGAATGACATAAGGAGGGGAAGTCTTTACTTCCCCTTAGGAAACTTTAGGATCACTCTTCCCCTTAAGAAGTAGGTTTAGACTTCCTTTCATAGGAAGTCTCTTCCCTTAGGAAGCTGATATTTCTTTAGACTTCCCTCCTTTATGTCCATGTACGTTCAACTCGGCAAAGTGGGAAGTCTTGACTTCCTTGTTTGCTGAGTTGAACACAAATTGGCAAAAGGAGGGGAAGTCCTTTTACTTCCCCTTAGGAAGCTTACGATCATACTTCTCCTTAGGAAGTATGTTTAAACTTCCTTTCATAGGAACTCTCATCCCCTTAGGAAGTTAGAAAAACTTTATAGTTCCCTCCTTTGTGCCCATGTGCGTTCAACTCGGCAAAGTGGGAAGTCCTGACTTCCTTGTTTGTCGGGTTGAACGTAGAATGGCAGAAGGAGGGGAAGTCCATTTACATCCCCTTAGAAAATATTAGTTCACTTCTTCCCCTTAAGAAGATATCTTATGACACTTCTCTTTAGGAAGTATTAATTTACTACTTCCCCTTAGGAAGATTTAATATGATACTTCTCTTTACGAAGTATTAATTCACTACTTTTCTTTGAGAAGTGTTATTAAATTAAGTCAAATTCCCTCTTTTGTGTCATTGTGCGTCCAACTCGGCAAACTAGGAAGCTTGGGCTTTGGAAGTTGCGAGTTGAACATAGGAACTCACAAGAGAGGAAGTATTAGTTGGCTTCTTCACTTAGTAAGTTGTAATCATTGGCTTCCCCATTTTGTGACAATGTACGTCCAAGTCGGCAAACTAGGAAGAACACAGAGAGGGAAGTTATTGATCTTGCTCCTCTGAAAGTTGTTCATCTTAGTAGGATCTTTACAATATTCCTTTTAACTCTTCTAACACTTAATATTTTTTCAGGAGACAAGCAAACCTTCCGGGAGGAAGTCAAAACCCTCTCATAAGAGGAAGAAGGAGGAAGCTCCTGATGCACAAGGCACTAGCTCGAAGAAAATCAGAAGGAAAGGTGCTTCCTCCAAAGCTGCTGCTCCTTCCATAGAGCAGGTTGAATCAAGTCCCCACACTTCCTCCCTTTCTAGGAAGAGTGCCTTTGTGATTGTGGAGAGTGATTTGATAATCGGGGTGAGGAATCTAACTCCTCCAATAGAACAAGAGAACCCCTTGGAGAGTGACAATGGGTTGGTTGATCCTTTGACTGCCCTTACCATTCTCCAAAAGGAAAGTATTTCTGCCACTCCCCTCAATACATTGCCTGCTTCCCAATTAGTTGGCGTTTCTAGACCTCCTCCTTCTTCTCCTGATGAGGACCCTATCATTGGACTCTCCAACACATGTTGAGAGGAACGTTCCTAAAAGTGTGAAGCCTCAAGCTAGAGCTTCTGGGGGTAAGTTCAGTCACAGTTTCTGTCAAATTATATGCTCATCTTCAGATACTACCATTAACTCTCACAGGAACCCTAATGCAGTAGTTTTACTGGTTCCCATGTCAGATGAGGATGAATCCCCCAACTTCCTTGATGACGAAGAGGATCTCCCTTCAACCAACAAAAAATTTGACTCCAAATACAAAGGGAGGGTTTATTTGGGGGATCTTAAGCTCTGGAGCACTTGAGTACAAGGAATCACTCAAGGGATCTATCAAAGGCTACCTTCTTCCCGTCTTCAATAACCTTTCTGAGGTATGCTTCCAAAATACTATGTTCTTCTCCATTTTCTTTCAATTATCATTATTTTATCAACCAACTCTTTGTTTCACTTCCCTTGTAGTCTATGTTCCGTCTGGAACACTTGGCCAAACTCTATGGATCCATGAAGGCTGAAAACAAGAAGTGCATGGAATTTCATGACAAAGCTGCTACTTATGTAGTGGCTCAAACAAAAAAGATTGAGGCCAAATGGAAGCATGGAATAATGCTCTCTCTATAGATCTCCACAAAACAAAGGAAGACTACCAAGTAGTCTTAGAGATCGTGCAGCATGGAACTGGCTAATCCATGCTGACAAGGAGATTGTGGAGAAGGCTTCTGCTGTCATTGCAAACCAAGGCCGTGTTGAAAAAGATGCCTAGGATGCCAAGGAAGAGGCCAAAAGACTCGGGGAGGAAGTGGATGAGCTGAAGAAGAAGCTCTAGGAGGTTAAGGAGGAAAAGGAGAAGCTGAAAAATGAAAACGAAGAAGATGAACTGATGATCTCAACCACTGCTGTTGAGAAGTACATGGAGGGTCAAGCTTTCCTTAGAGAAATGTGCTTGGAAGCTTGGGGAATGGGGTTAGAGGAACATCAACCCTTTGACTCCTTTGAATGTAGATTAAACTATGTTAACATGGTTCGAATCAAGCAACAAGCTGAAGCAACTCCTCCTCCTTCCTTTGACTATTCATAAAAAGAAGAAAATGAAGAAGGGAGTGAAGATGAAGAAGAAGAGAGTGCTGAGAAAGAGAAGAAGGATAAAGAAGAAGAAGAGAAGAGCAAGTAAATTTCTGAAGTCCATGATGAAAAACATCAAGGCTGATTCTCTTCTTCAAAATTTTAAATGAGTGCTTGATTTGTTTAAACAATTTTAACTTGGAATCACTGAACAATGATTTTAGTAGGAAAAATTTTCATGTGTTTCTTGTAATATTTGAATCAATTTCTTTGAATGCAATCTTGAAGCTTAATTTTCTACTTTTTCCTTGCACACAAGTTTGCATCACAGGTTTAAAAATATGAACTCTTGGTTCATCTTCTCAAGGTTCCCCATGGGATCTTGAGAACTTTAACTATAATTTCCCTTAGGAAGTTCATAATCACTCATCAACCAATCTTTCCCTATGAAGGATACTTCCTCATGGAAAACAATAATTTAGACTCATAGGGAGTTCCTTATCTTAAAGATACTTCTCCCTAAGAACTCAAATGAAGGATTTCCTCATGAGGAACATCATCTGAGTAGTACTAAGCAATATATTTCCACATAAGAAGTGATTCAAATGTTTGAAATTTTAGATTTCATTTTTTCATTTTTGATTGGCTTGTAGGGTTTTCTCTTTTCCCCAAATTAAGCTTCAAGTGTACCAGAATTGGCTTTTTGCTGAGATCCCTAAATTTACTAGAAGTTCTAGTATTAATTCATCCATCACTCATTAGGAGTGGTGGATCAACCAATCATATTGATTGCCCTTAAACTTAGGTAATCGAAGAAAGTTTTGTAGCTTTTTAATCTTAATGCCCTTAGCATTTTTAAAGACTCTTAGTCATATTTTTAAGACACTTGGTCTAATTGTAAGACTCTTAGTCATATTTTTAAGACACTTGGTCTAATTGTAAGACTCTTAGTCCTATTTTTAAGACACTTGGTCTAATTGTAAGACTCTTAGTCCTATTTTTAAGACACTTGGTCTAATTGTAAGACTCTTAGTCCTATTTTTAAGACACTTGGTCTAATTGTAAGACTCTTAGTCCTATTTTTAAGACACTTGGTCTAATTGTAAGACTCTTAGTCCTATTTTTAAGACACTTGGTCTAATTGTAAGACTCTTAGTCCTATTTTTAAGACACTTGGTCTAATTGTAAGACTCTTAGTCCTATTTTTAAGACACTTGGTCTAATTGTAAGACTCTTAGTCCTATTTTTAAGACACTTGGTCTAATTGTAAGACTCTTAGTCCTATTTTTAAGACACTTGGTCTAATTGTAAGACTCTTAGTCCTATTTTTAAGACACTTGGTCTAATTGTAAGACTCTTAGTCCTATTTTCTTTGTCTTAAGTCTCTTTTGGCTTATGTAACAAAGTATGACTTTGGGATCTTGCCCTGGTCTCGCCCTAGTGGGAATTTATAAGATTCGCCAGGGCTCTAGGGTCTTGCCGTAGCCTTGCTTAATAAGCAAAATAAGATGCAATAAATTAAATTATCACACATAGAGATATAGAGTTTTCATTAATTATGGCCCGTAGCCAAGTTTAATACAAATGTAAACTCAAATTTCATTAAAAAGATCAACTTGGACCTTATTTATATGGCTGTAACCTATTCATCTGATTCCTTAAATCAGGATTACATGTAATATTTCTTTAAGTTATTAGCATTCCAGGTTCGTGGCAGCTCATAACCATCCAAACTCTTGAGTCGATAAGTACCATCTCGAACAATTTCCACGATCTCATAGGGTCCTTCTGAATTTCCCTGCTCATTACCCCTTCCTATGGCTTCCATATTTTTCAAAACCAGATCTCCAAGCTTCATGGGACTATGATTAACCCCCTTTTATTATGTTCTCTAGCCATCCGAAGCTTGTACAATTGCTGTCTAAGCAAGGTGTTGTCTCTTACTTCAGGTAGGGTATCAAGAGCAATTTTAATCAATTCTCAATTCGCATCCTCATCATACAACATCACTCTGAAAGTAGATTCACACATTTCAATGGGAAGAACAGCTTCAGCCCCATACACAAACATGAAGGGAGTTTCTCCAATTGAGTTCTTAATAGTGGTCCTTCACTAGTACATAAAATTTCATTTGCTGCTGTCAAAACCAGGGTATTTGCTCCGGTTTTTGACCACAACAAATAAAATAGCAGCAAATAGGAGTTTACAACCGCGACAAATAAGTTGTTATTTGCTGCGGTTTTTTGGAAAAACGCAGCAAATAAGGCTTTTTTTTTGTGAGAACTAGTGTTATTTGCTATGGTTTTCTTACAAAACCGCAGCAAATGATCAATTTTCCCTCAAAAAAAAAAAAAACTTATTTAAGTACCCAAAAATTTTTTTTTTTGCTCTTATTATGCTAAATTTAGACATTAAATGTTATATATACATTTATATCGAAAATTTCAAGTTACATTGAGTTGTACCACATCAAATTGAGTTACAAATTATATTAAAAAAAAAGTAGCAGAATTTTCATGTTTTAAGATTTGTCAGGAAGTTTCTTCCCCACTTCGATCCATAGAAATATCACCGCCTTCAGTCTTGGGAACACCTGCGGAAATGTGCTTACCAAGCTTAACTGCAAAATCAGATAATAAACGTTGCTTTTGGCAAGAATAGTAATAAAAAGTAAACAACCATACAGACAATAGAATGATTTCTTCTAGGGGTCCAAAGCTACCCTCTTGATATCTTATAAGTAAGGTAAAGGCCCAAACAAACTATAAATTTATGCATAGCACTCAATAAATAGCCTCATATAATCTATTTTCTTTGCTGATAATTGCTGAATTCTGTTTTCTTTATACCTCCCCGAAAATTATCATATAATCTCACCAAAGTAATATAAAATAAGATTGAACAACTGAAATAATTAATAGATACCTTGCAAATAAAGAATGGCATCATCCAGCTGATTTTTCTGATTCTTCAAAAATTTTAAATCATCCTCATGTTGTTTCAGTTTACTCCCCACATTTTCTAATTCATCTTGCAATTTCTGCACAAAAAATATAATTTAATAATGTTGGACATCATGTTCTTCTCCCAGCACTACAATTTGACAACTACCAAAATTACAACTAATGTTTTTCTTTTAATATTATCACAAAAGCCATCTATTGAAGAAGACAATTAGTACATTGAGTTCAGCAACACTCAATTAGCCAAACACCAGTAGTCACTAGTTATTGTTAACATAAAATTAGACTTTCTTAAGTAAAATGGGCCTAATATCTTATAATGAATTCCACACACTATAAATGTTCACTAAATCAAAAGTCATAATCTCAATTTTTTTACACTAGTGAACTCTCCACACTTTCTAATTAACCATCAAAGTATCAAACATACAGTAAACAACCAAAACTCCGACGAATTCACTTTCACATTCATCCAATTTTCAACAATAAAAACATCAAAATTAGAGGATGTAATGCACGGAAAACTGACCACCAAACTTCCCAATTCTAATTTCAGAGCATACCCATTTACCATCTAAACTTAATTAACCCAATAAAAACCCATAAATTCAGTTCAAATCAACTAAATTCCAAAAGTTAAAAAAAATGAAAAAAAAAATTGCAAGAGGAACAATGAAAACTTAAAAAGTTCAGTAAACAAAGACGGAAAGCTATCAGCCTATCAATAACATACAATGCAAACATATGGACCATCAGCAACACCAACCTTAGAATTAGACATTACTGAATTTGCATAAAGAAGAGGTGTCCCATTGGAATTTCATTCCCAGTATTTACAAAAGAGTTATTTGAATCTACATGATTTGGAGCTGCAGCATCTTGGACAATTTCAGGCATGTGCATTTATTGGAATCTGTTAGAAGAAACAAAAGACTGATTAATTTTGTTACAAAAACAACCTCATGTCTCAATAACAGAGCTGCAGCACAACTCCACAAACATTTAGTAGGCACATAAGGAATTCACCCATTTCTTAAATTAGGGAAAATGAGTTGTACACATTAAGGAATTTCTTGGCTTTAACCAAGAAATAAGTTACCTCAATCGGCTGTGAAGTTCAATATTGTTTATTCTTTCACATAGGCAATTATACAGTCAAAATTCAGTCAAAGTAAATTCCAGGAAAAGAAAGGTTTATAAAATTAGGTAAACACAGATCCAAAAGAGTTTTAATTTGTTACCAAAAGATGGCCATTGGCCATGAAAAGCAGCCAGAGTCAAAGGCCATTAATTTTCTTCAGAAACGGAGAGAAGTAAAGAGTTTGAATGAGAATTAATACATATAATCCAATCACGTAAATTAAAATAAACATATAATCCAATAACAAATTAATACATCAATAATTTTAGTAATTCAGCATTCATTAAGATTCAAATTCAAACATCACCGTAACATTACATTCCAAAATCAATTGAATTTCACAATAAAAACAAAAATTCATAAAACCAAAAACAAAAAATACGAAAATGAACACAATCATTCAATTAATTCAGCATTCCACAAAAACGAAAGCTAAAATAGTGCGAAAAAAAAGGTTAAAAAATTCTAACATAGAAGTTGTTCGAATTCAAACTTAGGAGAAGAAGAATCGTTATCGTTTATAGAATTCGATACAACTTCTTTAATAACTTGCGAACTCTCAAAATCAGCAATTACGACGATAAAAACATGCAAATTCAACATTAAAATATCAATCAAAATCAAAATTCAAAGACAGAAAAAAGAAGAAGAAGAAGAGAGTACCATGATTTGCTTCACTTTCGAATGGAGAGGGACGAAAGAGGAGTAAAATTGAGAGAGTGAGAGACATAAGGAGGGGCGACCCAGTGAGAGTGAGATGATTTTAGGTTTGGTAGAGGAGAGACAATGAAAGAGTGAGAAAGAGGAGAGGCGGTGAAAGAGAGTGAGATGATTTTAGGTTTGGTAGAGGAGAGACAATGAAAGAGTGAGAAAGAGGAGAGGCGGTAAAAGAGTGAGAAATAGGAGATGATTTTAGGGTTAAGGGGGGTTATATATGGGGCGGTTATTTGGGCTCATGGGCTGCTTATGATTCTGATTGGGTTATTTGCTGCAATCAAATAATATGCATAATCGCAGCAAATAGGTTATTTGCTGCGGTTTTTTTGAACCGCAACAAATACTTCTCTATAATTGTAACAACAATAGTTATTTGCTGTGGTTCTTCAAAAATGACAAAGAACCGCAGCAAATGTGACAAACCAAATGTGTTTTTTTGTACTAGTTCTTATTGACCATAAGACATTGTACAATTCATCGACCCATAATCCTTTAGCCTTCTGAAGCTTCTTCCTTAGCCCATCACCAATGATTTTGTTAAAAGCTTCAACTTGTCCATTAGCTTTAAGATAACGAACAGATGCAAAGTGAGCTGAGATGCCCTAGTCTTCCAACCATTTTCTCAATTGTGGTGTTTCGAAATGTGGACCATTGTGAAACACAATTGACTATGGGACTCCAAACCTTGTAATAGGGTTCTTCCATATAAACCATTGCACTTTAGTGTGTTTGATACTCTTCATTGGCTCAGCTTCCTCCCATTTAGTGAAGTAATCCACAGCTACTAACACGTACTTCCTTTGCCCAGAGGCTTGAGGATATGGACCAAGGATGTCCATGCCCCACTTTGCAAAAGGAAGAGGGTCGATGATGGAATTGGAGAGATTAGCTGGTTGGTGGTGCAAATTTCCATACATCTGACATCTCTTACATTTCTTAACATAGCTCATGGCATCTTGCCTTAATGATGGCCAGTAATGACCTGTACGAAGTGCCTTCTCGGCCAATGCTCATCCTCCTGTATGAGATCCACAAAATCCTTCATGAATATCTTCGAAAACCTATTTTCCTTGTTCAGGAGTGATGCACTTAAGTAGCGGATGGGTGAAGGACTTCTTATACAATTGCCCCTGCCATAACACAAACCATGCATCTCGAGCCTTGATATACTTGGCTTGCTGCGAATCAGCTGGTAGAGTTCCACCCGTCTTACAGGCAATGGTCTCATCCATCCATCAATTTCTTCTACTGATGAAGTTAACATCCTCTGATTCTTCAATACTTTTCTTCTCTTTGACTTCCCAAAAAACTATTCTGGAGGAATCTCCTAAAGCAGAACTGGCCAACTTAGATAGAGCATCAGCCTTGTTCTCAGATTTAGGAATTTGCATCAACTCAAAGCTTTCAAGGTCTTTAACTTCCTCTTGCAACATCTGAAGATATTTGCTTATGCCCTCATCTCGGCCTTCATAATCTCCCAAGTATTGACTCACGAACATCTGTGAATCGGACATTGCTTCTATCTTTTTTGCACCAGCGGCTTTGCACATCTTAACTCCTGCAATTAAGGCTTCATATTCAGCTTCATTGTTTGAGGTCTAAAATTTGAACCTCATTGCGTATTCATACAAATCCCCTTCAAGAGATTTGCATATGATTCTGGCTCCACATCCATTTTGAGTGGATGATCCATCTACATGCAATGTCCAATGGTCAACACTTGGCTTCTCGAACTGAGGTCGAGTCATCTCAACAATGAAATCAGCAAACGCTTGCCCTTTGATGGCTTTCCTGGGTTCATATTAGATTTCAAATGAACCTAACTCAATGGCCCACTTAAGCATCCTACTAGAAGACTCTTTGGTTAGGCAAGACTTAAGCGGTTGATCGGTATAGACTATTATCTTGTGAGACAAGAAGTAGGGTCTCAACTTCCTGCTTGCTAAGAACAATGCTAATCCAAACTTCTTAATTAGAGCATATATTAATTGTGCCTTTTGAAGGATATGGCTAACAAATAGACCGGTTGTTTGACTCCATCTCTCTCGACTAACAAGACAACAGAAAGTGCATACTCAGACACAACAATGTATATATATAAAGTTTCTTTCTCCCTGGGGCATACCAACTTCGGAAGAGAATGAAGGTGATCCCTTAACTTAATTAAGGCTTCTTCAGTTGATTGAGTCCATTCAAATTTGTTAGCCTTCTTCTTTGTCGTATAAAAGAAGAAATGACATTTATCTCTTGCCCTTGACAGGAATCTCTCAAAGCAGCTAAGCATCCAATTAGTTTTTGAACATCTTTAACACTTTGGGGATAAGTCATATCCAACACGGCCTTAACCTTGTTTGGATTGACTTCAATCCCTCTTCCATCAACAAGAAATCCGAGGAATTTGCCGGATGTAACACCAAAAACACACTTCTTCGGATTCAACTTCATCTTATACACTACAAGATAACAACTATTTTGCGACGGACAAATTCCGTCGCAAAATGTCCCTCGCTAAACTTTTTGTCGCAAATTTCCAAATTTGCAATGGAAATTCCGTCGCTAATTTGTTGCGACGGAATTGTTGAAGTTTGCGAAGGAAAATTCCCTCGCAAAGTTAGCTATTTTGCGACGGAAAATTCCCTCGCAAAATTTGCTATTTTGCGACGAAAAATTCCCACGCAAAGTTAGCTAATTTACGACGGAAAATTCCCTTGCAAATTCCGCCGCAAACTGTAACCAAAAAATAATAATGCACTTTTGGTACGGAATATTCCGTCGCAAAAAAGTTGAAGGATTTTTAATTTTTAATGTTTTGATTGCTTATTTGTATTTGTGCCTGTGAGCCTGTAACCTATATGATCTGCCACGTTATGTGTTCTAATCAAATCAGGACAATTTACATTTTCCGATAATTACATATTTCAAATGTAACATATGCTTACAAAGCATTTCCGTCCTAAATAGTTTTATAGTTTTAAAGTTTAACGATCATAATAAAGGCACTAAGCTATGTTATATTTTACAGGGTATCTATCTACACTTGCATCACTTGCCCGGCGCCACTGCCCTCGTCGTCTGCTGAGTCCCGTGGCTGAATCTGGAAAGGTGAACAACTGTCGTTACCGAATCGACTCACCATCTGCTTCATAAACTCCTTTTGTGTCCTCTGCATTACCTCAATCTCGGCTCGCATCTTCTCCTCAACCTCAGCCGGCACCTCCTCCCACACCTTCTCCACATGTTTCTCTAAATGATCTTTCATTTGAGAAAATACAGATGACGTGTACTGCTTCGATGACCCAGATCTCCTCGAAGAGTTGTAATACAGGTCCGCACCACTACCAAGACCCTTGACGCAACCTTTCTTGCTACGGCTACTAGATGCCTCCCAATATAACTCATCGGGCGTTCTATGACTCCCGTCACTACTTATTTCCTCAAGCTTCTTCTGGTAGGTCTCCTACAAAACGCAATTAAAATTAAAAACACGATAAGGGGGATATGGGGGGGATTATTTTTAGTTATACAGATTTGAATTTAAACCAACCCAACATACATTGTAAACAATAAAAGCCAAAGTTATGCAACAAACTAGATGGCTTATTTCTGTAATCAAACCAGCCTTTACATGTCTTTGAGGCTCAAATGGGCTCAAAATGGCTAAAAATGGCTAATAATGTGCCCATTTTTCATCGCCTACATTTCAACCTATAAATAAGCTAAAAATCCCTAAAAGGCATAGTTACAAGTGTTACAACCTTTACATTATGCCTAACTAGCCCTTACATGTGTTTTAGGTTCAAATGGCCTCGAAATGGCTACTAATGTGCCCATTTTTCATATAAGTCTACATTTCAACCTATAACTAAGTTAAACATCCATAAAAGGCATATTTACAAGTGTTACAACCTCTAATTATTACAAACTAGCCTTTACATGTGTTTTAGTTTCAAATGGGCTTGAAATGGCTACAATTGTACCCTTTTTTCATATAAGTCTACATTTCAACCTATAAATAAGCTAAACATCCCTAAAAGGCATAATTACAAGTGTTACAACCTCTAGATTATTTCAAACTAGCCTTTACATGTGTTTTAGGTTCAAATGGGCTCGTAATGGCACAAAATGGCTGCTACTGTGCCCATTTTTTATATAAGTTTACATTTCAACCTATAACTAACATAAACATCCCTAAAAGGCATAATTACAAGTGTTACAACCTCTAGATTATTTCAAACTAGGCCTTACATGTGTTTTAGGTTCAAATGGGAGCAAAATGGCTCAAAATGGGTATTAATGTGCCCATTTTCCATAAAGGTCTACATTTCAAAATTTATATAACCTAAACATCCCTAAAAGGCCAAATTACAAGTGTTAAAACCTCCAGATTATTTTTAACTAGGACTTAAATGTGTTTTAGGTTCAAATGCGAGCGAAATGGCTCAAAATGGGTACTAATGTGGCCATTTTTCATATATCTCTTCATTTCAACCTATAACTAATCTGAACATCCCTAAAAGGCATAATTACAAGTGTTACAACCTCTAGATTATTTCAAACTAGGCCTTACATGCGTTTTAGGTTCAAATGGGAGTGAAATGGCTCAAAATGGGTACTAATGTTCCCATTTTTCATATAATCTACATTTCAACCCATAAATAACCTAAACATCCCTAAAGGGCATAATTACAAGTGTTACAACCTCTAGAATATTTCAAACTAGGCCTTACAACTGTTTTAGGTACAAATGGGAGCAAAATCGCTCAAAATGGGTACTATGTGGCTATTTTTCATATATCTCTGTATTCCAACCTATAACTAAGCTAAACATCCCTAAAAGGCATAATTACAAGCATTACAACCTCTTGATTATTTCAAACTAGGCCTTAAAATGTGTTTTAGGTTCAAATGGGAGCGAAATGGCTCAAAATAGGTACTAATGTGCCCATTTTTCATATAAGTCTACATTTCAACCTATAACTAAGCTAAACATCCCTAAAAGGAATAATTACAGGTGTTACAACCTCTAGATTATTACATGCTACGTCTTACATATGTTTTAGGTTCAAATGGGCGCCAAATGGCTCAAAATGGGCACTATTGTGCCAATTTTCACATATCTCTACATTTCAACCTATAAATAACCTAATTATCCTTAGAAGGCATAATTACAAGTGTTATAACAAAACTTTTGAACTTACTGCAATCTGCTTTGTTGTGCGGTTCGCAGGTAGCTTTGTGATACAAGAGTGAATAGCAATACGATTATACTTGGTCTACAATGATGGAGGATCACGTTCCTGAAATTTTCTTGATTAAAAGATTCAATCTAGGACGTTTCTTGATGCTTCTAAAGATAAAATTTCAGTTCGGAGTAGTGCAGTATGTCTGAATTTGAAGATTTTTCATTGACAATTGGCTTTGATTTAGAAGGCGTGTAAATATGAGTTGAAAAGCTTATTGATTCTACTTTCAGGGAAAAATATTTCCAAAATTAAGAAAAATATGAAAGATAATTTTATATCCATTTTTCTGCTCAGTTGTCAAACTGGAAATCAGTTTTTAGTTAGATTTCTTTTACCTAGAGTCCAAGTATAGTTAGGATATGTTTTTAGGACGTTTTTAGTGTTTTGTTTTGTGATTTTTATTTTCATAATTTTTTTTGTTAATTATTTAGTCAAGTGTTTAGGATAATTTCTTGATTTGTTAGTTAGTTAGAGTTTGTTAGGCAAGATAAGATCAAGTGCAAGTTGCATGATGATGTGGCAATCTTATCTTGAGTTTGTTGTGTGTTTGTTTGTGAGGAACGAATTTCCTAGTATTAGGCGTGTATTTTCTGTTGATTTTTGTTAGGATTTTGTTGTTCATTATACCTATAAATAATCTCAACATTAGGATGTAATTATTTAAGTTGGAGTTGAATAAAAAAAAAGTTTTGTTTGTTTACTTGAAAACAAAATTCCGAAAAAAAAATTAAGAGTTGGTGATTAAATTCATTATACTCTTGTGATTTAATTAGTAGCTTTGAGAGTTCTTAGGCTTTAATAAAAGGACTAATTGATCAACCTAAAATTGAGAATCTTGGTGACTGTGTCTTTATAGGTTCAAAATTTTAGTCTATTCCTTTGTGAGTTTTTGTTTACAGGAAAATTCACATCAAATTTGGTGCTTTCGTTGAGGGGGGTCATTAAACCTCAAGACTTGTTATTGTTTTCATTTCATCATTGATGATTCGCGCAGGTTTTGGTGTAAAAAGTGATCGAAAAAGGGCAGTAAGAAAAATTGGAAAATCGTGTGAGAAAAATTAGTTTCAAGGGTCAGATTGAAGTTGCGATATCTCCATCGTTATAAAAGGTTTTTGAGCGATTCCTTTTCAAAAACTGGTTATTTTTCTGTCTACTTTCCTCATAACATTTCAGAACTTTTCCAAATTATTTGCTATTTGATCGAAGAGATTATTTGTGAAGTGGTACAAATCAGGACAGTTTTGAGTAGCTTGCGTAGAAATTCAACTGCGATCAATTGGCTTGGAATATATGCATGAAATTTTGGTCGAGTGTTAACAACATATTGAGTAACAACTCCACAAAAATTCAGCCTTATACGAGTTTTTTACGTGGGGTTTTGCTCTTCGTACTTTCATCCTAAATTCTGCATAAAACATGAAACAATGAAAGTTTCTTGGGATGATCTTCGACATGCACGTATAAATCAATGCAATACTATAAATAAGTTGAAGGAGGATCTTAAAGAGTTAAAGCTTATACTCCAACGAATAAAATATGTCGAAGAGCATAATAACACACTAACCGACGTTGATAATCAACCATTGTTAATCACAATCAATGAGGAAAGGATTGAATCCATGGAGAATGTGACTAATGATGAATCAAACATTGATAGTGATATTATTTTTGATGCAATGGAAGAACTTACGGTTGAAGATCAAGTTATCCTAAATCAAGTTGAAGAGATGGTTGATACAAAACTTACAAGTTTGGATCTTTCAATGATTTATGTTGGGGTCCAACTTTTTGAGTCTAGAAGCCTAAAACATGATTTTGTCTTGGGTTTTCAAGGGATTCTGAAAGATGGATTTTTTATTGATTTCCGTGATACATTGAAGAATCATAAACTAGTCTCAAGGATTTCGTTGCAGTCAAACAAATTTTCACTTGATGATATCGTGTTATGGTTGTTTCTAATTATGTGCTTACTATGTGACTTTAGATTTGGCATCAAACATGGATCACTTGTTCGTCAAATATGGATGGTTGCGTGGGAAGCTAAAACTTGGGGCAAGTTTCTTTTGAAGAAGGGGTGGATGATACAAGTGTGAATTGCAATGCATTTATACTTGGTCTACAATGATGGAGGATTACGTTCTTGAACGTTTCTTGATTAAAAGATTCAATCTAGGACGTTTCTTGAAGCTTCTAAAGATAAAATTTCAGTTCGGAGTAGTACAGTATGTCTGACTTTGAAGATTTTTCATTGACAATTGGCTTTGATTTAGAAGGCGTATTAATATGCGTTGGAAATCTTATTGAATCTACTTTCAGGGAAAAATATTTCTAAAATTCAGAGAAATATGCAAGATAATTTTATATCCATTTTTCTGCTCTGCTGTCAAACTGCAAATAAGTTTTTAGTTAGATTTCTTTTATCTAGATCTAAGTATAGTTAGGATATGTTTTTAGGATGTGTTTAGTGATTTGTTTTGTGATTTTTATTTTCATAATTTTGTTTGTTAATTATTTAGTCAAGTGGTTAGGATAATTTCTTTATTTGTTAGTTAGTTAGAGTTTGTTAGGCAAGATAAGATCAAGTGCAAGTTGCATGATGATGTGGCAATTTTACTTTGAGTTTGTTGTGTGTTTGTTTGTGAGGGACGAATTTCCTAGTATTCGGCGTGTATTTTTTGTTGATTTTTGTTAAGATTTTGTTGTTGATTATACCTATAAATAATCTCCACATTAGGATGTAATTAGTTAAGTTTTAGTTGAATAAAAAAAAGTTTTGTTTGTTTACTTGAAAACAAAATTCCGAAAAAAATTAAGAGTTGGTGACTGGGTCTTAGTAGGTTCGAAATTTTATTCTATTCCCTTGTGAGTTTTTGTTTACACGAAAATTCACATCACTTTCCTTTTCCCGGTACATCCTTGAAATGCTTATAGAATAGGAGATCGACCGGGGATGGGAGCTTTCCTTCATTCTCCTTCGCCTGTACATGACAATGAAAAACAAATAGTATAAAATTAAATTTAGAAGATAGATTATCAAATGGTATAACGGATGATTTTTTAATATAATAGAAAATGTAAATGAAAAATTGAACTTTTAAGCATATGAAGAAATAACCAACTTCTTAGCATGCTGCACTACTGAGGAAGACCCTTGATAGTGGGTAGCTTCATTGGGATTTTCCATTGAACCACCCCTTCTGTTCTTCTTGTTTTTTGTCGATCTTTTCTTGAACATTTCATGAACCTTTATCACACCTTGCGCCTTCTTGTACACGGTTTCACTCACCCACTTTGGTAATGTTCTACTAACATTGTGCGTGAGCTTGTAGAACATGTCACTTAATTGATTTCCAACCCTAGATTGGAATTCATGTCTAACTTCAGGTTCAAACTCAGCAGCCCAAGTGCATCTTTTCTGTAATAATGTCAAACTTTAACAATTACTACATCATATACTAAGATTTGCTAATGGTA
Organism: Suaeda aralocaspica; assembly: GCA_016808085.1. Taxonomy (NCBI): domain Eukaryota; kingdom Viridiplantae; phylum Streptophyta; class Magnoliopsida; order Caryophyllales; family Amaranthaceae; genus Suaeda; species Suaeda aralocaspica. Next base: position 473,207 of record PYUH01000858.1, read on the forward strand.
TCAAAATTCAGCAACAAAAGTTAATTCTATTTATCATATATCATCATTAAACCTTAAGAATTTGAGATCAATTAAATCATAATCCATTAAAAGTTACGATTAATTAGATCATACTCTACTTTATAATTTATATAATAATATACCGTAAACAGGTTCCACCATTGTTCCTTGGTCACATCATCAACTTCGTTGTAAGTTCTCCAAGGAGCATGGTAATGGGCTTGGAGTATATCCTTGATCTCCCTCTTCACGTTGGGGTAATCAAACCTGATCACAAGGCAAGCAAGTTATTCACCAGGTAAGTAAGCGAATTAACCTATTTAAATAGCTAACATTGATGAAAATTTGCATAAAGGAAAATTATACCACAAAGTCATACGGTCCAAAACAAGCTTCCCGGACTCGTTAAGGGAACCACCGGCGTTCTCAGCTGTCGAGCTACTGGGGTGCTGCTGTAATTGCATGTCTGATGGTGATGGAGGCTGCTCCTGTTGTTGCTGTTGTAACTGCTGCCGTTGTTGCTTCTGCGAGCCAGAAGCGGCTCTTTTACCTTTGTTCCTTCCTTCCATGACTACCTGAAATATACAAGACCAATAGTAAGTTCACGTTAAATTTGGTGATTGAAATTGAATTAAGTACATAACATCGTAATAAACAAAGAAAATAATAAAGGCGGAGGGAGGAAAAGTTAGAATAATACATAAGCAAGATAAAATATGGGAATGTATAATCTAATAAAGTAAACGATGCAACAATGTTTAAGACCAATTAATACTAGCGAGAAAATGCAAGACCAACTAATATATTTAACAATTTACTAAGCAACAATGTTTCTCCCTAACACATGGAAACAAGACCATAACACGCTAATCACAACTATGATCACTACTAAATCCATCACTACTGTCATCCAGAAATGCAATGTTGTCCTCATCTTCTTCATCATCTTCAGAATCACTAGAAATCAGTTCAGGTTCATCGTACTCATCATCAGACATCATTTCATCGTCCTCGGATTCAGAGACAACAAGATCATCACTAATAGTATAGTCCGGAATCTCATTCGGTGGACATAGGGTTGAAGCTTGTGGTGGTAAAGTTTCTTGCATGTCAACTGGAGCATTAACCACCGACCTAGCGTGTGTTTTGAACACTGCCCACCAGTGAATTCAATCCCGTTTAAGGCTTGGATAAGATGTGTAGTAAACTTGGTTAACTTGGTAAGATAACACAAATGGATCATATTTGGGGTACTTCTTAGTGTGATTGACTTCGATGAGCTTGTACCGCTCATGTACGTTCATACCCCTGATACATTCAAACCTTGAACACTTAAATAACATAGTCTTGTATTCTTTTTTGACGCCGGTGTAGACAAGTTCTATGATATCCTCTAAAATTCCAAAGTACTTAGTGCCATCTTCACCTGAAACACCAACACCGTAATTCATGGTAGATTTGTGACTGCTGTACACATTTGTATGGAAGTTGAAACCACCAACTACAATTTGACTAAAAGTGGGAATCCGCTTGGAAGGGCCCATAGCCAACGCTTGTACGACATCAGAATTTGGTTTCTCCTCATGGACCTGTCAATGTATCGAACCATTAGAGTTGCCTAAGTATACAAAAGGGATATCATGAGCCTATTGAAATAGTTTTTTGTTAACTCTTTTTACCTTCTGACGCAACCAATTTGGGAATTCAACTTCAAATTTACACATGAACTTCTTCTGCACGCAAAGTTGGATGAATTGTTTTCATATAGTCCTCAAACTTCCTAAAAATGACATGATTTTAGGTTAAACATTGTCATAACCTACTAGTTATACATGTTCCACATGTAAGTTTTAGTAGAAACAGGGTTACCTTTCATAGTCTCCTAAAATGCCGCTGTTAGACAACACAAAATAATGCGCCGATAGGAGTGATCAGAAGATGAATGAGAACATTATCAGGAACGTTATTCCCATTCGAAGTCTTCTTGTAACAGTCGCTGCTACAAACACTACACTTAGACAAGTGAGCATCATCTTTCCAAATTATCATACAACCTTTCGAGCATGCATCAATCTTCTTAGCAGGCATCTCCAACCCTTGAACAATCTTCTTTACCTCGTAGAATGTCTCCCCTATACAGGTGTTCTTAGGAGACGAATCACTAAACAAAGACACAATGGCATCTACACCCCGTTGGGGCATATTGAACTGGGATTTAATACTAGTTATTTTAGAGGCCATCTCTAACCTAGATGTTGAACTCCCTTAAACCCAAGGTTGTTCATAAGCCTTTAGCATATCATAGAACTTCTTGGCCTGGGGGTTAGGTTCCTCCTTTGATTGGGTACCCGATTGATCTTGTTTATGTCCACAAGCATCCATAACCATATCGCGATAGTCATTGGATTGCCGCTCGGAGGACTCAGGTAACCCTTCCCCATGATAATGTCACTCATAATAATCCAGTTTAAACCTCTTGGCATACAAATGATACTTTACTGTCTCTGGATCATAGATGCGTTTGTTCCTGCATTTAACACACAGACATTTAACTTCATCTGGGTCAGTTTTCTGTGAATGATCTTTACAATATTGAAGGAATTCCTCAACTCATTCCTTAAAAGCAGGGTTCATACAAGATCCGACCTTCCTACAATACATCCAACTACGTTCCCTTCTTTTCATAGTGACAACTTCTACACAAGTCACGCATATATCATTTTAGTCAAAATGGCAAAATATAATTATTGAAAACTGCATAGGGTCGTATTATAATTATTCTATATTGATACAACAATAGTACTTGTAGAAGTGTGTGGTGAGATTACATACACAATATTAGTATATTGATACCGCGTACAATATTAGTTTGGTAAATCCTTCTTTTGGTTGTTAGTGTCACTGTGTCACATGTATATTAAGAGTTGACTATTTAAGAAGGCAACAACACTGACTTTCATATCTGATATCATATCAATTTGGCCAATTGATATGATATCAGATGCCGAAAAGATTATGCGTCAAATGAGTGGGGAACATTAGGGTGAAAAAATGAAAAGAAGAGAATAAAAGACTAACACAAATAATGTTATCTTCAATCATGAAAAGCCTTAAACTAGAAACAGGATACTACAGAAGCAAAAGTACAGAAAACAACCAATGACTAATTTTTTAAGGTTAATCCCCACCCTCAAAGATACGATCAACCTCGATTCATCTGAGCCACTCTATAGCATGATTCAATCAGCTAAACCGAAAACCAAATAGACCGTACGTTTTGGGTTAAGTGAACTATTGATCTTTCACATTTTCGCCACTAATTAAGTTATTAGTTAAGCAATTAACTAGAATTGCGAACATGAAAACAATTGTTCATAAATTATACTCGTACAAAAAACATGAGCAAAGATCCCACGAAAATGAGCACTCAAGAACAAGGTGGGTGTCACATGGCAACATCATTTAGCAGATTTCATACATAAGTTATGAAATTAATAAGCAAAATCATAGGGCCCTAGTTGTTATCTTTGAGAATGAAAAACACAGTAAATAATGTGAGTGAGAAAATAAAACAAAGATCATGGCTAGATAGCACGCTGACTGTGAGAACAAAACTAGAAAAAATGCAGCAGTGATGGATACAATGACTGTGAGAGTCCAAAGATCATGGCAAGTGCACCAAATGAGTTGCACACTGACTCAAGCTATGGCCCCTCTTTAAATAAAATCTTCTATAGCCTTTTTCATCCTGGGAAAAGCATGTAGGGGCTTTTCCAAAAAGCTACAACTTATATTGAAGGTACGTCTGACAACACGCTATTAGGCTAAGCAACAAACAATCTGCCAATCAAGATAGCTTCTCAAAAAACACTTTCTGAACTCTACTAATTTAGCCAGGAAGGGTGAAGCTACAACAGTTTTAACTACATTACTTTTGATAACCTTGAAAAAAATTTATTACACCCTTTTCAAACTGTGTGGAACATTGTGAGAGTCACTAGTTTGGAAGTCCAGCAACCAGAACAAAGACTGTACTCGCCCTCAACCATTTGAAAAAGGCATATAAAGAGAAAACAAGCCAGTAGGCGAAGGGCCCTTTAGTGCTATCAATAATTCTGTAAATAAAGTGTTCTCTTATTACTAATACATCTAACATCTTATTGCCCCAACTTCCAGGTTCATTACTTGAGAGCAATTGTGAAATCTATGTACTAGTCAAATAAGCAAAACTGATACTAGCAATATCCCAAATTTTCTACTCACTTTCAAAACGATCACAATCTATGACTCTCACAATTTTAGCATTAAATTATAGTTGCAAACATCTTATTACACAGTTCAAAATTATGAACTCATTTAAGTCTGTAAACATCTTATTACACACCTTTTGATAATCACCTGACAATTGAACTTACGAAGAATTAAATATCAACTAAATAAGCCTTAAATCGAAGTTGAAAACATTCACTAGATGAAGTTGAGTAGGAATTGCGAAATATTAAGCAACTGTGAGTAAGAAACAGGACTAAGAAATAGAATGACAAACAAAAATATGGGGGAAAAACATTGACTATAAAACAAAAAAAAGAAAAAGTGAAATCAAGAAAACAAACCTAATAAATTCAGCAACAGTAAACGAAGGAAGAAGGAGAAACCCTAGAAATTTGGGGAAATGTGAGTGAGTGAGTGAAGTGGTTTGATTTGAATTCAACAATAATGGACAAACAACCAACGAATAGCAGTAATTGGTTTGAATTTCGTCACATTAACAACCGACGGACAGCAGTAATTGATTTTGATATGGTTGAACAACCTTCTTCCATTTTTTTATGGTGGCGAACCGACGAAGAAGAAGAAGAAAAAGAAGTAGGGTTTTTGGGTGGCGAAGAGGAAGTAGAAAAAGAAGGAGAATGGCGGTTTGGGTGGTGCGGTGGTTTCCGGAAGTGTGAAGGGAGTAGTTTGGTTGGTTGTGAGGGAATTTTTTTACGACAAAATAACATAAGGGTTTGTTGATTTTTTGCGAGGTAATTTTGCGACAGAATTAATTTCGTCGCAAATTTGCGAGGGCGTATTCCATCGCAAACACAAAACTTCGTCGCAAAAATCAATTGGTCATCTGATTTGGTTTGTCACTTTTTTTGCGACGGATATTTCTGTCGCAAACAAGCAAATTTTTGCGACGAAATTTATTTCCATCGCAAAAAGCCGTCGCTATTTTCCCGATTTCTTGTAGTGATACTTTCTCAAAGTTTCAAAAGTTTTTTTTTTAAATCAGCTACATGATGCTTGGATTCCTTGCTTTTGACGATCATGTCATCAATGTATGCTTCCATATTCCTTCCCAACTGTTGCTTGAATACTTCATTAACTAGTCTCTGGAAGATAGCTGGAGCATTCTTCAAAACGAAGGGCATTCTTGTATAACAATACAAACTAATTTCAGTAACAAAGGCTGTTTTTTCTTGATCATCCTCCCATAGTGGGATTTAATGGAACCCATAATATGCATCCATAAAACTCAGAAAGGCGTGTCCAGCCGTAGAATCAACCAATCGATCGATCTTTGGCAAAGGAAAGCTGTCTTTAGGACAAGCCTTGTTCAAGTCTGTGTAATTAACACACATTCTCATACTCCCATTGGGTTTTGGCACCAAGACAACGTTTGCCACCCAATCAAGATATTGACATGGCCTGGTAAATCCTGCTTCCAATAACTTCTTTACTTCTTCATTAGTCGCTTTGTTACGGACTTCACCAAGATTAGTTTTCTTTTGCCTAACAGGCTTCATTTCAGGTTTAATATTAAGCTTGTGAACATCTACTTCCAGATCGATCCCCGGCATTTCTTCAACTTCAAATGCAAAAACATCTTTCTATTGTCTGAGTAAAGATCTTATTTCTGCCCTAACATGTTCGTCGGATGCTTGTCCAATTTTCACTGTTCTGTCAGGCTTCATCTCATCCAACACAAAGTCTTCATGTTCACCTCCAGGTTGAGGTCTAGGAACTTGATTCAAACTATGATTAGCTATTACTTGATATTTGGGAGCTTCTTCAATCTTTCTTTTCTTACTTGATTCCCCAATGTCACCTGACCAAGCTTCAGCTTTAAGTGTAGTAACATATATAGCATTCTCTTGCCAACTGCTGATCTCCATGAATGATTACCACAGTTTCATTGTTACACTCATACTTCATGAGCATGAGATGAGTAACAATGGCCGCCCTAACAGCATTCAGAGTTGGTCTTACAAGGATCACATTATACGCTTGTAGCTCTTTCGCCACAAGGAACTTGACGAACATGTTCCTAGCACAATCTTTATCTCCTATTCGAACCGGCAAGGAGACAGTTCCTAATGGATTGATAACTCCTCCTCCAAATCCAATAATGGAATGGTGGATAGGCTCAAGCTTAGAAGAATCATATTTCAACTTCCTTCGGCAACTATAACCGATGATATCAGATGAAATTCCTGTATCAACAAGTATTCTTTTCACTTTCATGTTTGCCACTTTCAACTCTACCACAAAGGGATAATCATGAGGTGTTCGAACCTTGCCTCGACCTCTGTCGCAGATCAATACTTCAGCAAACTTTGTTATTGCATTTGCCTCATTTTAAGGGGATGATTCTCGAGCAAGGCTTCGAACATACTCTTTGCTTCCTCTCATGGTAGGTCTGCCAGCTGCAAACCCATCCGAGATTACATAGATAACATCTTCTGTGTCAGTATCATAATCCTCCATCGGTTTTTCATCTTTAGAAGCTGGCTTCTGTTTTACATTCTTGTCTGATGACTTGATCATATGCTGACCAATCTTACCTTTAGTAGAAAGAGCATCAAGAGTTCTTCTAAGATTGAAGCTATCATTGGTGTGATGCCCCACATCTTTATGAAAGTAGCAATACTTACTCGAATCTCGATCTTCCTTTGGACTTCTCAAAGGTGGAGGATCATCAATATCGACTTTACTTCAGTTCTCCTTGAAGATAGATCCTTGGTGAATTCGAACCTGTGTGTATCACTAGACTTTCTCTTACAATGTTGAGAATTTCTTTTGCTTGACGAGCAAGCCATCTATGTGGCATGCCTCTTTTGATCCTTGTTCTTTGAACCATGACCATTCTTCTTATCTTCCTTCTTGTGCTTGCGGGTTGAAGCACATAGCTCCTGAGCATGGATGAAGCATTCATCCTCCTCCAACATCCCCTTCAAGGTTTTACAGTTCCTTGTGACAACATCGAACTTAAATGTTCCATCACGTAGTCCTTTGAAGAATTTATGAAAGGTGTAGGGGCCTCGGATTTCAGGGTCCCAAATTTTTAGGTCACCTTTCCCTAACCGTCCATAGGTCGAGTTAGACCTAAAAAATTGGCTTAAGGAAAGGTGAAATGAATTAATTAGACAATTTTTTCAACTGAAATGGAGCGCTGGAACTTGTACCATGCTAAAGACGTAGCATTACAGGATTTCCCACGCTGACCCTGCAGCGTTACAAGTTCTGTGACGCTACAGTGTCAGTGCAGGAAGGTTTGTAACGCTGTGAAGATAGCGTAGTCAACTTTCCAGCGTTGCTCCTTTTTCCTTTTTTGAATTGAAATGGAGCGCTGGAACTTGTACCATGCTACAAACGTAGCGTTACAAGATTTCCCACGCTGACCCTGCAGCGTTACAAGTTCTGTGACGCTACAATGTCAGCGCAGGAAGATTTGTAACGCTACGAAGGTAGCGTAGTTAATTTTCCAGCGCTGCACTTTTTTCCTTTTAAACCCAATTTTAAATCTTTTTTTTGGGAGAAACTTCAATACCGATACCAACCATGCTAATAAGGAGTTGCCAATGAGTTTTAGGAACTAAACTTATAAATCGTGTATTTAGACACTACTACATAAAAGAGGAATTGAAACCCTCTTCAGCAACGGTTACAACTATTGCAACGGTTTAACCTTTTGCAACACTTTTCGCAACGGTTAGTGTTGTTTTTACTTCTTTTGCAACGGTTAACATAAAACATGTTGCAATAGACTGGTTTAGGGGTTGCAAAAAACTATCTAAATACTTAATAACCTATTGCAACGGTTACCATAAAACATGTTTATAACCTTTTGCAATGGTTAGGCACTAAACCGTTGCTAATTACTTATTAACTGTTGCAATTTAAATTCTAAAACCCTAAAGCAACCCGCGTGCCTAACTATAAGCAAATTGTTTGTTATCTTCTCAACCCAAACAACTCTCAAACTTACAATTCTAGGGTTTTATATAAAACCCTAGATCTGAAAAAAAAAAACAAAACAAACCTTAATTTTGATCCTCAATTACGCACAATCCTAAATTCAACTGGATAGAAGGGTCATGGACAGTTGATTGCATTTGCGGCGTCAATTACGACGACGGAGAAGAGATGGTAAACTGCGACAAATGCAGCGTTTGGGTTCACACGCGCTGTTTCCGTTTCACAAAAGGTGAGAAATCATTCGCTTGTGATTGAAATCATTACGAATTTCAATCTCTCAAACTCCATAGTCCAATTACGAATTTCAATCTCTCAAACTCCATAGTCTAATAACGAATTTAGTTACGAATTTCAGAGTTCAATGGCAAATTTCAATTGCGAAATTTCATAGTTCACCATTACGAATTTTAGTTTAATTGGAGGCAGCAAAATTTAATTACGAATTTCAGTTATGTTCACCATTTCGAATTTTCGATTGAAAGCGAAATTCAATTGAAGGTAAAATTTTTTTGGTGTTACGAATTTTCAGTTCTTGCATAGTGTAAATCTTCCATATTGGTGTTATTCTTGCAATTTGATTCAACATGCAATTGGTTAGTGTTAGTCTGATATTTGATTTCGGTTGCAAAATGGAGGATACATGCATGAAATTAGGTTTATTTTTCTGTTTTCATCTCTTTGTTTCGTTATTTTCCGAGTTTTACGTTGTGTGTTCATGTGATTGGAATAATTGAGGAGGTTTAAGTTTTGGTATTGCAAGTTTTTGGAGGTAGAAACCTTTTTGTCGTTTTAGCAAGTATTGAACTGGATTATAATCTATAATCAAATCAATTATGAGTTTTTTTGAGGTGAAACAGATTTTTGTGGGTGTTGTTGGAAGTGATAGCATTCATCTATAACTAATACTTTGGTCAAACAAATGATTTTGTTTCTGTCATCTTCAATTATGAGCATCTGCGAGTAACTTCAAGTCTTTAGATCTGATTTTATTTTCTTTTTGTAAATTTTTCAGTTTAGGGATTCCAATTGCGAAGCTATTGTAAAAGGTATGTTTGTAAAATTCGTAAAGTATGTGGCTTTGTTTTTTGTAAGTGTTTAGAAATAGCTATGTTGAGTTGTGCATGGTTCGTGTTCCTTGCTTATGCCGAGGAGTTGCCTTTTGTACAAAGAAAGAGATATAGGAAAAGAAATCGTGTTTTGTAGAATCATGCATGATCTGAGGGAGAAATTTGTAGGAAAGGTAATTAATGATGAAGTGTTAGATTCTAACTATATTTAGCATAATTATTTAATTTAAATTCGTGTGTTGATTTTGCTTTCTTAATATATCTTAGTTTTCTCTTCTTCTATGTGACCTTCAGGAAATAAACTTTGTAGTATACTTGTCCTTATGTGAGTTACTAGTTGTGGGTTGAGTTCTTCGTTCTTTGATATGTATTTATGCACATGTTCAATTGTTCATGTTCATGAATTGTTTTAAGTTGGCTGGTCTCACTTGTAGCTTATTCTTGTTAGCTATGCCGGACCATAGACCAGCGCCTAGACGACTAGGCGAGCAGATCGTCTGTGAGCTGGGTGTTTTGCCATCTATGATGCCGGTTAATTGAATGAACTTAAAGTATATGTTGAATTTTACTATAGCTTTTAAACTGAATAATATCATTTGAATATAACAAGGAAAACCCAAACATACAAAAAATAAAACTTTAAAGCGATTCTCTCAAGTCTTACTTACAGCATGTTCAAGTTAATACCAACATTTCTAATGCTTTGTTTCTCAAATGACATAGAGTAGACAGCTATATTAGCTAACAAGTATATAGAGATTATATAAAATGGTTGCATCTTCACCTTAAAGGTTTATGAAATTTATGAAATTTGTTTTAGGAATTAGACACTTGTACCTTTGCAGCTCCACATTTAAGAATATATTTTCTTCTTTAGTTTTTTCACAAGCATGTTTTAATTCAGTGTTCTTATCAAGTAGTTCAAAGAAAGGGTTCTCAATATCTCTTTTATTAGTCCTAATCCACTTAGCATGTTCTTTGCGAGTTTCCAAAGATTTTTCTAGTTGTGAGACATGTTTGCAAATTTCTTTATATTCATCCAGAGTTTCCAGCAGAAGCTCTTGAAGTTTTGCAGCACTAAGTTTTTTAATTTGTTCCTTAAGAGCATAGGGACTTACATTGAAACAAGTTAAGTTTTTTGTTTCTTCAAGTTTGGCCATGAGACAAATGTGAGCAGTCTCTTTCTCAAGGTGTTCTTCTTCATCAGTTATATCATCCTCTTGTAGAGCGGCTATCATGGATTTTCTGGAGTCTTTCTTTGTAAAGAATGGTTTCTTTACAAATTTTGACTTCATCTTCTCTGTGCTCTTTTCTGATTCCCACAGTGGACAATCTCGAATATAGTGCTCCAGACTTCCGCACTTATGACAAGTGGTTCCGGAGGATATAACTTCAGTTTTTCCTTTGTCCCTTCCTTTGTAAATCATCTTCTTCAGTTGTCTCACCAGCAAGGCTGCATCTTTTGCACTTACTACTGAATCATTCTCATCTTCATCTTCAGTGTTGGTCATGGAACGTCCTTCAGCCTTATGAGCAAGAGATTGTCCTTTGGATGTTTCTACTTCTCCAGTTTTAAGATGCATCTCATGAATCATTAATGAACCTGTAAGTTGTTCAACATTGAACTTTGAAAAATCCTTAGTTTCAAATAAAGTGGTAACTTTAGCATTCCATCTTTCATCCTGAGGTAGACTTCTAAGAATTTTTCTTACTTGTTCTTCATTAGTAATGACTCTCCCTAAGGACTCTAATACAATAAAAATGTTACCAAATCTAACAATCATTTCCTGAACACTTTCCTTAGATTCCATTATAAACATCTCATATTGTTGCATTAAGTAATCAATTTTAGTTTTTTTAACTTCAGTCGTTCCTTCATGAGTTATTTGCAAAAAGTCCCAAATTTCTTTTGCGCTCTTGCACCCCACCGTACGATCGTACTCAGGAGTTCCAAGTCCACAACGCAAATATTTTAGTGCAGAAGGATTCAGTTTAATCTTTTCATTGTCCTCCTTTTCGTATTCGCTTTCGGGTTTAGGAACAAGTTCACCTTTCTCATTCTTTTTTGTAATTTGAAAATTACCATCATGAATCACCTTCCTGATTTGGAAGTTATTAGCAGTAATAAAAGTCTCCATCTTCGCTTTCCACTCACAATAGTACTTCCCATTGAAGTTGGGAGGCCTTATGGTGGAATGTCCCTCAGCTAGTCGTTCCTCTTTGTTTGCCATGGTTTCTAGGATTCACTCGTCAGAATTACCTGCACACAACCAAAAAGAGAACCTGCTCTGATACCAATTGTTTGTTTTGAAAAATAATGAAAGTTAAACTAGAGACAAGTATAGAGAGAGTGAGAGACAAGTAGAGAACACGCGATTTTAGCGAGGAAACCTTTCCTAGGCCCAATAGGAAGGAAAAAACCTCGACCACTAGGGATTTTGACTCAATTCTATTTTTACTAACTAGGGCCAACGACTCTGTTACAATCCTAGTTAGTATGGACTTCTCTAAGTACCACTCAGTACTTGTTCCCCCTGAACAAGTTCTTCTCTTTCTCTTTCTCTCTTGGTGGCTGGACCAGCCTTACAACTCAGTACTTTCTATTCTCTAAGTACAACTCAGTACTAAATCCCTTGAACTTGTTCCCCAGAACGAGTTCTTCTCTTTCTCTTTCTCTTTACAAGTGATTCACTGAAATCACTCTCCTTTCCCCGAACTCAAGATTACAGACTCATAAAAGCGAACACAATCCTAGTACAACTGACTCTTGTACCTAGTCTTGTATGCTTCCATTGAATTGTGTAAGTCTTGGTTAAATTATTTTCTTCTTATCTTCAGTATTTATAGTGAAATAACAATTAAGGTTTCTCTGATTTCCTTCCTTGCTTTCACGCTTCATATCTCACCAGTATGTCGATGAATATTCTTCATACAGTGAATTTAGATTAATTCTCAATCTAAATTCATATGCTTCTTTTCTTCAGAGATTTGTTACCATAATCTTGTGTAAATATCTTTACCAAATATCTTCAAAGATCTTTATGGTATCTTCTTAGAATATACTTTCCATATCTTCTCAGAATATACTTTGAAGTCTTGTTGTCATATATTCTCTGAATATACACAAGTGTTGACATAAATCTTCTGAATTACATATGATTTATTTCGATACTTCCTTGAGACAACTTAACTTGAGACAAGTTCTTCTTTAGGTACAACGGCTACTAATGTATGTTTAGCTTGACATAAAACAAGTAACCCATTAATAGTATGTGTGTGTCATCATCAAAACCCCTAGGGTCAACAAGCGGGAACAAGTGGAAGGAACGTGCCTTAAAGCTTCGGACGAGATCCCACATACGGGTTAGTCTCTTTCGGCTCGTAAGAAAAAAGGTATGTTTCAAAAAACTAAAACTATGGCATGTTACTCCCACTAGATTCTTAGATCATAGATTGTTGCGTGCTCTTGGTGTGTATGATGAGAAGAAAGAGTGCTTTAAATCTGTTGGTATGCATCGGTTTTTCACTATGGATGCTCCCACGTATCTCGATATTACTTATGAGTTTATGTCGAGTTTTGATATTGATAGTCCTAATCCTAAAGCACCGATTAGAGGTGTTAGTTTTCCCAGTCTGAGTCGCAGCAGCAACCTCCCATGGACCCAGCCCCCTAACAGGTGCTGATGAACTAGCTGCAGAACTAGTTTAACAACTTTCATCTACAGCACCAGCAGTTCATGTAGAGGTTTGACACCTTTGAGCAGGACCACCGTCTTGCCATGTACCCGATCTATGACCACTATGTCCGCACAAGCATGGTGCCTTCTACTGGCCCCCAAACTTCGTGGTACACCTTAAGCCCTTGAGAGGGGACTAGTGGATCAAGAGGAGAAGGAGGTGGTGGTGATGATGATGACGATGGCAGTGAGGATACTGATGCCTTCCTTAACGATTTTGATTGAGAGGATTCTTTTACTCCCTTCCGCACTGAGGACATTGTTGAGTTTGAGTTGGGGGAGGTATGTTTTATTTTCTTTCTTAATTTAGTTTTATTGCTTTCTAGTGTAGTTTTTATCGCTGTGATTTTAGCTTATGCAGTGAGTAAACTTAGTCGATATACCCATAATCCAAACAAAGGGCATTGGAGTGCCCTTAGACGATTGTAAAGGTACCTTAAAGGTACTATGGATTGGGGTTTGCATTTTGTAGGATATCCATCTGTCTTAGAAGGATATTGTGATGCGAATTGGGTAGCTGACAATGATGAGGTAAGTTCCATTAGTGGTTTTGTGTTCACTTTATGTGGAGCAGTTATATCTTAGAAATCTGCAAAGTAGACTTGCATTGATCGAAGCACTATGGAATCTGAGTTCATAGCTTTGGACTTGGCAGGGCAACAGGCTGAGTGGTTGAGAAACCTTTTAGATGATATTTCTCTATGGGGGAAACCAGCTCCTCTTGTTTCTCTACATTGTGATTCACATGCTGCCATATGTGTTGCTAGAAATAGTGCGTATAACATTAAAAAGAGACATACGTGTTATACATGAGTCTGTGGGAAACTTGATTATGAGTGGAGTACTCACTATGGAGTGTGTAAGATTTGAGAGGAATTCATGAAACGTCGAGGGTAATAAGGCTTAAGCCCATTGGTAGTTGAGGAATTCATGGTGGATACCCATTCTTGTGGACTAACAAAGCCATAGAAAGACTCATTTGTGATGTACATCCCATTCCTATGACTTGTACATTTATAGGTTGAGCTTAGCTCTTAATGAATCTATTGCCTAGGTTTTGGGTGGTCCTATGAGAAAGACTTGATAGATTCACCGTTTGATTGTAAGGAGGGGCTTTTATGCTCCTAATGATTTCATAGCCCTTTATATGGGTGGTCTATGTTAAGATAGACTTGATGGAATCACCTATGTGAGTGTGAAGGGTTTGCCTCCTTCTATGAAAGACATGGGCGGTCTTTCTAGAGCACTCATGAATATCCAAAGATTACTTGGCCATTATGTGTTGTATTATCGCGGAACTCTTGAATTGTAAAGGTGAGATATGTGTTATAGGCTTCATTTCTTGGTCTAATTATTTCCAGATTCGTTCACTCCTTTGATAAAGAAATTGCCTATCTTCACTACAGGTTGGTTCAATCAAAAGGCACCAATGCTTAAGTATCAAACCTGATGTAATGCTTAGAAAAAATGTTTTTCCAAAACAAATTGTTTTCACTTTGCATTTTGGGAGATTGTTGGAATTATGCAAAGATCAAACCCTTTTTGAAGTTGTTTGTGAAAAGAACTATTGTTTTATGAAATTACTTTTGTCCCGCATTGAAAGAATAAGAGAGTAGTAACTTGTTTATAAAAGGGGGTTCTACTACTTATATTTAAACTAGTGGTTTGGGCTAGAAAGGGGTCTCCCCACGCGCGCGCCGCCGTCGTTCGGTCTGGTCCATGTTCGTGACACGTGCGCAGTGTGATGGGGTCTACTTTTTGGGCCGAGCTATAACTGATATTCCACTTGTATGAGAATCATCAGTTACACAAGCCCTTCCACATTCTTCTTTCTTTTGAAACTGACATCTTAATAACATTTATTGTGGTTTTTGAAACTGATTATTAATTACATCATTGTGGTTTTTTAAAACTGATTTTAATTGTGTGTTTTGATTTTATTCAGTTTTAATTACGTTTAATGCTTTGTCTTTTCAGTTTTACTTTTCGGTGGCTATAAAATGTGTTCTCTAAATTAGTAGAGACACACAATTTTCAATATCCTTCTTCTCTTCCTCCCTTCTGCTTTCTGAGCAAATTCGAGAGTATCAATTCTTCCTCATTTGAGTGCACAATTTGGAAGATCACCGTGTAAAATCTTGGGGAGCAGACGCCGGTAGCCGATTGACCTTAGCCGGGGTGAAATTTGCTTCGAAGACAGTGTGTTCCACACGTCACGGTTTCTCTTCTTCTTTTACATTAATTTTTAATCAGTTTTACAGTTTCCTTTTTTCTTACATTAACCATCTACTTCCCATGACTTGATTTAATCTTTGGCTTTCTTAATGTTTTTTTAGCACGAATAAATCTTTCTTATCATTGGTACTAATCCCCAACCCAGAAGTTCTAAGGTGTTGGGTTTGTTCCATGGTCTTGAATTTTCTAATTTAAGATTTTATGACGCTATATAGTCCTTTTCAAATATTCAATGGGCCCATCGAAACAAGTGGGCAAAAAAAAAGAGTTAAAGACAGCAAGAAAGTTTTCTAATAGATTGGAGGACTATGGGTGAAATACAGGAGAATTACTCCATCCAAAGGATACCTAGACAAAATAGTGTCTAGAGGATGGAATTTGTGTAAATAAAGTGAAAAAAAAGTTAAAGCACATGTGTGGGAATGTTTTCTTGTGGGGTTTTGCATTTATTAAGGAAAATAATATAATTAATAATTAATTGTTAGAAATCATAATTTTATTATTAATTAATAATACTAATAAATAATATTTATTAATAAAAATAAAAATTAATTAATTTTTTCTTTTTTATTATTAACACGGTAGATTAAGTTAAAGAGGAAAATAAAAATTTCCCAAAAGTTAGTAATAAATATTAAATAAATAATTAGTACTAATTACTAAGTAATAAATAAAAGTAAAATAATAATAATAATCATAATTAATTAAAATACTAATAATTATTATTAATATTATAACAATTCGTTTTAGCAAATTTGAGCTCAACAATGACTTAAAAAGGCATAACAATGGCTTTAATAACATAAAATGATAACTTTCACTAGTAGAAAAAAAGGATTTTGCTGCGGTTCTTTGTGATTTTTAAAGAACCGCAGCAAGTACTTGTTGATGATTTCAACACAAAATTATTTGCTGCGGTTAAAGTATTTGCTACGGTTTTTTGTTATTTGCTGCGGTTATAACCGCAGCAAATAATTCAACACAAAATTAAACAAAGACTCCGCCCCAAGCCCAGCCCAAAAGGAGGGGTATAAAAGCAAAAAAAAAAAAAAAAACTTTCTAAAAACCTTTATTCTTTTCTTCCTCCTAACCCTAACCCTATCTCTCTTTTCTATCTTCTCTGATGTTCTCTCTTTATTCTAAAAACCCTAACCCTCACCTCAATCGTTTTCGGCTGCCTCTCACCAAAATTAGTCAAAACATTATTCTTCATCAAAATCAAATTTTCTTCAATCATTGTAGTTTAATTAGGTTTCTTCAATCAAATTTTCTTCATTAGGTTTCCGGCGACGGCGATGCATTTTAATCTGCTTCGTTTCCGGCGTCATCTTCTTCTCCTTCACCTTCGTTTTTACCTCCAATGGCGGATTCATCAACCTTAAGTCTTCGAATAAAAAACTAGAGGTTTAATTTCTGTCTATTGAAGCTAATTTGTCAGTTTTTAGGTTTGAATTTGCTTGAATTTCGTCTATATCCTTGAGTCTTATTCGTCTATCATCTTAGACCTAAATATCATCTCCCTCTTCATTTTCAATTTTCTCTCCTTTTTCGGTCTTATATTTCATTTTCAACTTTTATTTTGTGTTTTAATTTTTGTGTTCGAATTTTGCGAGTTTTGGTGGCTTTTAGAGGCGATTTTTGGAGGCGATTTCTACTTGCTTTTGGAGGCGATTTCAGGTGGTTAGTTTGGATTTTATCTTTTTTGTTGTTGCTGTTTTTTGGTTTTGAATTTATTTTAATTTTTTGTTTTCGATTTTGCAGGTGACTGACTGAATCAATTGTTGTTAATGACTTTATGTTTAAATTCGTGGTTTAGATTTTAGATTTTTAATTTGTTGGTCTATTATTTGTAAATTAAAAGGTTTTGAATCATTGGTTTTGCAACTTTTGTTTGTACTTTAGTAAAAAGATTGAAACTTTTTTGTGTTTATGATATAGGATTAAATTTGAGATTTGATTTTGTTGGTGTATTTTTCGTTTGTTGGATTATTTGGTATAGTTAAATCTGGTATTTTCGGTATATATATTAGCTGAAAAGGGAGAAACTTTAGTGTGATTATGTTTTACATTTGTGCATTAGCTAGTTTTTCCACTCACCCTTTTATGAATTTGTTTAGAGTATGTTATCTGTATGAGATTTTGATGTTCTTTGTTTTTAAATCAGATTCATTATTAATGGATTTTCTGAGTTTTTAGTGGATTTTAGATATAAAAAATTATGTTGAATAATGAATACCTAGGTTAGAGATAAACTAGTGTTTATATTCTGCATAAACTAGTGTTTATTTTCAACTCTCTACTGCTATGTTGATGAGTGAACCGTTTCCCCTGTTAGGGAATGTTGATACGGATGCAGCATCGACTAATGAAGCGACAGTGATAAAAGGGTGAAAAGGTTTAATCTTCAAGATAGCAGTAGGAGAGTTGATTGGAATCTTTACTGCTATGTTGAAGATTAAACCCTTTCCCCCTTTTAGAGATTTAACTTGGTCAAATGAGCAAGAACAGGAAGTAAATCCTGACAAGTGAAGCTGTTTTGAGAGTGAAACGAATGTGGTAAAAGGGTGAAAGGGTTTTATCTTCAACATAGCACTAGAGAGATGATTTATTCGCGCTAGTGCTATGTTGAAGATTAAAACGTTTCCCTCTTTTAAGTTTTCAGATTGGTGAAATGAGCAAGAACAAAAGAAAACCCAAATAAACGTAGCCTTAAAAAAATATTTCTACCTTTTTTAGCCCATTTGTTTCTTTTGGTGTGCATATATATGGAAGTTTAATTATTTCTGCAATTCATCTCTTTTGTTTTAGCTATGTGTAATCATATTACCGCTTGAAGCCTGTTAATGGGATTAGTGGAATGTAAATTTTTGTGTGTTTGTTTGACATCTTTGTTTATCAATCTTGTCTAGGGATTGACATGGCTTCTACCTGAACGCTTTTGAGCTTCAGAAATCGGGCCAGAAGCAGGTTTTGTGAATCTTTGGTAACCTTTAGTTCTTCTCACTAGCTTTTACTGTAAATCCCTTGCTGTTTAGCTTTTGATGTTTCTTGAATCTTAATTGTTGTTTAAGATTCTTGTAAATCTAGAGATGAGACCTTATTTAAGTCCTTAACATAAATTCTACAAGTCCTTAACATTAATGCTGCTGTAATGTTGTTATTACAACTATTGTACATAAAGCTTTTTTTTTTGTGGGAAATCCCACTATTTGCTGCGGTTTTACAAAGAACCGCAGCAAATAGTGGGATTTCCCACCAATTTTTGCCCTTTTTTTGCTGCGGTTTTGACTACAACCGCAGCAAAAAGTCCATTTTTTTGCTACGGTTAAGCTAGTTTATTGATGCTGCTCCAAGTGCTGCGGTTCAAATACCCCTAAAAAACCGCAGCAAAAGTGGATTTTTGTACTAGTGTTTAATAACATATAACGATGAATTTAATATATATATTTAACATTTTGCTTCAATAACCTCAATGACTTGAATAACCTATGATATAAAAAGATAACTTTAAAAAGATAATGGTAACGAAAGGGTTACGATGACTTGAATAACCTATACAGGTGACTTGAATAACATGTAACAAATAATAATGACTTGAAAAATATTTGACAATAACCCCAATGACTTTAAAAGGGATAACAATGACTTGAATAACATATAGTATTGACTTAAATAATATGACACAAACTTGAAGATACTTAACATTTGAGTTCATAGTACATTGCCTTGAAACTATTTATCATTGATTTGAATTACATATAACCATGACTTAAATATTTGATGAAGTGACTTACATAAATTTGTAGGGTGAACAAGTGTGAATTAAAAAAAATTATAATAATAATAAAAAATAATAAGAAACCCTCACATATGTAAAAGTAGTAAAATGACGTTTTTACCCTCCTCTAGACACTATTTTGTGTAGGTATCCTTTGGATGTAATAGCTCTCCAAAAAGTGAATACTTGATACTACATGTCAACAATAAAAGGAGTCAACTAAATAAATAACTATATATATAAATAGCTCTCCAAAAGAGAGCTATTACATCCAAAGGATACCTAGACAAAATAGTGTTTAGAGGAGGGTAAAAACATCATTTTACTACTTTTACATATGTGAGGCTTTTTTTTTTTAAATTCACACTTGTTCACCCTACAAATTTATGTATGTTATTTTTGTAATTGCACCAAAGCCTACTTTGGGCCGACAAATACCCCTTCAATCAGAAATTTCAGATTTATTTCGCATATTAGTGAATTAGGATTTCCCAAAAAAAAGGAGGGAGAGAGAGAGAGAGAGAGAAAAGAATTTCGGAAATATCCGAAAATAAAGAAAAAAAATTCCCTTCGTCCCCTTAGTCGCTCGGTTTCTTCTTCTTCGTCCACCCCTTCCTTGCCGGCGCTGCCCCCTCACCGCAGCCCCTGCTCGCTGATAGCCACTGCCGACCTCCCTTCTTCCTCCCCTTTGTTTGTAATTTCGAACTCCTTTTAAAAAAAACTTTTCTCTTAGTTTCTTTTTAATTCAATTATGCATAAATTTATGTTTATAATTATGTTTATTCATGTTTTTATGATTCTTATCATGTTTTTATAAAGTTACGATTATATTTAAAGTATGAATTTATTAAGTTGTTTATAAAATTTAAAATTAGGGTTTATGAAATTATGAAATTTGTAGTTGTATGGTTTTTAATGATCTAAACTTTTATATTATGATCATAAATTGTTGTAGTATGAATTTGTGATAATTTTATGAAGTTTAGATTTGTTTTTAAGGGTTTTAAATTTGTTTAATATTACCGTCCAATTTTTAAATTAGTGAAAAGTAAGAGTAAAAATATTATGAACATGTTTTACTTTATGAAAAAATTATTTTAAAGCACATATTAGATGTATAATGATGGTAATAGATTGTAAAAGAGTTTTGAGTAATTAAATAAAGCTGTAAATTTTTATTAACACATGTTTAAGCCTAATAAAAATAGTAGCATGTGACATAATTAGTTATAATTATTTTTAACGCATCAAAATATTGTATGACGATCTTAGGACATGACTATAGTGTTTTATGATCAAAATATGATATTTAGAAGGGTTTGAACGTGTTTTTAAGTAATTTTGTGAAGCTGCTATTTTTGGAAAATTACCGATAATCAAGTGTTTTGCGAAAGAAAAAATTAAAATAAAGTATGGAATTGAAGAGAGACCATATAGGGAAGGTTTTGGACAAGTTTCCAATATAAAAGTTAGTTTAAAGTTGTTGTAGAAGTTAGACACTAAGGTTTGAATTTAGTTTCGGTTTTCTCTATGTAGGAGAATACGAGTTAGTTGACTTTCAGAAGTTGTGGCGGATCACCACTACTTTACAAGGTACGTAAGTACTAAAGGCGAAAATAAGAGTAGAATTCATGCTTAAAAAAAACATGATTTTAGGAAAAAAATGATGATTTTCTAATAAATTATTTTATTTATATTCTTGCTTTAAAAAAACATTATTTACTCTAAGTTATTATTTATTTTATTTTCACATATAAGTAACAAAAATAATTTTCTATACTACTTTTTAGTGTAATCGTCTTAGTTCAATTTGTTGAGTTAATAGTTTTAGTTTTTGCACGCGCACCAGTTTAGTTGAATTTGGGACTGACCAAAATATGGTGTAAGGCCCTGTTGTCGTCAACTTATTTTTACATATCTGAACTTATTTTTACTGATCTACACTTATTTTTGCTGAACTGAACTTATTTTTGCTGAAATCATTAACAACCAATTAAGGATTGAAACTGATTTTTGCTGAACTGAACTTCTTTTTACTGAACTGAACTTATTTTTGCTTAACTAAACTTATTTTTACTGAACTGAACTTATTTTTGCTGAAAATAAGTAAAAATAAAACGAGGAGAACAGGGCCTAATTCAGTGGATTATTGAGTACTTGGGATGCTCATTTAGAATATTGTAACTCTCTTCTTAATGCTCCATCAATCACACTTAATCACACCTTTTAACTCCCTCAAAGCCTTTGAAATGCCTAACACTTAAACTTCATCTTTCCCCTTTTATTTTGCACCAAATATTCTGAAATTTTCATCCACTTTTCTACCTGACTATGTCACTCAAAATCACATAAAAATCGTCACAAAAAAATTGCTAAGCATTGGGGGTATATTTTTGGTGATCTTTGGAGTGTATTTTCGATTTCTTTGGCCTTGTTCTGTGCACTTTTCTTCATACTTATCTAAGGTAGCTAACACTATCCCTTAGTCTTGATTTCAATTAGTATAGATCCATGATTAAAGTTTAGAATGATTTGGGAAACAAATAATTAGATTTTATCGAAAATTGTGAATTTACCGAATTGTTTTGTACAAGTTATGCCTTAATCTTTTTCCTTGATTTCCTTGTGTTATATGTGTAATATAAGTCTGGGATTTTTAGTTTTTATGTTAAAATATCAAGGTTTTAAATTATGCATTAATCCATGATTATTTCTTAAATTAGTGATAACTAATTGTTAGTCTTGTTTTATGCTCTGATTTCCTCCTTAAATTTTTGTGAGATATAACTTGTTACATATGTGTTTTTTTTCTTGAGATATAAGTGATTAAAATATGTCTATTTCGTGGCTTAACAATGTGTATTCATTATTTTAAATTCCTAGTTTAATTGTGTTGTTGTTTAGAATTGTTAGAATCATGTGCTTCCGGTTTTTCCTTGGTTTTTGGAGCATGTTTGTGAGTTAAATTTTTGCCCAAATTTGATGTGATGTAGAAGGAGTTCGTGGTAGGGTCTCTTCAAAGGAATACGTGGAGAGGGAACTAGAGAGCTACACTTCGGACGGACATGTGATGGCTTGTTCACTTCCTGATGGCTCGGACCTCTATTCTTGCATAACAAGGAAATAAAATCCTTATAGGATTTTTTCCCCCTCCGATGCTTAAGTAAGTATTTGTATGAGGATTAAGGCAAATTAATAATGATTAACAACTTAGTAATCTAGAGAGGGAAACTAGTGAGAGAAATTCTCTTAGTATGATGTAAGAATCCATGAAAATTGAATGCCCCCATGGGGTATTTATAGGCAAGATCACCAAGAGTGACCTAGGGTTTTGGGACACTTGTCCCTTGGTGATTGGCTTGTGCCTTTATGAGCCCTTGTTGGGCCTTTCTAACCTTTGACCTTTGGCCCATAGCATAAAGTAGTCTCTTCGAACACGTGGCACGATCTCAAGGGCGACACATAGTCGTCCATGCAGTCCGTAGACTGAATATCATTTGGCAATTAGCATGAATAATGGGACACGTGGCCCAGTATTATGCTGACACGTGGCATGATATGGCGTGCCACATCATTTGCCCCTCAGTTGGGTGTTTGGATCCATAATGCATGCCCCAACTGACATCTCTTTCCCTTTCGAAAGTAATTTTGCAACCTTCCTTAGCAGTTATTAATGCCTCAATCACCCCCTTTGGTTTTTTTGAGGGGAAATTCAAATTTGAAGGGGGAATTTTCTTTTGTATCCCTTCAAATTTCTATATAAATATGATGATTGAAAATGATTCTGAAACAATCATTTTCAATCATTTTACTTCACTTTCTCTCCCTAAAAGTTCCCAAGAATCCTCTCAAGCTCCCAAGAAACTTCAGAGGCGATTTCTGGCGACCTGTGGTACGATTTCCGACGAGTTGGTGCGGTGGTTTCCGGTGTGAACAGTAGATCCTAGTTTTCTTCTCTTTTTCAGGTATTTACCTGAATTCTTTTTCTTTCTTGTTTTTCTTTTACTTCTTTGTCTTTATTTTCCTTTGAATCTATCAATGGCTTCTTCATCCTCTTCTTCCCCAAATAATAATGAGAACTTTATTAAATTACTTCCTTCTCCTCGTACTACTTCTTCTGTTGGGACTCAATCATCTGTCGTTCCTGATCATTTATTGTCTGGGTCTTTCCTACTTCCTTCTCTTCCTGTGCAGGAAGTTGCAATGGCAAGAACTAAACAAACTGCCTATAGAGAAACTGCTACTTTGAGAGTTCCAGCATCCGAAGTTTCAGATGTAAATCCCCTTGATCAGTAAGTTCCTACTCCCCAGGTTGGGGGAAGAGAGGATGCTGAAGCTGCACAGGAAGCTCATGAGGAGGAAGTAAGGGAGATTCCTACTAGGAAGAGGGAGGCTTCAGAGGCTACCACTTCCAAGCCTAAGAAGAAGAGAGGTGCCTATCCTGGTGCTGATGATGTAGTCATCTCTGATGAATATGTAGATGGTGTAAATAAAGATAAACTGAGTAGTGACTTGATTTTTAATAATGAGTATTTTGAAATGATTATCCCTAACAAGGGGGATACTATTTTGGATGCCCCTGAAGACTGCTTCCCTGTTTATACTGAAGTTATTGACTTAGGGCTTAGGTTCCCCACTTCCTTATTCATTTTTAATCTCTTCAAAAAATATGACACTGACCTATGTCAACTTACTCCTAATTCTTGGGTTCACATAATGTCTTATGTGACTTCTTGTGGCCATAGAGGAGTGAAAGCTTCTTGTAAGGTCTTCCTTCATCTTCACCATCTCTCAAAAGCCTCCCACTGCAAACGTGGGTGGTTCTACTTGAAAACCAGTGAGGGGTTCCTCACTTGTGTGGAGAAGGCCAACAAGGTTCCCAACTGGAGGAACCATTTTGTGTTTGTGAAGTCCCATGACAAAAAACTTGTAGAAGTGTTGAAAAATTGGAATCCTTTTCCAAAGTGCCTAGGAAGATCGTTTGAGCTTCCTAGATTGAGTGATTCTGAGCAACAAAACTTAGAATATTTCAGATCTACCACAATGGAGATCAAGAAGCAATTTCTGAAAGTTCCCGTCAACTGGATCCCCTTTAGTGAGTTCTTCTTAGATGGAAACTTCCTTGTTGCTGCTGATGTAATTTATGGGGATGATTATAACCAGGGTAATTTTTGCTCTATTACTTAACACTGAACCTCTGCTCCTTTTCTCCACTTACCTAATCAAGTGTCTTTTCTTTCTACAGAAGAAGCTCTTGCTGACCTCCCTTCATTCAAAAAAGGAAGCATGAACCAAAAAGACTTCTGGAAACAAGTCTCTAAAAAGCTGGGGGAGGATACTTCCTCGATGAAGGGGAAGACTCATGTATTTAACCTTTACATCTTTTCAAAACTTAAGACTTGCATTAATTTATTATTATTATTATTATTATTATTATTTTTTTAATTATCAATCATATGGACAGACTTTCTCACTTAGAGTCTTCCCATTTTGCCGGCTTGAACGCAAGCGAGCACTAAATGGGAAAGTTGGGTATTTAGACACTTCCTTTTAGGAACGTTATTAGGGACTTCCCTACTTAGTGACTTCTCACTTTGCCGACTTGAACGCAGGTGGGCACTAAGTAGGGAAGTTGTATAATAGTTAAAGTCTTTCCTCTCCTTAGGAAGTTTAAAACTTTACTTTTACTTAGGAAGTATGTGTAGACTTCCTTTTATAGGAAGTTCCTCCCTCGTAGGAAGCTAAAATATTTAAGACTTTCCCGTAGGAAGTTTTAGGATCATACTTCCCCTTAGGAAGCATATTTAGACTTCCCTTCATAGGAAGTCTCTTCCCCTTAGGAAGTTAGAATGACTTTAGAGTTCCCCTCTTTGTGTCCATGTGTGTTCAACCCGGCAAAGTAGGAAGTCAAAGACTTCCTACTTTGCCGGGCTGAACGTAGAACGGCACAAGGAAGGGAAGTCTTTTCACTTCCCCTTAGGAAGCTTTAAGATCATACTTCCCCTTAGGAAGTATGTTTAGACTTCCTTTCATAGGAAGTTAGAATTTTTTAGACTTCCCTCCTTTGTGTCCATGTGCGTTCAACTCGGCAAAGTGGGAAGTCTTTGACTTCCTTGTTTGCCGGGTTGAACGTACAATGGCATAAGGAGGGGAAGTTATTTTACTTCCCCTTAGAAAGCTTTTAAGATCATAATTCCCCTTAGGAAGTATGTTTAGACTTCCTTTCATAGGAAGTCTCTTCCCTTAGGAGGTTAAAATAACTTTAGAGTTCCCCCCTTGGTGTCCATGTGCGTTCAACTCGGCAAAGTGGGAAGTCTTTGACTTCCTTGTTTGTCGGGTTGAACGTAGAATGGCACAAAAGGGGTGAAGTATTTTTACATCCCCTTGGGAAGCTTTAGGTTCCTGCTTCCCCTTAGGAAGTATTAGTTCCCCAATTCCCCTTAGGAAAATTAAATATGACACTTCCTGTTAGGAAGTATCAATTCATTACTTCTCCTTTGGAAGATTTAATATGACACTTCCCCTTAGGAAGTATTAATTCATTACTTCCCCTTAGGAAGATTTAATATGACACTTCCCCTTAGGAAGTATTAATTCATTGCTTCCCCTTAGGAAGATTTAATATGACACTTCCCTTTAGGAAGTATTAATTCATGACTTCACCTTGAGAAGTGTGATTAGGTAAGTTCAACTTCCCTCTTTTGTAACATTCTACGTTTCACTCGGCAAACTAGGAAGTTTAGGCTTTGGAAGTTGCAAGTTGAACCTGGGGAGGCACAAGAGAGGAAGTATTGTTTGATTTCTCCACCTAGGAAGTTGTAAGCAGTGGCTTCCCCACTTTGTGTCAATTTATGTTCAAGTCGGCAAACTAGGATGTACACAAAGTGGGAAGTTATTGATTTTGCTCTTAAAGTTGTTCATCTTAGTAGGATCTGTTGAATATTCCTTTGTACTTTTCTAACACTTATATTTTCCAGGAGACATACAAGCCTTCTGGGAGGAAGCCAAAACCCTCCCACAAGAGGAAGAAGGAGGAAGTACCAGAAGCACAAGGTATAAGCTCAAAGAAGAGCAGAAGAAAGGGTGCTTCCTCCAAAGCTGATGCTGCTCCCATTGAGCAAACTGAGTCAAGTCCCCACACTTCCTCCCTTTCTGGGAAGAGTGATTTCGTAATTGGGGTGAGGAACAGAATTCCTCCAACAGAACAAGAGAACCCCTTGGAGAGTGGCAATGGGTTAGCTGATCCTTTGACAGCCTTAACCATTCTCCAGAAGGAAAGCATTTCTGCCACTCCCCTCAACGCAATGCCTGCTTCCCAATCAGCTGGCGTTTCTGAACCTCCTTCTTCTCCTCCTGATGAGGATCATGTCATTAGACTCTCCAAATATATTGAGAGAAACATTCCTGAAAGCATTAAGGCTCAAGCTAGAGCTTCTGGGGGTAAGTTTAGTCACAGATTTTGTCAAACTATACGCTCATCTTCAGATACCATTAACTCTCCCAGGAACCCTAAAGCCATAGTTTTACCGGTTCCCATATTAGATTAGGTTGATTCCCCCAACTTCCTTGATGACGAGGAGGATCTCCCTACAACCAGCAAAAAATTTGACTCCAACTACAAAAGGGGGTTGATTAGGGAGATCTTAAGCTGTGGAGAACTTGAGTACAAGGAGTCACTCAAGGGATCTATCAGAGGCCACCTTCTTCCCATCTTCAATAACCTTTCTGAGGTATTCTTCCAAAAACTGTGTTCTTCTCCATTCTCTTCCCATTATTATTATTATTTTATCAACTAACTCTTTGTTTCACTTCCCTTGCAGTCTATGTTCCGTCTGGAACACCTGGCCAAACTTTATGGATCCATGAAAGCTGAAAACAAAAAGTGCATGAAATTCTATTACAAAGCTGCTACTTATGTAGTGGCTCAAACAAATAAGATTGAGGCCAAATGGCAGCACGCAATGAATGCTCTTTCCAGAGATCTCCACAAAACCAAGGAAGACTACCAAGTAGTCTTGGAGAAGAGCATGGAACTGGCTAACTAGATCCATGCTGACAAAGAGACTGTGGAGAAGGCTTCTGTTGTCATTGCTAACCAAGGCCGTGTTGAAAAAGACGCCAAGGATGAGGCCAAAAGACTCAGAGAGGAAGTGGATGAGCTGAAGAGGAAGCTCAAGGAAACTGAGAAGGAAAAGGAGAAGCTAAAAAATGAAAAGGAAGAAGGTGAACAAAAGATCTCAACCACTTATGTTGAGAAGTACATGGAGGGTCAAGCTTTCCTTAGAGAGATGTGCTTAGAAGCTTGGGGAATGGGTTTAGAGGAATATCTAGCCTTTGACTCCTTTGAAAGAAGAATGAACTATGTCAGCATGGTTCATATCAAAAAACAAGCTGAAGCAACTCCTCCCCCTTCCTTTGACTATTCAGAAGAAGAAGAAATTCAAGAAGGGAGTGAAGATGAAGAAGAAGAGAGTGTTGAGAAAGAGAAGCAAGAAGAAGAAGAGAAGAGCAAAGAAGCTTCAGAAGTCCATAATGACAAACATCAAGGCTGATGCTCTTCTTCAAAATTTTAATGATTGTATTTAATTTGTTTGAACAATATTAATTTAGAAGGTTTTGAATAGTGATTTTAGTAGGAACACTTTTAAAGTGTTTCTTGTAATATTTGATTTAGATTTCTTTTAATGCAATCTTTGTTTTAACTCTATTAAATCTTGAAGCTTGATTTCCTTGCACAAAATATGAACTCTTGGTTCATCTTCTCAAGGTTCCCATGGGATCTTGCATCATAGGTTTAAAAATATGAAATCTTGGTTCATCTTCTTAAGGTTCCCCATGGGATCTTGCATCGCAGGTTTAAAAAATATGAACTATTGGTTCATCTTCTCAAGGTTCCCCATGGGATCTTAGGAACTTTACTTATGATTTCCCTTAGGAAATTCATAACTACTCATCCACCAATCTTAATACTTATTGTTCCCTATGGAGAATACTTCCTCGTAAAAAGTATTTTTAATGTAACTATGAAATTTTATCTCCTTTTTCCATTTCTCATAGGCTTGTAGGGTTCTTTTTGCCCCAAATTAAGCTTCAAGTTCACCAAGATCAGCCATTTGCTGAGGTCCCTAAGTTTACTAGAAGTTCTAGTATTGATTGCCCTTAAACTTAAGGGATCGAAGCAAGTATTATAGCTTTTAATCTTAATGCCCTTAGCATTTTCAAGGACTCTTAGTCACATTTTTAAGGCAGTTGGTCTAATTGTAAGACCCTTATTCTTACTTTTAAGACACTTGGTCTAATTGTAAGACCCTCAGTCCCACTTTTAAAACACTTTGTCTAATTGTAAGACCCTTAGTCCTAGTTTTAAGACACTTGGTATAATTGTAAGACCCTTAGTTCAACTTCCTTCGTCTTAAGTCTCTTTTTGCTTAAGTAACAAAGTTTGACTTTGGGATCTTGCCCTAGTCTTGCCCTAATGGGAATTCATAAGATTCACCAGGGCTCTAGGGTCTTGCCCTAGCCTTACTTAATAAGCAAAATAAAATGTAATAAATTAAATTATCACATATACAGAAATAGAGTTTTCATTAATTATGGCCCATAGCCAATTTTAATACAAATGTAAACTCCAATTTCTATAAAAAAGATCAACTTGGACCTTATTTATATGGCCGTAGCCTATTCATCTGATTTCGTAAATCAGAATTACGTGTAATATTTCTTTAAGTTGTTAGCATTCCAAGTTTGTGGCAGCTCATAACCATCCAAACTCTTGACTCGATAAGTACCATCTCGAACAATTTCCACAATCTCGTAGGGTCTTTCCCAATTCGGAGTCAACTTGCCTTGCTCATTTACCCTTCCTATGGCTTCCATCTTTCTCAAAACCATATCTCCAAGCTTCACGGGCCTCTCACTTCAGGTAGGGTATCAAGAGCAGCTTTCATCAATTCCCAATTCACATCCTCATCATACAACATCACTATGAGAGTAGGTTCACACATTTCTATGGGGAGAACAGCTTCACCTCCATACACCAACATGAAGGGAATTTCTCCGGTTGAGTTCTTGACGGTGGTCCTTGATGTGGCACGCCAACTCATGCCACGTGTCAGCATAATACTGGGCAATGTGTCCACTAAAAGTCCAGGTGGCACTGCCACTTGGCAATGACTGGACCACCAAGGTGGGCTCCAGACGGCCACGTGTCGCTGTAAGATTGGGCCACGTGTCCACAACAAATACTCAAAAAAGAGAAACCTCTGCCACGTGTCGCAACCCCATTCGACACTACAAGGTAGGATAAAAAGAGGAATTTGGGCCTTGAGGCTTGAATGTAAAAGCCCATGAAGCTTTTACAAGTATCAACCAATTAGACGATGACAAATGTCATCGTCCAATTTGTTGGCCTCCAAACCTAAGGCTATAAATACCCCTCAAAATCATCATTTTGGGGGCATTCAACATTCAATTCTATCTTCATTCATTCTTACATCACACTAAGAGAATTTCTCTCACTCGTTTCCCTCTCTAGATTACCAAATTGCTAATTATTGTTAATTTGCCTTAATCCTTTATACAAATACTTACTTAAGCATCGGAGGGGGAAAAAATCTATGAGGATTTTATTCCCTTATTTTGCAAGAATCAAGGTCCGTTGTCCGTCCGAAGTGTAGCTCTCTAGCTCCCTCTCCACGTATTCAGTTGAAG
Organism: Suaeda aralocaspica; assembly: GCA_016808085.1. NCBI lineage: Eukaryota > Viridiplantae > Streptophyta > Magnoliopsida > Caryophyllales > Amaranthaceae > Suaeda > Suaeda aralocaspica. Next base: position 502,975 of record PYUH01000858.1, read on the forward strand.
AGACCCTACTAGGAACACTTCCTACATCATTTGGCGTCGCCTGAGGGGAGGGCACCTGAGGATGACTGGTGGTTCACATCCAACCGAGGATGAGACTCTGTACCTTGATCAATCCGGGAACTATGAAACCGGACAAGGAACTAGCTTTCCTAAGGGAAAAGCAACAGAGGATCAACCCGTAACTATAGGTCAACTCAAGAGTATCTTGGAAGGTCTCAAAGAGTCCTTTACGGATGCTGTACGGGAGCATTCCTCCAAGAGAACTCATGAAGAGGGTGATCCTCGCCAGAGAAAGCTTAAAGGGAAGTTGTGTCAAGAGGATCAAGGTGAAGGAAGACTAACTTTCCTAGAGAAAGTTAAAAAATCAAGAAGGAAAGAACTCCATTGAAAGCTCATTGGGGTGCACTCAGAAAGTATCCTGTCACTCCTAAGTATAAGCCAAAACAGGAGGTGGCAAAAGGACAAACTGAAGTAAGCAGGACAATATCCGATGCTAGAGAATTCATCGAATTCAAATAGTCATTAGCTCAAGATGCTAGAGAGTATCTTGAGGCTAAGAGAACTTCGAGTAAGGATGCTAGAGAAGTTATCAATGAAAGGAGGGCATCTAGCAGAGATGCAAGAAAATATTTGAACTCCAAACGAGCCCAGCGTGAACAGAGTCGCTCTGACTCATCGGGTTCAACTGCAACCAAAGAGATGTCTGATTCACAACCATTCATTCTTGAATCAGATATGCATGATGATGATGAGAATCTGAGATACAAGATTGAGAAGAAGAAAGCTGAGAAAGCAGATCAAGCTAGAAGAGAGCAAATGATCCAATACTGGGAAAACAGGGTGAGACCTGAGGAGCTTTATATGGCCAAGCAGGTACCTAATGATCCTACGGGGATCATCAGGGATAAAGCAGGTTCTATGTCTATGAATTGGACAACCTCATTTGCTGCATCAATCATGATGGCTCCTCGCCCATTTAAGTTTAAGATGCCTAATGTAGGGGCTTTTGATGGAACAACTGATCCAGAAGAACATTTGGCAACATACAAACACTTGATGTATTTTCAAGGTTTGGATGACGTAACTTGGTGCCGCTATTTCCCAGCAACACTTAAGGGAATAGCTCAGAAGTGGTTTAATAGTCTACCTAACCAATCCATCAACAGTTTCCATGAGTTGAGTACAACCTTTGTACATCATTTCATGGCTAACAAACGTGAGAAGAAGACTAGTATGCACTTAGCCAAGATCATACAGGGTGAGAAGGAATCATTAAGANTGCAAGGTGAGAAGGAATCATTAAGAAGTTACGTCCAAAGGTTCAATCTTGAATCATTGCAGATACCTAACCTCTCTGAAGGAGTTGCCTTTGATAGCTTCTTCAGAGGGCTGCGTGATGGAACCTTTAAGTTTGATGTGGTCAGAAGGAATTGTAAAACCTTAAAGGGGATTCTGGAGGAGGCTGAATGCTTCATCCATGCTCAGGAGCTATGTGCTTCCACCCTCAAGGACAAGAAGAATGATCACGGATCAAAAAAAAAAAAAAAGATCAGAAGAGACAAGCTACTTGGATGGCTGGCTCATCAAACAAGTCAAATGATCAAAACAGAAAGAGAAAGGTGAATAATGCGCCGAGAGTTGAATTCACTAAGGATCTCCATTCAGTCTTTAAGGAGATCCGAGGGAAAATTGACATTGATGATCCACCTCCATTGAGAAGTGCAAAAGAAGATCGAGATTCAAGTAAATACTGCTACTTTCACAAGGATGTGGGGCATCATACCAATGATTGCTTCAATCGTCGGAGAACCCTCGAAGCTCTTGCTGTTAAAGGGAAGATTAGTCAACATTTAATCAATTCCTCTGACAAGAGTGCAAAGCAGAAGTTAGACTCTAGAAACGAGATGACAAAGGAGGGCTATGAGACGGAGGATGTTGTCTACGTAATCTCTGGGGGCTTTGCTGCTGGAGGTCCTACAATGAAGGGAAGTAAGGAATATGTGCGATGCCTAGTCCGGGAATCATCACCCGAGACTAGAGCAGATGCTAAGATTAAATTCCCGAAAGTAATGATCAGTGACAAGGACCGGGGAAAAGTTCGAACACCCCATGATGATCCCTTGGTGGTAGAGTTGAAAGTAGCAAACATGAAAGTAAAACGAATACTTGTTGACACAGAAAGTTCATCTGATATAATCAGTTACAGCTGTTTGAGAAAGTTAAAGTTTGATTCATCGAAGTTGGAACCAATCCACCATCCCATCATTGGGTTTGGAGGTGGAATTATCAATCCGCTGGGAACTGTGACTTTGCCGGTTCGAATGGGTGATAGAGACTATGCTCGTAACATGTTCGTCAAGTTCCTTGTAGTAAAAGAGCTACAGGCATATAATGTGATCCTTGGAAGACCAACTCTGAATGCTGTTAGGGCAGTAACTGTTACTCATCTCATGCTCATGAAGTATGAGTGTAACAATGGAACTGTGGGAACCATCCATGGAGATCAGCATTTGGCAAGAGAATGCTATGTTACAACACTTAAAGCTGAAGCGTGGTCAGGTAATGTTGGGGAAACAAGTCAGAAAAGAAAGATTGAAGAAGCCCCAAAAGATCAAGTGATGGTTATTCATAGTTTGAATCAAGTTCCTATACCTCAACCTGGAGGTGAACATGAAGACTTTGTGTTGGATGAGTTAAAGCCTGACAGAACGGTGGAAATCCAACAGACCAGGGCATTTCTGCTAACTTTGCTTCCGTAGGCTATCCTCAGACTGATGGACAAGTTGAAGCTTTCAATAAGATAATCAGTGATGGACTGAGGACGAAGCTTGAGAAGGCTAAAGGATTATGGATCGATGAATTATACAATGTCTTATAGTCGATAAGGACCACCGTCAAGAACTCAACCGGAGAAACTCCCTTTATGTTGGTGTACGGAGCTGAAGCTGTTCTTCCCATAGAAATGTGTGAACCTACTCTCAAAGTGATGTTGTATAATGAGGATGCGAGTTGGGAATTGATGAAAGTTGCTCTTGATACCCTACCTGAAGTGAGAGGTAATGCCTTGCTTAGACAGCAATTGTAAAAGCTTGGGATGGCTAGAGAACATAATAAAAGGGTTAATAATAGGCCCATGAAGCTTGGAGATTTAGTTTTGAGACAGATGGAAACCATAGGAAGGGAAAATGAGCAAGGTAAGTTGACTCCGAATGGGGAAGGACCCTACGAGATTGTGGAAATTTTTCGAGATGGTATTTATCGACTCAAGAGTTTGGATGGTTATGAGCTGCAACGAACTTGGAATGCTAATAACTTAAAGAGGTATTATATGTAACCCTGATTTACGGAATCAGATGAATAGGCTACGGCCATATAAATAAGGTCCAAGTTGATCTTTTTTATAGAAACTGGAGTTTACATTTGTATTAAGATTGGCTATGGGCCATAATTAATGTAAGCTCTATTTCTGCATGTGTGATAATTTAGCTTATTACATTTTATTTTGCTTATTAAGCAAGGCTAGGGTAAGACCCTAGAGCCCTGGGTAACTTCTCATTAGGGCAAGACTAGGGCAAGATCCCAAAGTCATACTTTATTACTTAAGCAAAAAGAGACTTAAGACAAAGAAAGTAGGACTAAGGGTCTTACGATTAGACCAAGTGTCTTAAAAGTAGGACTAAGGGTCCTACAATTAGACCAAGGGTATTAAAAATGTGACTAAAAGTCCTTAAAAATGCTTAGGGCATTAAGATTAAAAAGTTATAATACTTGCTTCGATTCCTTAAGTTTAAGGGGAAGGAATCAGTCTAATCAGTACTAGGATCTCAGCAAAACTTAGGGACCTCAACAAAAGGTTGATCCTGGTTGACTTAATTTGGGGGAAAGAGAACCCTACAAGCCTATCAGAAATGAGCAAGTGTTCTTCATAAGTAACAATAAGAGTTCCCATTGGTGGGATAGTTATGAAGTTCCTAGGATCCCATGGGGAACCTTGAGAAAGTGAACCAAGAGTTCATATTTTTTAAACCTGTGAGGGAAGATCCCATGGCCTGGGTAACCTTGAGAAGATGAAACCAAGAGTTCATATTTTTTAAACCTGTGAGGGTAGATCACATGGCCTGGGGAACCTTGAGAAGATGAACCAAGAGTTCATATTTTTTAAGCCTGTGAGGGAAGATCCCATGGCCTGGGGAACCTTGAGAAGATGAACCAAGAGTTCATATTTTTTAAACCTGTGAGGGTAGATCCCTTGGCTTGGGGAACCTTGAGAAGATGAACCAAGAGTTCATATTTTTCTGTAAAGAAATCAAGCTTCAAGATTTAAAAAGCTAGAACAAAGATCGCATTAAAAGAAATTTAAAATCAAATAATACAAGAAACACTTTGAAAGTGTTCCTATTCAAATCACTGTTCCAATCATTCTAATATTTTTTAAAGAAATTCTAATTGTTCAAAGAAAATTAAAAACAATCATTGAAATTTTGATGAAGAGCATCAGCCTTGATGTTTGTCATTATGAACTTCTAAAGCCTCTTTGCTCTTCTCTTCTTCTTGTTGCTCCTCCTTCTCAAAACTCTCCTCTTCTTCATCTTCACTCCCTTCTTGAGCTTCTTCTTCTTCTGAATAATCAAAGGAAGGAGGCAGAGTTGCTTCAGCTTGTTTTTTGATATGAACCATGTTGACATAGTTCAATCTTCTTTCAAAGGAGTCAAAGGCTAGGTATTCCTCTAACCCCATTCCCCAAGCTTCCAAGCACATCTCTCTAAGGAAAGCTTGGCCCTCCATGTACTTCTCAACAGCAGTGGTTGAGATCTTTTGTTCAGCCTCCTCCTTTTCATTTTTCAGCTTCTCCTTCTCCTCCTCAGCTTCCTTGAGCTTCTTCTTCAGCTCATCCACTTAATCTCTGAGTTTTTTGGCCTCTTCCTTGGCATCCTTGGCGTCTTTTTCAACGCGGCCTTGGTTAGCAATGACAGCAGCAGCCTTCTCCACAGTCTCTTTGTCAGCATGGATCTGGTTAGCTAGTTCCATCCTCTTCTCCAAGACTACTTGATAGTCTTCCTTGGTTTTGTGGAGATCTATGGAGAGAGCATTCATTGCATGTTGCCACTTGGCCTCAATCTTGTTTATTTGAGCCACTACATAGGTAGCAGCTTTGTCATAAAACTCCATGCATTTTTTGTTTTCAGCCTTCATGGAGCCATAGAGTTTGGCCAAGTGTTCCAGACGGAACATAGACTGCAAGAGAAGGGAAACAAAGAGTTAGTTGATAAAGTAATAATAATAATGGGAAGAGAATATAAAAGAAAACTGTTGTTGGAAGCATACCTCAGAGAGGTTATTGAAGATGGGAAGAAGATGGCCTCTGACAGATCCCTTGAGTGACTCTTTGTACTCAAGTTCTCCACAGCTTAAGATCTTCCTAATCAAACCCCTTTTATAGTTGGAGTCAAATTTTTTGCTGGTTGAGGGGAGATCCTCTTCGTCATCAAGGAAGTTGGGGGATTCAGCCTCATTTGTTATGGGAACCGGTAAAACTATGGCATTAGGGTTCCTGGGAGAGTTAATGGTATCTGAAGATGAGCGTATAGTTTGACAGAATCTATGACTAAACTTACCCCCAGAAGCTCTAGCATGTGCCTTAACACTTTCGGGGATGTTTCTCTCAACATATTTCGAGAGACCAATAATAGGGTCCTCATTAGGAGGAGAAGATGGAGGTTCAGAAGCGCCAGCTGATTGGGAGCTGATTGGGAAGCAGGCATTGTGTTGAGGGGAGTGGCAGAAATGCTTTCCTTCTGGAGAATGGTTAAGGCAGTCAAAGGATCAACCAGCCCATTGTCACTCTCCAAGGGGTTATCTTGTTCAGCCGGAGGAGTTCTGTTCCTTACCCCTATCACGAAATCACTTTCCCCAATCACAAAGGCACTCTTCCCAGAAAGGGAGGAAGTGTGGGGACTTAACTCAGTAATCTCAACTGGAGTAGCAGCAGCTTTGGAGGAAGCACCCTTTCTTTTGCTCTTTTTTGAGCTTGTACCCTGTGCTTCTGGTACTTCCTCCTTCTTCCTCTTATGGGAAGGCTTTGTTTTCCTCCCAGAAGGCTTGCTTGTCTCCTGAAAAACGACAGTGTTAGAAGAGTATAAAGGAATATTCAACAGATCTTATTAAGATGAACAACTTTCAGAGCAAAACCAATAACTTCCCACTTTGTGTACATCCTAGTTTGCCGACTTGAACGTACATTGACACAAAGTGGGGAAGCCATTGCTTACAACTTCCTAGAAGGAAACATTAAACAATACTTCCTCTCTTGTGCCTACCCAGGCTCAACTTACAACTTCCAAAGCCTAAGCTTCGTAGTTTGCCGAGTTGAACGTAGAATGACACAAAAGAGGAAAGTTGAATTAATACTTCCTAAGGGGAAGTGTTATATTAAATCTTCCTAAGGGGAAGAAATGAATTAATGCTTGCTAAATGGAAGTGCTAAATTAAAACTTCCTAAGGGGAAGTAATGAATTGATACTTCCTAAAAGGAAGTGTCATATTTAATCTTCCTAAGGGGAATTGGTGAACTAATACTTCCAAAGGGGAAATAGGAACCTAAAGCTTCCTAAGGGGAAGTAAAAGGGACTTCTCCTCCTTATGCCATTGTACGTTCACCCAGGCGAACAAGGAAGTCAAAGTCTTCCCACTTTGCCGAGTTGAACGCACATGGACACAAAGGAGGGAAGTCTAAAAATTCTAACTTCCTATGGAAGGAAGTCTAAACATACTTCCTAAGGGGAAGTATGACCTTAAATGCTCCCAAGGGGAAGTAAAAGGGACTTCCCCTCTTTATGACATTGTACGTTCAACCCGGCAAACAAGGAAGTCAAAGACTTCCCACTTTTCCGATTCAAACGCACATGGACACAAAGGAGGGAAGTCTAAAAAATTCTAACTTCCTATGGAAGGAAGTCTAAACATACTTCCTAAGGGGAAGTATGTCCTTAAATGCTTCCTAAGGGGAAGTAAAGGGGACTTCCCCTCCTTATGCCATTGTACGTTCAACCCGGCAAACAAGGAAGTCAAAGACTACCCACTTTGCCAAGTTGAACGCATATGGACACAAAGGAGGGAAGTCTAAATAAAATAAAATAAAATAAAATTCTAATTTCGTATGAAAGGAAGTCTAAACATTCCTAAGGGGAATTATGATCTTAAATGTTTCCTAAGAGGAAATAAAAAGACTTCCCCTCTTTATACCATTGTACGTTCAACTCGGCAAGCAAGGAAGTCAAAGACTTCCCACATTGTCGAGTTGAACGCATATGGATACAAAGGAGGGAAGTCTAAAAATTCTAACTTCCTAAGGGAAGAGACTTCCTATAAAAGGAAGTCTAAACACACTTCCTAAGGGGAAGTATGATCTTAAAAGCTTCCTAAGGGGAAGTAAAAGGACTTCCTCTCCTTGTGTCGTTCTACGTTCAACCCGGTAAACAAGGAAGTCAAGGACTTCCCACTTTTCCGAGTTGAACGCACATGGACACAAAGAGGGGAACTCTAAAGTCATTCTAACATCCTAAGGGGAAGTACGATCCTAAAACTTCCTAAGGGGAAGTCTTAAATACTCTAACTTCCTAAGGAGAGGGAAGACTTCTACCTATTATATAGCTTCCCTACTTAGTGCCCACCTGCGTTCAAGTCGGAAAAGTGGGAAGTCACTAAGTAGGGAAGTCCCTAATAACATTCCTAAGAGGAAGTGTTTAAATACTTAACTTCCCCAATTAGTGCCCGCTTGCGTTCAATCCGACAAAGTGGGAAGACTCTAAGTGAGGAAGTCTGTCAATATGATGAAAAAATATATATACATATTTATAANTATATATATATAAAACTAAAATGCAAGTCTTAGTTTTGCAAAAATGTAAAATACCTGAGTCTTCGCCTTCTTTGAGGAAGTATCCTCCCCCAGCTTTTGAGAAACTTGCTTCCAGAACTCTTTTTGATTCATACTTCCTTTCTTGAATGGGGGAAGGTCGGCAAGAGCTTCTTCTGCAAAAAGAAAGGATACTTGGTTAGATAAGTGGAAAAAGAAACAGAAGTTCAGTATCAAATGATAAAGCAAAAATTATCCTGGTTATACTCATCCCCATAAATTACACCAGCAGCAACAAGGAAGTTGCGATCTAAGAAGAATTCGCTAAAGGGGATCCAGTTGTAGGGAACTGTCAGAGATTGTTTCTTGATCTCCACTGTGGTAGATCTGAAGTATTCTAAGTTTTGTTGCTCATTGTCACTCAATCTAGGAAGCTCAAAGGATCTTCCTAGGCACTTTGGAAAAGGATTCCATTTTTTCAACACTTCTACCAATTTTTTGTCATGGTACTTCACAAGCACAAAATGGTTCCTCCAGTTAGGAACCTTGTTGGCTTTTTCTACACAAGTGAGGAACCCCTCATTGTTTTTCAGATAGAACCACCCACGTTTGCAGTGGGAGGCCTTTGAGAGATGGTTAAGATGAAGGAAGACCTTAGAAGAAGCTTTCACTCCTCTAAAGCCACAAGAAGTCACATAAGACATTATGTGAACCCAAGAATTGGGAGTAAGTTGACATAGGCCAATGTCATATTTTTTGAAGAGATTAAAAATGAATAAGGAAGTGGGAAACCTAAGTCCTAGGTCAATTACTTCAGTATAAACAGGGAAGCAGTATTCCGGGGCATCCAGAATGGTATTCCCCTTGTTAGGAATGATCAACTCAAAATACTCATTATTAAAAATTAAGTCACTACTCAGTTTATCCTTATTTACACCATCTGCATATTCATCGGAGATCACTACATCATCAGCACCAGGATAGGCACCTCTCTTCTTCTTAGGCTTGGAAGTGGTAGCCTCAGAAGCCTTTCTCTTTCTATTGGGAACCTCCCTTACTTCCTCCTCGGGAGCTTCCTTTGCAGCTTCAGCATCCTCTGTTCCCTCAACCTGGGGGGTAGGATCTTGCTGATCAAGAGGATTCACATCTGAAACTTCAGATGCTGGAACTCCCAAAGTAGCAGTATCTTTATAGCCAGTTTGCTTAACTCTTGCCATTGCAACTTCCTGCACAGGAAGAGAAGGAAGTAGGAAAGACCCAGACAATAAGTGATCAGGAACTACAGAAGATTGAGTTCCAACAGAAAAAGTAGTACGAGGAAAAGAAAGTAATTTAATAGAGTTCTCATTATTATGTGGGGAAGAAGAGGATGAAGAAGCCATTGGAAAATAAAGATAAAGAAGTAAAGGAAAAACAAGAAAGAAAAAGAATTCAGGTAAATACCTGAAAAAGAGAAGAAAACTAGGATCTACTGTTCACACCGGAAATCGCCGCAACAACTCGCTGGAAGTCGCACCACAGGTCGCCGGAAATCGCCTATGAATCTTCTTGGGAGTTTGAGAGAAATCATTGTGAAACAATCATTTTCAATCATCTTATATATATAGAAATTTGAAGGGGCACTAGAGTAANTTTGAAGGGGCCCTAGAGTAATTTCCCCCTTCAAATTTGAATTTCCCCCCCCCCCCCAAAAAAAAAAATCAAAAGGGGTGGTTGTGGCATTAATAAATGCTAAGGAGGGTTACCAAATAACTTCCGAAACAGAAAGAGACGTCAGTTGGGGCATGGATTATGGATCTAAACACCCAACTGAGGGGCAAATGATGTGGCACGCCAACTCATGCCACGTGTCACATAATACTGGGCCATGTGTCCACTAAAAGTCCAGGTGGCACTGCCACTTGGCAACGACTGGACCACCAACATGGGCTCCATACAGCCACGTGTCGGTGTAAGATTGGGCCACGTGTCCACAATAACTACTCAAAAGAAGAGAAATCTCTGCCACGTGTCGCAACCCCATTCGACACTACAAGGTAGGATAAAAAGAGGAATTTGGGCCTTGAGGCTTGAATGTAAAAGCCCATGAAGCTTTTACAAGTATCAAACAATTAGACGATGACAAATGTCATCGTCCAATTTGTTGGCCTCGAAACCTAAGGCTATAAATACCCCTCAAAATCATCATTTTGGGGGCATTCAACATTCAATTCTATCTTCATTCATTCTTACATCACACTAAGAGAATTTCTCTCACTCGTTTCCCTCTCTAGATTACCAAATTGCTAATTATTGTTAATTTGCCTTAATCCTCATACAAATACTTACTTAAGCATCGGAGGGGGAAAAAATCCTACGAGGATTTTATTCCCTTGTTTTGCAGGAATCAAGGTCTGTGCCATCGGGAAGTGAACAAGCCAACACCTGTCCGTCCGAAGTGTAGCTCTCTAGCTCCCTCTCCACGTATTCAATTGAAGAGACCCTACCAGGAACACTTCCTACATCANTTCTTGACGGTGGTCCTTATCGACCATAAGACATTGTATAATTCATCGACCCATAATCCTTTAGCCTTCTCATGCTTCATCCTCAGTCCATCACTGATTATCTTATTGAAAGCTTCAACTTGTCTATTGGTCTAAGGATAGCCAACGGAAGCAAAGTTAGCAGAAATGCCATGGTTTGTTGAATTTTCACCGTTCTGTCAGGCTTCAACTCATCCAACACAAAGTCTTCATGTTCACCTCCAGGTTGAGGTCTAGGAACTTGATTCAAACTATGAATAACCATCACTTGATATTTGGGGGCTTCTTCAATCTTTCTTTTCTTACTTGTTTCCCCAACATTACTTGACCACGCTTCAGCTTTAAGTGTTGTAACATAGCATTCTCTTGCAAACTGCTGATCTCCATGGATGGTTACCACAGTTCCATTGTTACACTCATACTTCATGAGCATGAGATGAGTAACAATTACTGCCCTAACAGCATTCAGAGTTGGTCTTCCAAGGATCACATTATACGCTTGTAGCTCCTTCACCACAAGGAACTTGACGAACATGTTTCTAGCACAATCTTTATCTCCCATTCGAACCGACAAGGTGACAGTTCCTAATGGATTGATAACTCCTCCTCCAGATCCAATGATGGGATGGTGGATAGGCTCAAGCTTAGAAGAATCGTATTTGAACTTCCTCAGACAGCTGTAACTGATGATATCGGATGAACTTCCCGTATCAACAAGTATTCTTTTACTTTCATGTTTGCTACTTTCAACTCTACCACCAAGGGATCATCATGAGGTGTTCAAACCTTTCCTCGATCTCTGTCGCTGATCAATAATTCAGGAAACTTGGTTTTTGCATCTGCCCCTGTTTCAGGGGATGATTCTCGTGCAAGGCTTCGAACATACTCTTTGCTTCCTCTCATGGTAGGTCCGCCAGCTGCAAACCCACCAGAGATTACATAGATAACATCTTCTTTGTCACTATCATAATCCTCCTTTGGTTTTTCGTCTTTAGAATCTAACTTCTGTTTTACATTCTTGTCGGATGACTTGATCAGGTGCTGACCAATCTTCCCTTTAGCAGCAAGAGCGTCAAGAGTTCTTCTAAGAGTAAAGCAATCATTTATATGACCCCACATCTTTATGAAAGTAGCAATACTTACTCGAATCCCGATCTTCCTTTAAGCTTCTCAAAGGTGGAGGATGGTCAATATCAACTTTACCTTAAATCTCCTTAAAGACAGAATGGAGATCCTTGGTGAACTCAAACCTTGGTATATCATTCGACTTTCTTTTACGATGTTGAGAATTTCCCTTACTTGATGAGCCAGCCATCCATGTGGCATGCCTCTTTTGATCCATGTTCTTTGAACCATAATCATTGTTCTTATCATCCTTCCTGTCCTTGCGGGTTGAAGCACATAGCTCCTGAGCATGGATGAAGCATTCAGCCTCCTCCAAGATCCCTTTCAAGGTTTTACAATTCCTTTTGACCACATCAAACTTAAAAGTACCATCATGGAGCCCTCTAAAAAAGCTATCAAAAGCAACTCCTTCACAAAGGTTAGGTATCTGCAATGATTCAAGATTGAACCTTTGGACGTAACTTCTTAAGGATTCTTTTTCACCTTGCACTATTTTAGCTAAGTGCATGCTAGTCTTTTTCTCATATTTGTTGGCCATGAAATGATGTACAAAGGTTGTACTCAACTCATGGAAACTGTTGATGGATTGGTCAGGTAAACTATTAAACCACTTCTGAGCTATTCCCTTAAGTGTTGCTGGGAAATAGCGGCACCAAGTTGCATCATCCAAACCTTGAAAATACATCAAGTGTTTGTATGTTGCCAAATGTTCTTCTGGATCAGTTGTTCCATCAAAAGCCTCTACACTAGGAATCTTAAACTTAACTGGGCGAGGAGCCATCATGATTGATGCAGCAAATGGGGTTGTCTAGTTCATTGACATAGAACTCACTTTATCCCCGATGATCCTCGTAGGATCATTAGGTACCTGCTTAGCCGTATAAAGCTCCTCGGGTCTCACCTTGTTCTCCCAATATTGGATCATTTGCTCTCTTCTAGCTTGATCTGCTTTTTCAGCTTTCTTCTTCTCAATCTTGTATCTCGGATTCTCTTCATCATCACGCTTATCTGATTCAAGAGTAAATGGATGTGAATATGGCATCACTTTGGTTGCAGTTGAACCCGACGAGTCAGAGCGACTCTGTTCACGTTGGGCTCGCTTGGAGTTCAAATATTCTCTTGCATCTTTACTGGATGCCCTCCTCTTATTGATAACTTGTCTAGCATCCTTACTCGAAGTTCTCTTAGCCTCAAGATACTCTCTAGCATCATGAGCTAATGACTTTTTGAACTCAATGAATTCTCTAGCATCGGAACTTGTCCCGCTTACTTCAGTTTGTCCTTTTGCCACCTCCCGTTTTGGTTTATACTTAGGAGTGACAGGATACTTTCTGAGTGTGCCCCAATGAGCTTTCAATGGAGTTCTTTCCTTCTTAATGTTTTCAACTTTCTCTTGGAAAGTTAATCTTAATCTTCCTTCACTTTAATCTTCCTGATATTCCTTTAAGTTTTCTCTGACAAGGATCACCCTCCTCATGAGTTCTCTTGGACGAATGCTCCCGTAGAGCATCCGTAAAGGACTCTTTGAGACCTTCCAAGATACTCTTGAGTTGACCCATAGTCACGGGTTGATCCTCTGTTGCTTTCCCCTTAGGAGAGCCAGTTCCTTGTCCGGTTTCATAGTTCCCGGATTGATCAAGGTACCGAGTCTCATCCTCGGTTGGAAGTGAACCATCAGTCATCCTCAGGTGCCCTCCCCACAGACGGCGCCAAATGATGTAGAAGGAGTTCCTGGTAGGGTCTCTTCAAAGGAATACGTGGAGAGGGAACTAGAGAGCTACACTTCGGACGGACATGTGATGGCTTGTTCACTTCCTGATGGCTCGGACCTCTATTCTTGCATAACAAGGGAATAAAATCCTTGTAGGATTTTTTCCCCCTCCGATGGTTAAGTAAATATTTGTATGAGGATTAAGGCAAATTAATAATGATTAACAACTTAGTAATCTAGAGAGGGAAACTAGTGAGAGAAATTCTCTTAGTATGATGTAAGAGTCCATGAAAATTGAATGCCCCCATGGGGTATTTATAGGCAAGATCACCAAGAGTGGCCTAGGGTTTTGGGACACTTGTCCCTTGGTGATTGGCTTGTGCCTTTATGAGCCCTTGTTGGGCCTTTCTAACCTTTGGCCTTTGGCCCATAGCATAGAGTAGTCTCTTCGAACACGTGGCACGATCTCAAGGGCGACACGTAGTCGTCCATGCAGTCCGTAGACTGAATATCATTTAGCAGTTAGCATGAATAATGGGACACGTGGCCCAATATTATACTGACACGTGGCATGATATGGCGTGCCACATCATGATGAATTAAGATTTTTTTTCTTCTTTAGTTTCACTTAAGATATGTTGGAAATTCATGTTGTTTAATGGTGTAATTAGAGTGTTTAAATTGACCCATGATTACAGTGTAATTTACACTAGTTATAACTTGTTAAAAATTTGGAATAAAATTTGGAAATTTTGTTAAAGTGGCTGGTTGGAACTAGTTAAGGCATATAATCATGTTATAAAGCTTGTTTTGACTCAAGTAATGCTTAATTTGACTTGTAGCAATGTTTGGAACAATTTGTACAAGAATTGGAATTATTAAAAAATAATTAGTAAGCTGTCCAGAATTTGTAGAATTGTTTTAAGGACCTAAAAGTTTTGATTTTTCACTAATTATTGCTTACTTATGCTTAATATGATGTTTGGAATTGGTTGTGCAAGTTTCGTAATATTTGGAGCAATATTCCAATCTTTGCGATTTCTTGAAGTGCTTAAGTTGATTTTGTAAAATCTGGAAAGCAACCATGTACCTCACTTATTGGAGTATATCTTGGTCTAAATGGTGTGTTAAGTAATGTTTATGTCCTTATGTTCCATAAGGGTGCATGGCTATGAATTTAGTTGTTTGATAATTTTTGTGGCACTTATACAACATGTTTGGAGTACTTATGAAATGATTATTTTAGAAATTTCAATTTATATGGATCTAAATTCTATTTAAACTATTCTATCTATTTTATTTAATACACATTATTTGCATGTTCTCCTTCTCATTGCAATAAAGATGTTGTGAAGGTATTTGTATTGGGGTTGCGAATCCTAAAATGTTGTGATTTTGAATTTAAGACCATATGTGGCATCTCTTTTGTTCTTTGATCATCTGAAATGGAATAATATTATTTTTTAATTTTTTTCATACAATTGTTGTAATACCACATATTTTCACATATTTTAAGGAGTTATTTTCGTATTTTATACGTATGTTTTTAATATTTTTATTGAGAAATAAAATTCAATAAAAATATTAAAGAAAGGGCATTCAAATAAAATTTAATCAAAGTAATTATTTTATGTTTATAAATAATATTTCATGTTTTATTAAATACTTTGAAAAGTTTCTATAAATGGAATTTTTAGAGTCTTCTAAATTGATTTAAAACAAGGGCATAAAAGTAATTTCAAACATTAAGGGTATTTATGTAATTGCACCAAATTCTACTTTGGGGTCTATAAATACCCCTTAAAACCCAAAAGTAGATTTAATTTGCAACTTTGGTGAATTAGGATTCCAAAAATTTTGAGAGAAAGAAAAAAGTCCGAATTTTTTTTTTCGTTCGGAAATTTTCCGAAAAGCAAAGGAAAAAAAACCTCTTCACTCCTCCTTCCTCCTTTGCCCTCCTCCCCGCCGGCCTCCCCTCCGCGTCACGCCACCCTCGCCAACAGCCTGCTCGCAGGCCACCCTCTCTTCCTCCCTATTTTGGTAAAATTCGAAACCCATATAAATTTTTTTTCTTCTCTTTTTCTTTTTGATTCAATCTTGCAAATTCATGTTTATAATTATGATTAATCATGTTTCTATAGTTTTAATCATTTTTTTATAAAGTTATGATTTAGTTTAAAACATGAATTGATTTGTTTGATCATGAAATTTTAAATTAGGGTTTATGAAATTATGAAATTCATGACTTTATGGTTTTTAATGATTTAAACTTCAGTATTATGATTATGAATTGTTGTTGGGTGAATTTTATGATGATTTCATGAAGTTTAGATTGATTTTAAAGGTTTTAAACATGCATTATATTGTTGTCCAAATTTTGCAATCATGAAAATCAATGGAATAAAAATTATGAACATGTTTTATCTTATGAAAAAATATTCTATCGCAGAGATTTGTTTCATGATGATGTTAGTGGATTGTAAAAGTATTTTATGATGAAATTATGATGATTTTATGAGTTTTTAATGAGTTTTCGATAAATATATGAAGCTGTAAATTTTTATTAATAAATGATTATGCCCAATAGAAATAGTAACATGTGATATAGTAAGTTAAAATTGTTTTTAATGCATTTAAGTATTGTATATTGATCTTAGGACATGAATATAGTGTTTTATGATCAAAATATGATATTTAGAAAGGTTTTAGCGTGTTTTTGAGGAATTTTACAAAGCTGCCATTGTTGGAAAATTACCGAAATTCAAGTATTTTGCTATAGAAAAGTTTAAATAAAGTATGGAATTGAATAGAGATCATATAGGGAATGGTTAAGACAAGTTCTCAATGTAGAAAGTTAGTTTAGAGTTGTTGTAGAACTTAGTCAACAAGCTTTTAATTTAGTTTCAGTTTTCTCTATGT
This sequence comes from Suaeda aralocaspica, assembly GCA_016808085.1. Classification (NCBI taxonomy): domain Eukaryota; kingdom Viridiplantae; phylum Streptophyta; class Magnoliopsida; order Caryophyllales; family Amaranthaceae; genus Suaeda; species Suaeda aralocaspica. Next base: position 519,110 of record PYUH01000858.1, read on the forward strand.
AGGAGACTTCGATCTAGTTGACTTTCTAAAGTTGTGGCGGATCACCACTATAACACAACGTACGTAAATACTAAAGACAAACATAGATATTCAAACTCATGCATGGTTGATCTTATATGTTATGTTGTTGTGCTTGGTTTGATTGTGAATTGATATGTATGACAACTTTATGGAAGAATTGAAAGCATGATTTATATTGTTTAGAAATTCCACATCTATATTAATATAAATTCTTCAAGATTGAATTGGAATGTTATAATTAGTTTAAAGTTGGCCAATAGCTTAGTAAAGAAGACAGGAAGTTATTTAAGTTGATTAGTTACTTAATCATCAAGATAGGCAGTTTGTGAATTTTTATTCACATAGTTAATAGAAGTTAATAAGCAAATTTTTTATAGAAGTTGCCACTCACAGTTTAATGTGTGGTCAAGGAAAAAGGTAAATAGTTAGCCACTCACAGTTAATGTGTGGTAAAGGAAGTTTAGTTTAATTAAAGAACACACAAGATTGTTTTTAGAATCACTTAAAATCAAAGATAATTAATATGGCTTGTGTGATTCTGTGCATGTTTGTATGTGATATTGTGTGTCAGTCATAATATTGTTAAACCTATTAATCACGTAAAGTAAAAGAGGATTCTCACCAAAACTCTTGGAATGTATATACCTTGAGTATGAACAATGGGGGGAGTCGTATGGAACAATGATCTATGACTTCTAATTGGGGTACAAGACGTTGTACTCTTTTGTATTTTTAATGCGCTGAAATTCCGTCACTTTATGTGACATAGGTAATACCTTCTTGGAGTTGCTACCAAGTTGGTGCCCAATAGGGCGAATTTAAAGGAAAGGAAACATGTTCAATGCGAAATCCAATGTTTAAATATAATAATTAATTTGTTTAAGTTGAGTCCATGCACAGGTGAATAGTCTATGTAATGCATAGTCTTTAGTAGTTATGTACTCAGCTTTGCTGACTCTTTGTTTTGTGTTCAAGGTTTTGGGTTGGACTTGGCCCTATGATGACCCACTGGTTGGCGAGTACTTATCTAGAATAAGAGAAAGTTATAGGTGCAAGTGGGCATAAGTCATTCATGTTGGGTTGGAGTGAGAGTGCTTGCATTGTAGTCTTCGTAGTTTCTTAATCTATTTGCTTATGGATTCATTTAACAATTGTTGGATTTTGTTTTTATTTCCGAAGTTTAAAGTTTTTGGTTTTGAAGGGTCGTTAATATGGTTCCGAAGTGTAATAAAGTTTGAAGTTGATTTTCTTTTGGTATTTAGTTTGATTTTAGTTTTGAGATTGGGTTTTTGTTCAAGTCTTAGCAGTTATTACGGTGGCGGTAATACTTTGATATTTCCTAGTTATGAAGAAGTTTTAATAGATATAATTATTTATTATTTATAGTATGTTTTCGGGAAAATCTAGAGAGGGAAGTTAGGAAATTTCAGGGAGTTAAAAAATGGTCACCAGAGCTTAGTTTCGAAATAAAACAATATGTTTTCTTCAGGGGTACCCTAAGTTTTATTTTGGGAAGGAGGAGTTTCTTATTTTCGAAAGATATTGGGAATGGAAATTTTTCTAAAAATAGTAATTTCCGAAAATAGAAAGTTTTGAAAAATAAACGTTTCAAAATCATTTACTTGTGCAGGTATGCAAGGAATTTAGGTATTTATTATGTGTTATTGCTTTAATATCATGTGGTGAGATTAGATCGGAAGTTTGGGCATGTAGGATAGACTTTATTTTTGTTCTTTCATGCATTTAAGTACATGTTTTGAAGTGTTGTTTATGTGAATAGTTATGTGTAAAAGAAATTGTATGTTAGCCACGAGACCTTTTTGGTTTTAGAACTATTAGCTTGCATTTGTTTTTTGTGGGAAGGATCGTCCATTAGTTTTAAGTGTCATGCTAGATGGTGGATAACATGCCTAGCAAAGAAACCCAGGTGGGAACGTCGGAAAAAAAGGATTATGAGAGTCCACCCCAATATGTTTGGAAGATTCGATTCTATTGTTGGTACAAGAGTATAGTATTGAAGCTACCACAGTGGGACCAACCTGACCATGTGTCTGCTCTAATTTTTGTCAAACCGTTCACTGTACTTGGAGAGAAAGGCAAAGTTCAGTGACTTTCATTTTGTTGGAGGACTTCCAAATTACACCAAGTATAAATATTTAGTTGGTCAATGGGGTTGCGATTGGACGTATTTGGAAGGTTATATTGCAAGAAAGGAGAAGGAGTTTCAGGAGTCCAATGGAAGTGAGGAGATTCCACCCACACCAGTCCCAAATGATCAGGAAGATGGTGAAATGAGTGAGAAAGAAGCTACTTGTAGTTCTCGAAGCTATGGATCGAATAATAGTTCGTGTTATGAAATTGAGAATCCAAATCCAGTATTTCCAGTGTATGTGGATCTAGTGTCTGATTCCGAGGATGAAGAAGAGCTTGACCATAAAGAAGACATGGATGAAGATACTGAGGAGGATATGGAGGATGATGTTAAAGATGATCTCGAGTTTATGCCTAAGAAATATGTGATGTGGAAGGACGAAAAGGATAATGTTAATGTTTAGAAGTTTTGTTATAGATATGAATTAGTTAATATTGTTTAGTATTGTTTAGAATGTTGGATAGATTAAATTGTTGTTTTTTTTAGTGATTAAGTGGCAGTGAGCCATAAGGAAATTTTAGGAGGAATTAACCAATAAGAATTTTTATGAGAATGAAATAATAATGAGTTAGTTCTTGTAGGAAATTAAGCCTCAAGTAGAATAGAACCAAGGGACTTATTTTTATTTGTTATGTGCTTTATTCTTGTTTAATGGTTTGGTAAACAATAAAAACGAAGTGAATCATTCACTCTAAAAGAATGAGAACTTCTTTTGTGAGACGAATTGAGAAAATGTTGCTATGTTCTGTTGTGGGCTTGTTTATGTTGTTCTAACTTAAAGTTAGACATAGCTTAATATAAAGGTCTTTTCCCTCTACAAGAGAAATAGGATGGCTGAACGTAACAAAAATCAGCTGAATGATGTAGTGAGGCAATTAGCTACTGTAGCTGAACGGTTGGCTGCTAGAGGAAATGGTAATGGTAATGACTCTGCTGGGGAAATTTTCAAGAAGATTGCTCAAAGTAAGCCAACCACTTACCAAGGAGAACCCAATCCAACTGTTTTAGAGGGATGGTTGAGAGAATTTAACAAGTAGTTTGGAGTAGTTGAGTGTCCAGAGGCCGCGGTTTAAGCTGAACCATGTAGTTTACTATTTGAGAGGAGAAGCTGATCTTTGGTGGTCACAAAATGAAGCTGTGATTTGGGATTTGCCAGGGTTCACTTGGGCTGTGTTTCAGTAACAGATCTGCAATAAGTTTTATCCTGTGTTCCTTCAGAAACAGAAAGCTAATGAGTTTCTGGAGCTTAAGATGGGAACTATGTCGGTTACTGAGTATTACTCTAAGTTCAGAGAGTTGTCTAGGTTTGCTAAGGAGGCTATGGCAACTAAAAACTCGAAGGCTAGTCGTTTTGAGAGAGGGTTACCCATAGACATCCAGTTGCAATTAGCCGGGCAAGTCTTTGAGTCTTTGAATGAGCTAGACGGTAGAGCTGCTCATCTGTATGCCTTAGACCAGAAGAAGGAAGGAAGATGCTGAAAGAAGGTGAGATGAGGGAGAAATGAAAAGATGGTGGAGGAAACTTCAACCAACAAGGGAGTCATGGTGGATTAAGAAGCCTCGTTTCAACAATAACTTGCAGGGTAATAAGGGGAACTTTGGGAAACTTTCTAATGGAAATGGCAATAGGGCTCAAATGGCTAATCAAGGAGGTCGTGTGTACTTCAGCAAGAAGTGTCCTAACAATCACCCAGGAAAGGACTGTGCTGGGAACCCAGTGACTTGTCATATTTGTAACAAGCCTAGACACCGTGAGTATGAGTGCTTCTCTAAGAACAAGGGAAAGGAAGGACAGGGTTCCAATTCAAAGGGAACTCATCAACTGGGGGTCAGCAGAAAGGTTTCCAAGGAAACATGGCAGGAAAGGCAATGCCTCAAGCTAGGAATAGAAATGGAAGTGGAAATGGATGAGGTTAGAATAAGACCTCGAATACTAGAAATTAAGTTGAATGTGATGGCTTGAAGTGAAGCTGATGCTAGTAAGGATGTGATTACAGGTACATTCTCTATTAACTCTTTTCCTGTTAAAGTTTTATGTGATTCTGGGGCAACATATTCTTTTGTATGCACTAAGATTTTGGAAAAGTTAATGCCTGTCTTGGGGAAAGTAGATTGATAGCCTGTCGAAGTGGCTACCAAAGATAAACCATACGAGGCTTACTAGCCTACTGTAAGGGCAAGTAAGGATCGAATCCCACGAGATAAAGGTCTTTACACTAAGACAGTCTAAGGAGTAAGTTTAAGACGGTTTTATTTCAGAAGAAAGATTGTCACTAAGGTAAGGGATAAACGCTCACTTCTTACGTAAAGGCGCGGATTCCTAGGTTAAACCGAACGTAGAGGGGAATGTCAAGGGGAAGTTGTTCAAAGAGTCATGTCTACTCTCTCAAGCTAGACATGACGAGCGGAAATATGAACACGACCTATTCTCAAGGAGTGAGCATAAAACGGCTCCTAAGCACTTTTTCACGAAGACTACTAACGTCCCTTAACTTGAACACCTACTCTCATGGTTTTCAAACTAATCAGACACGGGGAGTCTTCACTCAACTTCATCTCTCGATCCTTCGTTGAGGAACCTAAGATCACATGTATGGAAGCAAGTCGTAGAAGACGTGATTTAAAACCCAATGTAACGACTCTAGTTACCCCCAAGCTCAGTTTTTACTAGAACCGACTTGTGTCATGAAGGAGGTGACGGTTTCACCCATACCTTAGCACTAAAAACTACTCACTACACAATTTATTAATCAAATACAAATTTTTATTCATGATTATAAATTATAGCAAAGAAATAAGTTATGACAAGGGATCATAAACTAAACTAAACTAAAGTATTAAAAATGGAAGACTTTGTTTGATTATCAATGTTATTACACAGAAATAAGTTATGCAAGTGATTTAATCAAACCACTAAAGCAATAGAGAAAATGAAGACAAGGACAAGGTTTAATCTTGAGAGTATTTAAGACATAAAACAATAATGCAAGGACAAAATTAATCTTGAGAAGAAAACTTATTAACTGGAATTAATAAAAGCAATAGAACAAGGACAAGTTAATCTTGATAAAGAAAGCTAAAGAACTAGAAATAATGAAAGCAATGAAGGCAAGGACAAGTTTAACTTTATAAAAGCTTTAATAAACAAAGCTTCAAAGTAACAAAATAGCTACAAGAATTATAATTGAAATGGGAATTGAAGATGAATTAGGAGTTGTACCATGAAGCTTGAATATTTGTAACTAAAGAGCCTTGAAGGCAAAGATCCACATACAAAACCAAGAAAACCAAAAATAATGCTTATGACAAAGACACACTCAAAAACTCAACCAAGAGTTAGTAAAAACAAGAATAAACAAAACAAACTCACAAATTAGCAATAATAACTCAAAAACAAAAGTTTTAAGAAGTTAATAGACAAAAAAACGAGACATGCATTCAATCAAATGGAGAACAACATTAGTTAAGTGAAAATAACCGAAAATCGAGTTGGAAGAAGAAGAAATGATACCAAATATAGTGTGAAAACAATCTATAAACACCAATTTGTGGACTAGAAAGTCAAAAATCGAATGTTGTATGAAACCCTAACTTTTCCATAAATTAATTTTTATGATGTTCATGAAGAAAAAATGCAGAAATTTGTAAGTGTTATTATGAGATCTTGAAAAAAAATTAACAATTGGATGTTTCGAGTGTATTTTGGATGAGGATTTCAGAAAGATTGATGTAGTTTTGATGAGAGAAAGAGGGAGGAGAATGGGGTTTGGTGAGAGAAGCAAACGTGAGATGTAAAAGAGATAAGGTTATGAGGAAAAAAAATGCTAAAATTGTGATCTATTCTGGTTAAAACGGAAGCGTAGCGGGCGCTACAAAGGAGTAGCGGGCGCTACCCCCCTCAATCATTTTACTCAAATAGAATCAATAGCTTCGGGAAACACAAAATGAATAACGGGCGCTAGCCGTAGCGGGCGCCAGACTATAGGAGTGTGCGCTACCCCCCCCCCCCCTTTTTTCATTATATGCAGAAATTGAGACAGAAGCCTTGGAAAAAAAATCTGTCTGGCCTAGCGCTTGCTAGGGGGTTCTAGCGGCCGCTAGGTCTGCTAGATCTCTGAACTGAAACTGTTTTTTTAGTAGCAATTTTTGCACTAATTTAACTTTTTTAATGCCTAAAACATTATAAAGGCCTTATCCTGCCAAAAGAGCTTCATGATATCATCATATAGGGGCAAAATGACATGTCCAAATGACTTAAGAGGATTGAAGGTGCCTCAAATGCTTTTCGGGACGATGTTTTCCCGAGTAGCATGAAATGAATAAAAACGATCCCCGATTGTACTTATGAAGCAAAATAAGCGCTAGGAAGGCTTCATAAGTTCAAGAAGAAGCCAAGTGAGATAATGGACGAGTCGGTTTTGGATAAAATCACTTAAGGGGTGACTCGGGGTGATAAAATCCCCGAAAAAGCCCGAAAAGTCGCCAACTCTTGCCTCATATGAAGCATGATACTTATTTGGCTTCAATTTCTCAATCAAAACTTCACAAAAATCTCAAGGAATATTCCCAAGGGGTTTCCTTGGCTGTATACGCTCATCAAAGGTAATGGGGTGATAAAATCCCCAAAACTCACAAAAAAAATGCTCATGAGAAGCCTAAAATGCTTGAAATGAGCTAGAAATTTATGAAATTATGTACAAGTGATACGAGGTACCTCCCGTGAGCGCTTGTTTAACGTCCCGAGCCTGACGCAAGTTCTAGAAACAGGAGCTAAGATGTGATTGTAGTCACATCAAAGTCATCTAGGAGGAAAACTAGATTTTTAAGAAGAGAAGGTTTTTGAAATAATTCGTTGAGGATTCGAGCATTAGTTTTCAATGGCTTTACCTTCTCATCCGCCACTTACTTAAATGGAGAGGAAGTGTTGAGCCAGGCTTCCAATGATTCAAGTTTTGAATCTTCGAAAGTAGGGTCAAAAAAGTGAGAGCTAGGGGTGTGAGTATGACCCTTTCTTTCTACTCCCTCATGTAAAGGTTGAGTTCTTCTCTCCATACCCCTTTTTATGGTACTATGCAAGCTCGAGAGTTCATGATGAAGGATAAAGCAAGCCTCGAGTTTAGGTACCATAGGACAATCAAACTTTTTGTTGGTCATGTGATGACCAACAATAGTAAAGCTGAAAGTTTTATTTCCAATACGGAAAGTCATTGTTCCAGTCTTTACATTGAAAAGTGCACCCGCCGTGCGTAAAAAGTCTCTTCCCAATATGAGAGGGATTGAAGTATATTCATCCATATCGACTATCAAGAAGTCGCATGGGATGAAAATATCATTAATTTGCACATATATGTTAACTAAGATGCAAATAGTTTGTTTTATAGTGTTATCGGTCAACTTAATTTTCATGCTGGAAGGTTTCTTTCCATCTAAGCCTATTTTCTTGGCTACAGAGAGGGGCATTATTCTCACACCCGAACAAAGGTCACAAAGGCCTTTTTACTACGCCTAAACTCGTGATTAGAGTGGGGACGATGAAACTACCCAACTGCTCAACTATATGCTCCAAAGCTCGGTTAGGAAATGGTAATGGGGGTGTATAGACTTTAACTAGAGCTTTTGGAGTGACTACCTTATCAACAACCTTGCCTTTATTGCCATTATTGGAAATTTCTTCCACCATAACAGAGATAGGGACCTCGCTTACCATGGAAACAGATTTTACGTGTCCCCTAGGATTAACCAAAGTTTGCCCCGGAAATTTAGTTCCAGAGTTAGGTGTGGAGCTAGCAGCATGTTGAGCAATTTGAGAGAGTTGAGACTCAATCGTTTTATTGTGAGCTTGAAGTTGCTGGATAGAGGTAGCGAGATCGCCTATCCTCCTCTCATTATCGGCGTTAGCTTTAGTTTGTTGGTTCATAAATGATACCAACACATGTTCTAACCCCTATTTTTTAGGGAGAGGAGGATAAGGAGGGCGAGGTTGAGGAGGCCCCCCTTGGTTATAGCCGGGAGGCCAATAAATACCGTGTTGTTACGGAGGAGGTGGTCGTTGAAAGTTTTATTAAGGACTACCTCCCTTATTATAGTTTGAATTAGGTTGGGGGTTCCAACCTTGATTATTATTATAGCCTTGAGAATAGGCTATCGTTTCCATAGTGGAAACACAATAAGAAGACATGTGGCCATGACATCCACACGTTTCACAAGACATTACTTGTGAAGGGGTACTAGAAGAAGCGAAGTGCGCTTTTTCTAGTTGTTCGGCTAGGAGGTCAATTTTGGAGTTAAGTACCTTAAAAGAGCCTGAAAGTTTGATTGAGGACCACCTCCCTTATTATAGTTTGAATTAGGTAGGGGGTTCCATCCTTGATTATTTATAGCCTTGAGAATAGGCTATCGTTTCCATAGTGGAAACACAGTAAGAAGACGTGTGGTCATGACTTCCACACATTTCAGAAGACATTACTTGTGAAGTGGTACTAGAAGAAGCGAAGTACGCTTTTTCTAGTTGTTTGGCTAGGAGGTCAATTTTGGAGTTAAGCGCCTGAAAATCATCAGTCTTAGCGATGCTCTTCCTCACTAACAACCTCCTATTGAAGTGCCAAGCAGAATTCTTGGCAACTTCCTCAAATGCTACTTGAACTTTGTTCAAGGGTAGCTTTTTCAACTGACCTCCATACCCGCCATCAAGGTTAGCCCTTGAGCTAGGCAGATGACCATCGTAGAAACTCATAAATACAAACCATTCACTAAAACCGTGGTGAGGTCATGATCGTAAGATGTCTTTGAAACGTTCCCATGCCTCACCCAAAGTTTCATCATCGTCTTGGGCGAAATTAGAGACTTTTCGCCTAAGTTCCGAGGTTTTCTCAGGAGGACAATATTTTTCCAAGAAAGCCTTGGTAACATTGTCCCATGTTTTGAGCGATCCCTCGGGTAATGATCGAACCCAAAACTTAGCTTTATCCCTTAGTGAAAACTGAAACAAATGCATCCGGATGAATTCCGGGGTCACATTGGTATGTTTCACTGTGGAACATAACTCGAGGAAGTTATTTAAATGCGCAAAAGGGCATTCGGTGGGAGTTCCCCCGAATTGAGCATCCTTGATCATACGGATCAAGTGAGGACTGAATTCATGGTTGTTTGCGGTCGGAGCGGGTAATGGAATCCCACTACGCAATTCGAAAGCCTAAGGGTGGCCAAAATCCCTGAGAGATTTCTGTGGTATAGTTTCCTTAGACATATTTGAATGTTCAGATATATAATCGGATTCAAATAAGTTTCCTCCTTCAACAAGTTCACCAGATTCGTGAACAAGTCTCAGTAAACTACGTAAATGTTTTTCGATTTCCGGAATAAATACCGTGGTAGGAGTTCCTTGTGATTGGCGTATCATAAAATGCTAGAATTAAGCTAGCAATGAGAAGTATGCAAATAACAAGAAAAATAAGCAAGGAAGGTGAAATTATGACAAAAGTCTCACAAATAGAAAACTACTTAATGATAAACCGTTTTACCCCCGGCAACGGCGCCAAAATTTGATAGCTTGTCAAAGTGGCTACCAAAGATAAAGCATACGAGGCTCACTAGGCTACTAGTAAGGGCAAGTAAGGATCGAATCCCAGGAGATAAAGGTCTTTACACTAAGGCAGTATAAGGACTAAGTTTGAGTCGGTTTTATTTCATAAGAAAGATTGTGACTAATATTGATTTATATTAACTTGATTTTAAGAATTAAAGACGACTAAGGTAAGGGATACACCGCTCACTTTTTACATGAAGGCGCGGATCCCTAGGTTAAACCAAACGTAGAGGGGAATGTCAAGGGGAAGTCGTTCTAAGAGTTATGTCTACTCTCTCGAGCTAGCATGACGAGCGGAACTATGAACACGACCTATTCTCATGGTGTGAGCATAAAACGGCTCCTAAGCACTTTTTCACGAAGACTAGTAACGTCCCTTAACTTGAACACCTATTCTTATGGTTTTCAAACTAATCAAACACGAGGAGTCTTCACTCAACTTCATCTCTCGATCCTTCATTGAGGAACCTAAGACGACATCTATGGAAGCAAGTCATATATTACGTCATTTAAAACCCAATGTAACGACTCTAGTTACCCCAAAGCTCAGTTTTTACTAAGAGCCTACTTATGTTATGAAGGAGGTGAGGGTTTCACCCATACCTTAGCACTATAAACTACTCACTACACATTTTATTAATCAAATACAAATTTTTATTCATGATTACAAATTATAGAAAAGAAATAAGTTATGACAAGGGATTATAAACTAAACTAAACAAAAGTTTTTAAAATGGAAGATCTTTGTTTGATTATCAATATTATTACAAAGAAATAAGATATGCAAGTGATTTAATCAAACAACTAAAGCAATAGAGAAAATGAAGACAAGGACAAGGTTTAATCTTAAGAGTATTTAAGACATAAAGCAAGGACAAGATTAATCTTGAGACGAAAACTTATGAACTTGAATTAATATAAGCAATAGAACAAGGAAAAGTTAATCTTGATAAACAAAGCTTAAGAACTTGAAATAATGAAAGCAATGAAGGCAAGGACAAGTTTAACTTGATAAAAGCTTTAATAAACAAAATTTCAAAGTAAGAAAATAGTTATAAGAATTATAATTGAAATGCGAATTGAAGATGAATTAAGAGTTGTACCATGAAGCTTGAATATTTGTAATTAAAGAGCCTTGAAGCTTTACTTCCAATAACACCTCAATACAATGATGATTAACCAAGAACAAGTAACCAAGAAGCTTTGAATGCCAAAACAAGAACACCAAACTAACAACTCCAAACTAAGAACATGAACAAGAAACCAAGAACTTTGAATAACCAACTTTGAATTAATTGAAGAAAGATTGAATTACAACTATTGGATTTATCAAGAACTAACCAACTAATCAAATACAATTAATTTAGAGAGCACAATGAGAGTTTCTAATTGTCTTATACTAACTTCTTACTATTTTTAACAAAATCTAACTCTCTAAAACTACTGAGAAACCCAGGTATATATAGTAGAGTTTAAACCCAAAGTAAGTGAGTAAGTTGAAGTAGAGAAAGTTGAAGTCACCAGAGCAGGGGGTAGTGATCGCTACAAGATGGTAGCGGACGCTAGGCTAGGGTAGCGGGCGCTCCTATAGCCTAGCGGGTGCTATCCCCCTGTTTTCCTTTCTTTTTTTGTTTGAGGCAGTGGCTTTAGTTGTGAAAGTGAATTGCCAAGCAACTCTCAGTCTTCCCACGTCGCTAGACCAAGTTAGTGATATCGCTAGTAAAACTTGAGATATCGTTAGAACCTTGAGCAAAAGCCGAAAGGATCTTGAAAAAGGCTTTAAACTTCGATCAACCCGACCCAAATCTTCGCAAAGCATACTACTCCTCTCATTTCATGTAATGTCTTGATTTCCGAATTAATTGAGAAATCCTACAAAAATGAGATAAAACACAAAATAGAGCAATACAAGGAATAATAATCTAAAATATGTGGGAAAGGGAAAAGAGAAAAAAAAAACTATATAAATAAGGAAAACTGAGAAAGAAGGGAGGGAAAACTAGCTAGATTGACTAAGAAAACTACGGAAAAAGTAAACAAATAAACACTACATCATAAATACAATAGATATGTCGATAGTGTTACCATCAGGATAAGAGGTACAGTGTACAAGGAGATTTTTGGATGCTCGAATTGAAATTGAGGGAGTGGTGTTTAAGGCTAACCTAATTGAGTTTGATTTAGGTGACTTGGAAGTTATGGATTGGTTGAGTGAGCATAAGGTTGAGATTTTGTGTGAGCCACAAAAGATCTTGTTAGTTAATAAGGGTAAGAAAGTGAGCTATTGGAGGGCAGGAACACCAAAATGCAACAAAATAGTGTTAGTAATGAGGTTTGGTAGGTTATTGAAGAGAGGTTTTCCCATTTAATTTTGTAGTGTGAGGGATGTAGCTCATGTTGAGATTGCTAAACACGAGGACATTGAGGTAGTGAGGGATTTTTCGGACGTGTTCCCGGAAGAGATTCTTGGGATTCCTTTGAAGCAAGAAATCGACTTTACCATAGACTTAGTGCATGGGACAACACCTATTTTCAAAGCACCATATAGGATGGCACCTGCGGAAATGAGTGAGTTGAAAGAGAAATTACAAGAGTTGTTGGTGAAAGGTTACATTAGGCCTATTGCTTCATCTTGGGGAGCACCAGTGCTGTTTGTGAAGAAGAAAGACGGGAGTTTGAGGCTGTGTATTGACTATTGGGAGTTGAATAAGGTGACAATCAAGAACAAGTATCCATTAACGAGGATTGATGACTTGTTTGATTAGTCGAAAGGATCTATTGTATTTTCAAAGATTGATTTAAGGTCAGGATACCACCTATTGAGAATTGCTAGTGAGGACATACCAAAAACGGCTTTTCGTACGAGGTTAGGGCATTATGAGTTCACTATTATGCCTTTAGGGTTAACAAATGTGCCAGCAATTTTCATGAATTTAATGAATAGGATCTTTCAACGGTTCTTGGATATGTTTGTGGTAGTATTTATTGATGACATTTTGCTGTAATCCAAGAGTAAAGAAGAGCATGTGGAACATTTGAGGACAATTTTCATGACACTAAGAGAGAATAAGTTGGACAAAATGTGAATTTTGGTTGGAGAAAGTTGCAATTTTGGGACATTTAGTGTCAAAAGAGGGAGTTGAAGTAGATCCCGCCAACATCGAAGCAGTAAAAGAGTGGCCTACACTTAAGAATGTGACGGATGTACGGAGTTTCTTAGGGTTAACAAGATATTATAGGAGGTTTGTGAAGGAATTTTCGAGAATCGCTAAGCCAATGATGTCGTTAATGAAAAAGGACTGTAAGTTTGTGTGGAGTGATAAGTGTGAAGAGGCATTTCAAACCTTAAAGGAGCGTTTGACTATGGCTCCAGTGCTGACTTTGCAAGATGGGAGTAATTCTTATGATGTGTACAATGATGCTTCTAAAAATGGTTTGGGATGTGTTTTAATGAAAAATAGAAAGGTGATTGCGTATGCTTCGAGACAATTGAAGCCATACGAAGCAAACTTGATGTGAATTTAGGTCTTAGTGAAATATCCTACGATACACCAATAGTGGATGAGCCAATCAACCTATTAATAAATCCTATTGGTTTTGATAAGGATAAATCACAGGTTTGGGTGATAATGATAATGGTGAGCACTAACACTGTGGAGACATGTGATGGTGGTGGCTTCTTAGCCAACACTATTAACTATTAACCATTAATATGCTTGTCACTGGTGGGGTGAGTCATTAAAAGAAGGTTTAATAGATTATTAATGCACTCACACGATGGAAACACATGGTGGTTACAGGGAACACGTTGGTTTGGTCCATGAGTTTTTTCCCATTTCACTTGATAGGGTTTTCTCATTTTGGACATTATTATTATTAGTTCTTGTGGAGTATTGATCATCATAAATATGCTAAAATTCATGGAGAATGGTTTCTTGAAAGTTACTTGATTAAAAGCAAACCAAAGTTTGATGATCGTGGCATTAAACTTGATGACTTCACTAGCCAAGGTTCCCCAGATGACTATCTTGAATGGGAAAGACAAGTGGAGAAGATTGCTGAATATAAAGGTTTTGATGATAAAAAAAACCTTTAAGATTGCTTATATCAGACTGACCAAAACTGCAGGATTGTGGTATGAGGGCGTCAAAGCCAAAAGAAAATGCCAAAACAAAGCCAAAATAGTTTCCTGGTCTCACCTCAAGAAGAAATTGCGTGAAAAATATGTTCCTTTTGATTTTGATCAGCAAAATTATGTCAAATTGACTTCTCTATATCAAGGCACTATGAGTGTGCGTGATTATATTGCAGAGTTTGAAAGGTTATCTATGCTTTATGATTTGGAGGAAAGAGAACACATGAAAATGGCGAGATTTTTGAAAGGATTGAACAAGAATATTGATAAGGAGCTTGATCTGGCTCAATATCATACCTTTGATGATCTCTGCAAGTTGGCTTTAAAAGTGGAAAAGCGTATGAAGGGGGGACACCACACCAAACTTCGTGCCTACCACTGGTAGATTACCCTACACTCCTCAGAATACAAATGCCAAAGCAAATCAACCACCACAAACAACACAAACATCTGCAACACCGAGCTCTTTAGGGGACAAACCTAAAAAGGTGATTTCTAAAGCGGAATATGAAGATCGCAGGAGATGTTTTAAATGTCAAGGTTATGGTCACATTGCTTCTAGTTGTACCTCCAAACGGACATTGGCAATGGAACAGGCCAAATTATGGGCCACTGAGGACGAAATTTATCACATTGTGGTTAAAGATGATGAGGACATCATTCAAAACTAGGGAGGGCAGGATTCTGATGAAGACACCCTACAAACTGTGAATCAGCCTCCATTGCTACAGGGTGGCAAAGCCTTTATGGTTAGAAGAGCATTGCATACAGTTGTGGAACCACATGCAACTCAGAGGGAGAGTCTATTTCACAGTGTCTGCAAAATTGGTCCCTACCTTTGCCATTTAATCATTGACAGTGGTTCCTGCACGAATATGGCTTCAAAAGATCTGGTAAAAAGGTTGAAATTGACATATAGAGACCATCTAGTCCCTATAAATTAAATTGGCTTGATGATACAAAAGGGATTGAAGTAAGGAAGCAAGCACTGATCAATTTCACCATTGGCCTATACAATGAAGAGTAATGGTGTGATGTTGTGCCTATGACCGCGTGCCAATTGCTCTTTGGAAGGCCCCAACAATATGATAGAAAGGCGCAACACAATGGAGAATCGAATGTATACACGGTTTTAAAGGATAGGAAACAAATCAATCTCCAACCATTGACTCCATCTGCAGGAAAAGACCAGAAACAAACGAATCTATTCCTTTCTGCTAAGAAATTAGAGAAGGAAGTGGAGCAAGGGAACCCTGCATTTATTCCTTTTGTAAAGGAAGCAACATCAAATAAAATATCATCTGCTTGCGCCTCACTCCTTTACTAGAGGAATTTGCTGACGTATTTCCTGATGAATTGCCTGATGAACTTCCCACAATCAGAGGAATTGAACATGCAATTGACTTTATACCTGGCACACCAATTCCTAATAAACCTGCATACAAATGTGATCCTGAGGCATCTAAAGAACTTCAACGCCAGATTGATGAATTGATGCAGAAAGGGTTAGTTCGAGAATCAATGAGTCCATGCGCAGTTCCGGCCTTACTAGTGCCGAAAAAAGATGGCTCTTGGAGAATGTGTATTGATTCTAGGGCAGTGAATAACATAACCATCAATTACAGATTTCTTATGCCCAGACTTGAGGATATGTTAGATGAATTACATGGGACAAGTGTATTTTCGAAAAGAGATATGAGAAGTAGCTATCATCATATGAGAATTTGAGAAGGGGATGAATGGAAGACTGCTTTTTAGACTAAATAAGGTCTTTATGAGTGGTTGGTGATGCCTTTTTGTCTATGCAATGCACCCAGTTCGTTCATGAGGTTGATGGATGAGGTATTAAGACCGTTTTTGAACAAGTTTATTGTTGTCTATTTAGATGATATCCTTGTTTACTGCAAAGACATTCATGAACATCTAGACCATCTGAGGCGATTGTTTGAAAAGCTTCATGAGCAGAAGCTGTATGGGAAACTCGAAAAGTGTGACTTCTTGTAGGAAAAGATTGTTTTCCTGGGGTACATTGTAAGTGACGTAGGTATTATGGTGGATCCATCAAAAGTTGAGGCTGTTAAAACATGGAAGATACCTACTAATGTTCATGAAGTTAGGAGTTTTCATGGATTAGCATCATTCTACAGGAGATTCATTCAAAATTTCTCTACTATCATGGCTCCAATTACTGAATTGATGAAGAAGGGAGAATTCAACTGGAACCAACGAGCACAGGAAGCCTTCAATGAGGTGAAAGAGAGACTTTGCAATGCACCAATCCTGGTGTTGCCTAATTTTGATATGCTGTTTAAGGTTGAATCTGATGCAAATTGTGTAGGCATTGAGGTAGTACTAATTCAAGAAAGGAAACCTATTTCATACTTCAGTGAGAAGCTGAGTGGCGCCAAACTGTATTACTCCAATTATGATCGTGAATTTTATGCCATTGTTCGAGCACTTGATCATTGGTCTCATTATTTGCGCCCAAATCCATTTATTTGGCATTCAGATCATGAAGCCTTGAAGTATATCAATGGTCAATAGAAACTCAACCACAGACATGCCAAGTGGGTGGAATTTCTCCAATCTTTCACTTTTTCATCCAGGTACAATGAAGGCAAGAATAATGTGGTAGCTGATGCATTATCAAGGAGAGCATATCTACATGCTATGGTGGATACTAGAGTCTTGGGATTTGAGCACTTGAAGGAATTATATGCTAGTGATTCAGATTTTGCTTCAGAATATCAACATCCTTCCAGAAACTACACAATTCAGGATGGTTTCTTATTCCGAAACAATAAACTGTGCATTCCTAAAAGTGGAGTACGTGAATTGTTGATACGGGAGGCTCATAGTGGCGCACTTGCTGGACACTTTGGGATTCACAAGACCTATGATATGGTGAGTGAATATTTCTATTAGCCTAAGATGTTAGGTGATAGTCAACTAGTAGTTTCCTGGTGTGCTACATTTCAAAGGGCGAAATCCACTTTTGTCAAAGGACTTTACATGCCATTACCTCTTCTTGATGCACCTTGGGATAGTGTCAATATGACTTTCATAATTGGTTTACCGAGGACACAGAGGAGACAAGATTCGATAATGGTAGTGGTTGACAGGTTCTCTAACATGGCGCATTTTGTGGCCATGAATAAAACTGATGATGCTCAACATGCTGCTCATCTATACTTTAAGGAGATTGTGAAGCTACATGGAATTCCCGAAAATGTGGTAAGTGATAGAGATTCGAAATTTTTGAGTCACTTTTGGAAGTGTTTGTGGAAGATGGTTGGTACCAAGCTGCTTTTTAGTACTTCCCATCACCCCCAAACAAATGGACAGACTGAAGTCACAAACAGAACTTTGGGCACCTTGTTATGTGGGCTTGTGAGTAAGACACAGAAGGATTGGGATGTGCGCTTATGCCATGCTGAATTTGCTTATTATCATAGGCTGTTTCATCCACCACAGGACATTCCCCATTCGAAATTGTGTATGGAATCAATCCATATATGCCCATTGATCTGATTCCCTCGGCTAGAGATGAAATCCAAGTAGATGCGCAAAAGAGGGTGGAAATCTTCAATAAAATGTGTGAAGTAGTTATGAAGAAGATTTCTAAGATGAATGAAATCTACAGGAGACGGTATAATAAGAAGAGAACTCAACATGTTTTCAAACCTGGTGATTTGGTATGGATTCATCTCAGTAAGGAACGTTTTCCTCATAAAAGGAAGAATAAATTGATGCCTAGAGCTGATGGACCTTTTGAGGTGACTGAAGTATATGGTGATAATTCCTATAAAATTGATTTGCCTGATGAGAATGGTAATGTCGGTGCTACTTTGAATATTGGGGATCTCTCACCATACTATCATGATGTGAATTTCAGGGCAAATTCTTTTCAACCTGGGGAGAATGATGTGAATTTAGGTCCCAGTGAAATATCCTATGATACACCAATAGTGGATGAGCCAATCAACCTATTAATAAATCCTATTGGGTTTGATAAGGATAAATCACAGGTTTGGGTGACAATAATAATGGTGAGCACTGACACTGTGGAGACATGTGATGGTGGTGGCTTCCTAGGCAACACTATTAACTATTAAAAATTAAAAGAAGGTTTAACAGATTATTAATGCACTGACAGGATGGAAACACATGGTGGTTACAGGGAACAAGTTTGTTTGGTCCATGAGTTTTTTCCCATTTCACTTGATAGGGTTTTCTCATTTTGGACATTATTATTATTAGTTCTTGTGGAGTCTTGATCATCATAAATATGCTAAAATACATGGATAATGGTTTCTCGAATGTTTCTTGATTAAAAGATTGGATCTCGAAGCATTTCTTGAAGTTCTTGAAGAATGTTGGAAAATGGCGCAAAAACAACGAACTCTTGTGGCGTGTATTTTGACGAATTTTCAAGAACTTGGGCAACAAGTTGTTTGCGTAATTTAAGTGTAATTTATGATGATTATCTTGTTTAATAATTAATTAGTCAAGTTGTTATGATAATTTCTTGATTAGTTAGTTAGAGTTTGTTAGGCAAGAGAAGATCAAGTTGCAAGTTGCATGATGATGTGGCAATCTTATCTTGAGTTTGTTGAGCAACTTGTGCGAGTGGCACAAGTGGGCGCGTTTTCCTACTTGTTTTCACGTGTTTCTTAGATGTTTTTAGCTAGGATTTTGTTGATGATTATACCTATAAAAAATCTCAACATTAGGTTGTAAATAAACTAAGTTATATGCATTGAAAATTCAATACTTGAATTTCCGAAAATTACGCAAATTTTGGACTTCAATTTGTTCAAAATTTTCTATCATAAATTTGTGAGTCAACAGTGATAACAAATTTAGAACCTACTTAATTAATTACAGGAGTGTATTGTTTAATTAGTCTTCAATTAAATCAATCCAACAGTGGAGAGTTTAATTGCTAAAATCCGTGAGTATTAGGTTGTATTTGTGAGTACCACTTAAAATCCACATCAATTTCACTAATTAAATCAATCCATGAGTGGAGAGTTTAATTGCTAAAATCCATGAGTTTTAGGTTGTATTTGCGAGTACCACTTAAAATCCTCGTCAAAACTATTCTACTCACGATCTCGAGATAGTGGTGATCGTGTTTGCTTTAGAGATATAGAGGCATTACTTGTATGGAGTAAAGTGTGGGATCTACAAGTACCACAAGAGCTTAAAGTAATTTTTCACTCAAAAAGATTGAAACAAGAGACAAAGGAGATGGATTGAGTTAATAAAGGATTACGATTTAGATATGCAATACCATGAAGGGAAGGCCAATGTAGTAGCGGGGGCTCTAAGCCGTAAAACGAAGCTTGGTGTGAATTCGTTAGTGGTCACTAACGAGCTGTGTAGAGACATGGAGAGAATGAACTTGGAGATATTGAAGGAGGGAGAGTTGGAAGGAATACTTTGTAATCTTAGTATCCAACCAAAATTATTTGAGTAGATTAGGAAGAACCAGGATGGAGATGTGAAATTTGATAGAATAAAGGAGAAATTGAAAGCAGGAAAGTCTATGCACGTCAAAATCCATGAAGATGGAAGCTTGAGGTATAATGGAAGGTGGTGTGTACCACAGAAGTGTGAAGATTTGAAATGGAGAATCATGGAGGAAGGTCATAATACACCGTATTCGGTGCATCCTGGAGGCGATAAGCTGTATAAGGATTTGAAGGTGTATTGGTGGCATAGGATGAAAAGGAAAGTGGCTGAATTTGTGAGCAAGTTTCTTACTTGTCAAAAGCTGAAGTTTGAGCATTAAAGACCACAAGGAGATGTTCAACCACTTGAGATACCAGGATTGAAGTGGGATTGTATATCAATGGACTTTGTAACTTGCTTGCCAAAGTCGAGGAATTAAAATGATACCATATGGGTTGTAGTGGATAACCTTACTAAATCAGCGGTGTTTATGCTAATGAAGGAGACTTGGAGAATGGAACAACTTCCAAAGGCTTACATAAAGCATGTTGTGAGGCTACAAGGAGTTCCAAAGGATATCGTGTCAGATAGGGATTCTAGGTTTCTTTCGAAATCTGGAAAAGTGTCCAGGAGAACTATCGTACAACATTGAAAATGAGTACAACTTTCCATCCACCAACCGAAGAACAAACGGAGAGAACCATACAAACTTTAGAGGACATGCTAAGAGCTTGTATAATGGATTTTCAAGGGAATTGGGAGGATTGTTTAGATCTTATTGAGTTCTCATACAATAATAGCTACCATGAAAGTATTGGCATGACACCTTTTGAAGCCTTGTATAGAAGGAAGTGCAGAAGTCCCTTATGTTGGAGTGACATAAGCGAGAAAATGATTCTAGGACCTCAATTGATTGAAAAAATCACCGATAAGGTAAGGGTGATACAAGCAAANGCTTTGTATGGAAGGAAGTGTAGAAGCCTCTTATGTTGGAGTGACATAAGTGAGACAGTGATTCTAGGACCTAAATTGATCAAAGAAACCACAGATAAAATAAGGGTAATACAAGCAAAGATTCAAGCAGCACAAGATAGACAAAAGANTAGACAAAAGTCTTATGCGGACCAAAAACGTCAAGAAGTTGTGTTTGAAGTTGGTGATAAGGTGCTACTTAAGGTATAACTGATGAAAGGAATAATGAGTTTCGGAAAGAAGGGGAAATTGAGCCCGAAATATATCGGACCCTATGAGATCTTCTAAAGGATTGGAAAGGGTGCCTATAAGCTAGCATTGCCAATGGTGTTGAGCAAAGTTCACAATGTCTTTCAAGTGTCTCAACTAAGAAAATATGTTCCGGATGAGTGACATTTGTTACAACCTGAATCAATAGAGTTAAACCAAAGTTTAACATATGAAGAGAGGCCAATTAAGATCCTTGATAGTAAGTTCAGGGATACTCGTAGGAAAAATGTTTAAATAGTGAAGGTTTTGTGGCTTAACCAAGAAAGCGAAGAAGCTACTTGAAAAGCTGAAGATATGATGAGAGAAAAGTATCCAGAGTTATTTTAGGTTAGTAGGTAGAGTTACGGGGACGTAACTCGATTCTTAAGGGGGTAGAGTGCGATCTAATTTCGGGAGTTTTTTCCCTCAATTTTGCAAGTTTTTATGAGTTTTTACGTCTTTTAGTAAAGTTTTATTAAAGTCTTATGTCTGTTCTCTAAAAGTTGTCAAGCAAAGGTTTAGTTAAATGTCTAGAGACTACAACAACATAGTGTAAGCACGAAAAGTCATAAAGTAAACGTAGTCTCCATTTAAATTCCATACAATAATTTACATCAATAGTGGAAAAAAAATTTGTTGCGGTCAAAATACCACCTTTTGCTTCGTTGGTTGACCGCAGCATATGCCAGAGAAGCAAAAGGGTAATAACATTATGTTGCGGTCTTCTAAACAACCGCAGCATAATGTCCAATTCCTACCAATTTTTTTAGACTTTATGCTTCGATGTTTTAAAATGACCGCAGCCTAAAGTATTTTTACCACCAAAATTTAAGACTTTATGCTACGGTTATTATGTATGAGTGCAGCATAAAGTCATTTTCCCACCATTTTTTTTTGTACTTTATGCTTCGTTTTTGTTACATTATATGATAGCATCAAAAAGATTATATATATATATATATTTTTTTTTTAATATCCACATATACAATTGCTAATAAGAATATTATTAATACTAATAGATCGTTATTATGATATTTACTATTAATATATTAATCATTTAATAATGATTAATATATAAATAATAATGATCATTATTATTAACAGATTAAATTATATAACATAATATATAGTTAATTAAAAACGAAGATAATAATATTATCAATAACAATATAATGTATAACGTACAAATTAAACATGCATACAAATATATATGTCATTATCGAATTCTTGAACGGTATGAGGATATATAGTGAAAAAAAATAGCTAACTTCTCTCTAATTTCGACAATTTCTTGAACGGTATGAGGATATATATTCAAGCAGCAGCAGCACACTAGAAACAAGTAGAAAAACAACAACAGATCGAAACAGTAGCACAACAACTGTAACACCCTGGAATTTCCTAACTTCCTTCTTTATATTTTTCCGGAAAACATATTATAAATATTAATAATTATACTTATTAAAACTTCTAAATACGGAAAAACCAAAGTATTACCGCTGGCGTAATAACGGTTAAGGCATTTATCAAAGTACTACAGCAGAAGTCATAAAACCAAAAACCAATTTAAAACTAAATTTCAAACAAGTCTCAAATCAATTTTAAATCAACATCCCAAAACAAAATCAACATTAAACTTTATTACACTTCGGAAACATATTAATGGCCCTTAAAAACCAAAACAAGAATCTTTAGAAATAAAACAGCATCAAAGTAAAAGTTGGTAATTCCTAAGCAATAAAAATAAACTACAAAACACAGCAAGCACTCTCACTACAGCCCAGCATGAAATGACATATGCCCACTTGTATCTGTAGCTTTTCTTATACTAGATAACTACTCACCATCAAGTGGGTCATTGTAGGGCCAAGTCCAAGAGAAAGCCATGCACAGAAAACAAACAGTCAGCAAAGTTGAGTACATAACTACTAAAGAATATGCAACAACATAGCATGAACTAAAACGTACACACAACTTACCTTTGGAAACCTTTGACCTGTGCATAGACTCAACAAATTAATTATTATATTTAAACTTGTGGATTCAGCAACGAACGGGTTTCCTTTCCTTAAAAATCGCCCTATTAGGTACCAACTTGGGAGCAAATCCAAGAAGGTATTACTATGTCACATAAAGTGACATAGTTCCAGCGCATTATAAATATAAATGAGTACAACGTCTTGTACTCTAATTAGAAGTCATAGATCACTGTTCCATACGACTCCCCCCATTGTTCATACTCAAGGTATATATGTTCCAAGAGTTTGATGCAAATCCTCTTACACTTTACGTGATTAACCGGTTTAACAATGTTATGACTCACATACAACATCACATGAAGCAAGCCTTATTAACTATCTTCAATTTAAGGTGAGTAAAAATTAATCTCATGTGTGTCCATTAATTAAATTGAACTTCCTTTACCACACATTAATTGTGAGTGGCTAAATATTTACTTTATCTTTGACCACACATTAAACTGTTTAGTATAGGATATCTCACTTGTATTCAAATTCACACCTCCCCTAGTTGAACGCATCTCTTAGATGTTGCCACTCAAAGTTTAATGTGTAGTCAAAGATAAAGTAAATATTTAGCCACTAACAGTTAATGTGTGGTAAAGGAAGTTCAATTTAATTAAAGGACACACATGAGATTAATTTTTACTCACCTTAAATTGAAGATAGTTAATATGGCTTGCTTGATGTGATGCATGTTTTCATGTGATGTTGTATGTGAGTCATAACATTGTTAAACCGGTTAATCACATAAAGTGTAAGAGGATTTGCATCAAACTCTTAGAACGTATATACCTTGAGTATGAACAATGGGGGGAGTCGTATGGAACAGTGTTCTATGACTTCTAATTAGAGTACAAGACTTTGTACTCATTTATATTTATAATGCGCTAGAATTATGTCACTTTATGTGACATAGTAATACCTTCTTGGATTTGCTCCCAAGTTGGTGCCCAATACGGCGATTTTTAAGGAAAGAAAACCCGTTCGATGCAGAATTTACAAGTTTAAATATAATAATTAATTTGTTGAGTCTATGCACGGGTCAAAGGTTGCCAAAGGTAAGTTGTGTTTATGTTTTAGTTCATGTTATTTTGTTGCATAGTCTTTAGTAGTTATGTACTCAACTTAGCTGACTGTTGGTTTTGTGTGCATGGCTTTGTCTTAGACTTGGCCCTACGATAACCCACTGGTTGTCAAGTAGTTTAGAATAAGAGAAAGCTACTGGTGCAAGTGGGCATAAGTCATTCATGGTGGGCTGGAATGAGAGTGGTTGCATTGTAGTCTTCACAGTTTCTTAAACTATTTGCTTATGGATTTATTTAACTATTGTTGGATATTGTTTTTATTTCCGAAGTTGAAAGTTTTTGGTTTTAAAGGGCCATTAATATGGTTCCGAAGTGTAATTAAGTTTCAAGTTGATTTTCTTTTGGTAGTTGGTTTGATTTTAGTTTTGAAATTGTTTTTTTGTTCAAGTTTTAAATTGTTTTTAATTTTAAAGGCTTCCGCTGTAATACTTTGATAAATGCCTTAGCCGTTATCACTGTGGCGGTAATACTTTGGTTTTTCCTAGTTATGAAGAAGTTTTAATAAATATAATTCTCTATTATTATATTATGTTTTCCGGAAAATCTAGAGAGGGAAATTAGGAAATTCCAAGATGTTACAATTGTAAGTTAGGAGTCATTGGGTTGTGAGTTACGATGGTTAGAACATGCTGACCACTTTGGTTGTGTGCCACAAGTGAGTTATATATATATATATGGATTAATTTTTGTCGTCCGGTGTGTATGTCCGTTTTTGGCATCTAAGGTCCGAAATTGTAAGTCCATACTTGGCATTTATCCAGCATCGGGAGTTCGGCCATTCTCAGACACGGTCTTCTGCGAGTTGACTGGAGATCCGCCTGACAATCCTTATGAGGTGGACTGTCAGTTCCACCAGCGTTCGATCCTACTTACATTGAAGTTTTTCTATTAAATTTCATATCTTAATAGTTTTTTGGTCTTTGTGAACTCTAAGAATTTATTTAACCAGTGTTATAGCTTTTAGACTTCTTCCAATGTTTTAAGTAACGACTTCTTAAAATTGTTGTGTTCATGACTAGGTTTTCTAACTCCTTTCCTTGTCGTTAAGTCTTTTGATATTGTCTATGTTTGTATTTTTATTTATTTTTCTTTCCTTATATCTTGTTTCTTGCTTTGTGATGTCATTTCTTTGGGAACTGCTAGTTACTCCCCACTGACTGTGGAATTTTGTGGATGTTTTCAGATGGTTAGTAGCTGCAGACTTATCATCATGTGTGCAGGAACTGTGAGACTTGGTTATAGGACCTACCCATTCGTTTGTGTCCTTCTTTAGACTTCCTAGGTTTCTTTTAGAGGTTGTTCCGCCTCTACTACTTTGATATATGATAATCTTATTTTGGACTCTTTTGAATAAGACTTTTGGATGAGCTGAACTAGTTTTAAACTTATGGAATAATCAAGTAGCTAGTGATGTTTTTTTTCTTATGTCTATTAGCATGAGTAATTATAATGTTAAAGTTAGTACTAAAGTTGGCCAATAGTTAATAAAGAAGAGNTTGAAATTGTTTTTTTGTTCAAGTTTTAAATTGTTTTTAATTTTAAAGGCTTCCGCTGTAATACTTTGATAAATGCCTTAGCCGTTATCACTGTGGCGGTAATACTTTGGTTTTTCCTAGTTATGAAGAAGTTTTAATAAATATAATTCTCTATTATTATATTATGTTTTCCGGAAAATCTAGAGAGGGAAATTAGGAAATTCCAAGATGTTACAATTGTAAGTTAGGAGTCATTGGGTTGTGAGTTACGATGGTTAGAACATGCTGACCACTTTGGTTGTGTGCCACAAGTGAGTTATATATATATATATGGATTAATTTTTGTCGTCCGGTGTGTATGTCCGTTTTTGGCATCTAAGGTCCGAAATTGTAAGTCCATACTTGGCATTTATCCAGCATCGGGAGTTCGGCCATTCTCAGACACGGTCTTCTGCGAGTTGACTGGAGATCCGCCTGACAATCCTTATGAGGTGGACTGTCAGTTCCACCAGCGTTCGATCCTACTTACATTGAAGTTTTTCTATTAAATTTCATATCTTAATAGTTTTTTGGTCTTTGTGAACTCTAAGAATTTATTTAACCAGTGTTATAGCTTTTAGACTTCTTCCAATGTTTTAAGTAACGACTTCTTAAAATTGTTGTGTTCATGACTAGGTTTTCTAACTCCTTTCCTTGTCGTTAAGTCTTTTGATATTGTCTATGTTTGTATTTTTATTTATTTTTCTTTCCTTATATCTTGTTTCTTGCTTTGTGATGTCATTTCTTTGGGAACTGCTAGTTACTCCCCACTGACTGTGGAATTTTGTGGATGTTTTCAGATGGTTAGTAGCTGCAGACTTATCATCATGTGTGCAGGAACTGTGAGACTTGGTTATAGGACCTACCCATTCGTTTGTGTCCTTCTTTAGACTTCCTAGGTTTCTTTTAGAGGTTGTTCCGCCTCTACTACTTTGATATATGATAATCTTATTTTGGACTCTTTTGAATAAGACTTTTGGATGAGCTGAACTAGTTTTAAACTTATGGAATAATCAAGTAGCTAGTGATGTTTTTTTTCTTATGTCTATTAGCATGAGTAATTATAATGTTAAAGTTAGTACTAAAGTTGGCCAATAGTTAATAAAGAAGAGAAGAAAGTTAATTGAGTTGATTAGTTACTTAATCAACAAGAAAGGTAGTTAGTGAATTTTTATTCACATGTTTCATAGAAGTTTAATGAGAAAATATTTACATAGCCACTCACAGTTTAACGTGTAGTCAAGAAAGACAAATAGTTAGCCACTCACAGTAAATGTGTGTTAAAAGAAGCTAACTTTAATTAAAGGACACACAAGATTACTTTTATAATCACTTTGAATCCAAAACAATTAATATGATTTTGCTTGATTATATGCATGCTTCTATGTGTTGTTGTTGTGAGTCATAATATTGTTAAATCGGTTAATCACGTAAAGTGAAAGAGGATTCGCACCATCTTGGAACGTATATACCTTGAGTATGAACAATGGGGGGAGTTATGGGTGCTTACTGTAACTTCTAATTAGGGTACAAGACGTTGTACTCTTTTATATTTTAAATGCGCTGGAATTCCGTCACTATATGTGACATATATAATACCTTGTTGGAGTTGCTCTCAAGTTGGTGCACAACAAGGCGATTTTAAAGGAAAGGAACCCGTTCGATGCGAAATTCAAAGTTTAAATATAATAATTAATGTTATATGAGTTGAGTCTATACACAGGTGAAGCGATGTCAACGGTAAGAAGTATGTGTGTTATACTTTTCTTTAATTTCAATATTAATCATGTTTTGCATGGTCTATATTATTTATGTACTCAGCTTTGCTGATTGGGTGTGTTTGTGTGTATGACTTTTTCTTGGCCCTACGATGACCCATTTATTGGCGAGTACTTGTCTAAAATGAAAGAAAGCTACAGGTACAGGTGGGTATAGTCTTGCTGGGTTGGAGTGTAAGCATTTGCATTGTAGTTTTCTAGTTTTGTGAACTTGTCATTTATTTATTTATTTTTTGATGTTGACTTTTGGTTTTTGAAGTAAAGTTATTTGGTTTTGAAGGGCCGCTAAGACGATTTTGCAGTGTAATAAAGGTTTATTTTGGTTTTCTTTTTGTTGAGACATTGGGTTGCTTTTGAGATTATTTCAAGTTTTATTTTGAGTTTTAATTTGGTTTTGGTTTTTAAAGATCTCCGTTGAACTACTTTGATAAAGCTTTAGCCGTTATCATGGTGATGGTAACACTTTGGTTTTTCCTAGTTTATTAGGAGCTTTAATAATAATTATTCTTGATTATATTTATATTATATTGGGAGCAAGGAGGGAAGTTAGGAAATTATAGACTGTTACATGAACAAGTTAAGCAATCCAATTCTTTGCTTGTAAGCGAGACTAGTTTGCTATGTTTGACAAGGGTATACATTCAGTTCCGAACTATGAAGTTATTCCTACTGATGGGATAGACTATAGTTTATATCGTGTTGACTAAGATTTCATTCTGGTGCTGACAGCTGTTATTGAAAAATATGGAGTCCCAGTAACACCGATTGATGTTATGCAGCTTCGACAAGGAGTCTATGTAGCATGTTTGAGTGTCTCACTTCTTGGTAGTGTTTGTATGGGTCGTACCATTATGGGATATGAAACAGACACTATTAATACCGCTAAACAAACTTTGGCTAAAGAAGTGATATCCTTTCTTGCATTTATCTATGACTTTAAAATAATAGATGTCAACTATCATCCTTTTATAAAAATTGAGGCTGTAATTCTCAGAGCTGAAAGAAATAGTTACATTAGAATCAAGAAAAGGGTGTATGGTTTGAAAAAAGAATAGGAGCCTATTCCGAATATTATTCAACAAAATCAGCTTACAACTAAGGGTAAAAGAACCAGAATTGCTGCTCCGACAGAAGCACCACCTCTAACTAAAAAAAATCATGTTTAGCATGCATCTACTTCAACAGAAAACATGATTCCTCATGTTTTAATCACACTAGAATTGGAATTCCCAGAAAGACTCTTGAATAATGATTAAAAGAAATATGTGCTGCTCTAAATCAAAGCAACAACCAAATATATATAGCACGATGTTAAGTGCCTTTTGTCAAATGTGGTAGCACAACTTGGAGATGTGTTTAGGTTTATTTAGCTGCTATATTTGTATGCATATGTTTTAGTAGGTTCCAATAAATAAGTAGAAATATAATTATAATGGAAGCTTAGGTATTATCAGTGTTCAAATGAATGGAGAATAGCTCATAAGTGTTAAGTGCTCTATGCATGTTGTAGATCTATGACATTAATAATAAATGGTAAATGCTATCTTCTGTTCAAGATATGTTCATTTTGTTTCCTTTATTTACTTCATGGCCTTTTACATTATTTGATATTCTCTATTATATGCAAGCTAAGCTGTACTTTCAAGTAATAAAGATAGGCCTTTGTAATGATCTCACAAATAAGCACCTGAAGTTTTAAACATGTAACAGGCATACTTATGACTTCCAAGTCCAGAAGACAGACTAATCAAAGGCACCAAAATAATACACAAGACAATGATAGACTTGATATGATACTTGCACAAAATCAGTGGGGTGGTTCAGCAAGGAAGCATCCTTATGAGAGTAAGCGTATAAGGGAACCAACAACAAGAATATTAGATACAGCAAACACAGGAAGCTTAAATAGCACAAGTCAAAATAGAAGACCAGCAAATGACCCAATGCATTGTGCAACAACAAGTACACATTCAAACAGGAAGCGTAGAAGAAAAACCAAACCAGTTCAGCTAGGTATATAAGCATATATAAATGTGGAGATTGCTTCATGCATGATTAGTATTTTACTTTATACTCTGCAAAATAATTGATCATATGTACTGTATATGTATGCATTCCAGGTGCGACTATAGGACAAGACCTTCCATGTGCACCACACCAGTTAGCTACGCCTACTTACTGTGAAAATTGTGGAGCTACAAACTTTCAGTGTGAATCGCCCACCTTTTGTTACAGTAATGGAGAGGTAAGGATAGCAACTCATGCCTTACCAGATGATATGGAAAAATTATTTACAAGTAAAAATGCAAAATCTGATCATTTTCGAAAGTACAATCGACTTTACAATAACTTACTTGCATTTAGTTGTTTAGGGGGCAAAATTGTGTGTCAAAAACATAAAGAAATTTACGTTGTTAGGCTTCATGGTCAGATTTACCATTATCTGCCAATTCTGATACCAAATGATGATAACCCTAAGTATCTCCAGGTTATATGTTTATGTCTCTCACAACAAGAGCATGCGACACGTGCAAGTTTATTTGAAGAACTGTGTGCATCAATAATGAAAATAAAGGATTGTAATCCATGTTTAAGATTTTTCAAAAATTTAAGTGAATTCAATATTGACGATGACATAACTATCCATATAAGAAAGAATGCAGCACTGGATCAACGAGTTTACAATGCTCCGACTATAGATGAAGTTGCCATTATATGGCCAGACCAAGATGCAACAGAAGCTAATGCAGGTCCATATATAGTTGTCCATGGAAAAGGAAGTATGAGCCACAGAATTAGGAATTACTATGGTTATTACAACCCACTTCAGTATCCACTTCTTTTCCCAGTTGGTCAGAATGGTTGGCATCCTGGTATACCACGTATTCCTTGGAATAAGGCTAGCACAGGAGCTAATCTTGCACCTCCTGCAGAACATATCACACATGTGAATCATGCTATTGATGCATCTCAATTATTAGATTTAAGAGAACATGGCATGTTTCGATCATTATTTTCTTGCTTTATTCCTACCAATTTGATGTCTATTACCAATTATCGTTTAATAAATTCCTATAACTATTTAAATTTACATGCAGCGGCCATCCGAAGACCTAAAAAGAACCGGATATCTTATGTCGTGAATATTATGCTTATTTACTTCGGATTCGAGTTGGTCATCACATCCTAGCATCTGGCAGGTTGTTACTCCAATTCATTCTACACATGTATGTGAAACTAGAAAATACACGTTTTGATTTCCTACGAAACAATCAGCCATCTATACGAGCAGATCTATATCAAGGTATTATAGATAGCATTATTCTTGGTAAACTACAAGGTGCAGATGCTGGATGATGAATGGTTTTGCCGCCATCATTCATCGGTGGTCCACGAGATCTTAAACGTTGGTATCATAATGCAATGTAACTTGTCCAGAAATTTGGAAAGCCATACGTCTTTGCTACCATTACATGTAATCCCGCCAAGTCTGAAATAAAGTCTGAATCGGAAGATGGAGAGTTGGATCAGAATAGGCTAGATTTAGTATCCAGAATACAACGAGCAAAACTCATATCCAGAAATAATGGAGAAAAAGTTTTTCGGTGAAGTTGCAATATTCATTTACGTTGTCGAATTTCAAAGTCGTGGCCTACCTCATACACATTTCTTTATTATATAGGAACCACCTTACAAAATGAAATGCCCTGAAGATTATGATAAGTTTGTAAGCGCTGAAACCCCACCAACAACAGAACCATATCTTCGTGCCACAATTCTCAACTGCATGATGCATGGTCCATGCGGGTGCAACAAACCCAAAATCCCCGTGTATGAAAGAGAAGGAAGGAAAGCAATCTTGTAAAGCATACTTGCCTAAACCTTTTGCCTTATTTACAACAAACAAGGAGGATGGATATCCTATGTATAAAATATTAGAGGACCATCTCAACCAAAAGCTTAAGCTGATGGTTGATGCCCAGGAATAGTTTATATACTCTATCACATGGAATAGTTTATATACTCTATCACGCCCCCTCACACGAGAACCCGTTGGGCTTGAAGTGTGGATTCAGCATGGGCCCCCTCATGCCCTGCAACTTAAAAGGGAAGGGTGGATGAGATTCGAACCCGTGACCTTTGTGTCACGTTGACGCTGATACCATATTAGAGGATCATCTCAACCAAAAGCTTAAGCTGATGGTTGAGGCCCAGGAATAGTTTATATACTCTATCATAAAAGACAAGCTACTGGAGAAACAATATGCATTTGAGGCCATGACATGGACAATCGCTGGGTAATACGTTACAATACATACCTCTTGTCTTTGTTTGATTGGCACTTCAATGCTGAAATTTGCTCTACAGACAAGCATTGAAGTACTTATATGAGTATGTTTACAACAGGCACGATCGCATTTCATTCAACATAGGCCATATATATAGATGATACAACAACAGTTGATGAAATTACTAACTTCCAGTCAGGGAGATGGGTCACCCCTCAAGAAGTATCATGGAGACTATTTGGGTTTGACCTATATGAGATGTACCCTTCTGTTATGTCATTGAATGTTCACTATGAAAACGGCCAACGAGTTCCTTTTTCTAAACATGAAAATTTGAAAAATGTGGTTTCAGATGAAACTGGGCTGCTAACACCGCCAACAGAATTCTTCAGAATCAACTCAGAGCTCCCAGATGGTATGAAGTATTTATTTGTAGAATTTCCATAATATTTTGTGTGGAAGGATCACACCAAAACTGTAACACCCTTGAACCTCCTAAGTTCTTGCTTTATACTTTTCCGGAAAACATAGTATAAATATTAAAGAATTATAATTATTAAAACTTCTAGATACGAAAAAACCAAAGTATTGCCGCCAACATGATAACGGCTAAGGCGTTTCTCAAAGTATTACAACAGAAGTCTTAAAACCAAAACCAATTTAAAACTAAACTTCAAAACAGTTCTAAAATAAAATTCAAACCAACTTAAAAATTTTACACTTCAAAACCATTTTAATGGCCCTTAAAAACCAAAACTAAAATCTGTAAAAATGAAACAACATTCAAATAAACGCTAGTACTTCATAAGCAATATAAATAAAGTTACAAAACACAGCAAGCTCTCTCACTCCAGCCAACTATGAAATGACATATGCCCACTTGTACATGTAGTTTTTCTTATACTAGACAACTACTCACCAACAAGTGGGTCATTGTGGGGCCAAGTCCAAGACAAAGCCATGCACACAAAATAAATGGTCAGCAACTAAAAACTATGCAACAAGACAATAAGAAATAAAACATACACACAACTTACCTTTGACAACCTTTCACTTGTCCATAGACTCAACAAAATTAATTCTTATATTTAAACTTTTGGATTCTGCATCGAACAGGTTTCCTTTCCTTAAAAATCGCCCTTATGGGCACCAACTTGGGAGCAACTCCAAGAGGGTGTTACTATGTCACATAAAGTGACGGAATTTCAGCGCATTATAAATATAAAAGAGTACAACGTCTTGTACTCCAGTTAGAAGTCATAGATGAATGTTCCATACGACTCCCCCCATTGTTCATAATCATGGTATATACATTTCAAGAGTTTTGATGCAAATCCTCTTTCACTTTACGTGATTGACCGGTTTAGCAATGTTATGTCTCACATACATCATCACACAAGAACATGCATCACATCAAGCAAAGCATATTAATTTTCTTCAATTTAAAGTGATTCAAAATTAATCTTATGTGTGTCCTTTAATTAAACTAAACTTCCTTTACCACACATTAACTGTGAGTGGCTAAATATTTACTTACTCCTTCACCACACATTAAACTGTGAGTTACAACATGTATAAAATAATTTCACATAACTTCGAAGGTTTGATTGAAGCTGCTAATAAAGGTGCAACCATGGGGGAATTAATTTCTTATGGAGACTCAAGTCTAATGGGGCATCTAGGGCTGGGATTTCCATGCGCATGGTCACACATATCTAGGTGTGGCACGCAAATCAAGGAAAGATGGTTGACAAGGGGAATAAGTTAGTTTTGCCTATGAGTTTTTATCCCATTTTACTTGATAGGGTTTTTCTCATTTTAGGCATTGATTTTTTCATTTCTTGGAGGGTCTTAATCTTCATTCACAGCCTTAACTACATGGAAAATTACTTGTTGAAGGTTTCTTGATTAAAGATTGGATCTTGAAAGGTTTCTTAAAGATTTGCTACAAATCTTGAAAAATTGCGCAAAAGTTGATCTTGCTTGTGTGGCGTGAATTTTGGTGATTATGTTAGGATTTGGGTACATTGAATCTTTGTGTAATTCTGGTTGTAATTTGTTGATTATCTTGTTTATCAAGTCATTAGAATGTTTGTTAGGATATTTTCTTAATTAGATATAGTTTGTTAGCAAGATGAGAATGACTTGTAGTGCTGATGTGGCAATCTTATCTTATGAGTCACAGATGAGTCATTAGGAGGACGATTTTTGTTAGCTTTGTGCGTGTGTTTTTAGTTTGTTTTGTTAGGATTTTATTGATGATTATGATTATAAATAA
Organism: Suaeda aralocaspica; assembly: GCA_016808085.1. NCBI lineage: Eukaryota > Viridiplantae > Streptophyta > Magnoliopsida > Caryophyllales > Amaranthaceae > Suaeda > Suaeda aralocaspica. Next base: position 552,646 of record PYUH01000858.1, read on the forward strand.
TCTCAACATTAGGTTGTAAAATTCAGATTTGAGAATTGAATAAAAGTTTTATTTGTTTACTTGAAAATAAAATATCCGAAAATTTGAGACTTGGTGGAAATTCCTTTATACCCTTGTGCGTGGATTTAGTAGTGGCTTTGAGGGTGCTTAGGCTTTAATCAAAGACTATTTAATCAACCTATATTCACGAATTTTGGTGGCTTAGCCTTTAGAAATTCGTGGGTTTAGTCTTTACCTTTGTGAGTTTTTTAATTCATACGAAAATTCACATCAATAACGCCTTTTAATCATGTGATTAAAAATTCACAACTACCTTTCTTGTTGATTAGGTAACTAACCAACTTAAGAATAACTTCCTTCCTTTATTAATAATCTTTTGGTCAAATTAGACTGATCATAACATTTCAATTTATTCTTATAAAATTTATATTCCTATTTAACATGGAATGTCAACATAATATGAAATCATGCTTCTAATTAACTTGTCAAGCACATCAATTCATGATTCAAAAAAGCATAACAATATTTCATTACATAAAGAAATTATCCAAGTATGAATTCTAACTCTTATGTTTGCCTTTAGTACTCACGTACCTTGTAAAATAGTGGTGCTCCACGACAACTTCTAAAAGTTGACTAAATCAAAGTCTCCTACATAAAGAAAAACGAAACTAAATTAAAACCTTGTTGACTAAGTTCTACAAAAACTCTAAACTAACTTCTATATTGGAAAATTGTCCAAAACCTTCCTTATATGGTCTCTATTCAATTCTTTAACTTTTCTATTGTAAGATTACATGGTCTTTCGGACTTATTTACGCTTTATAAACCCTTATTATAAATTTTATGCCACTTTAGAAAAGTGGACAACAATTTAAAATTACCAAAACTCTTGAAAAACTTCAAAAACAACATAAATCAATCATACAATGTATTATTTAATTTATATGATCAATTCATACTAATTACATATATTAAAAGCCTAATTAATCAGTTTATAAAATACGAACATCATGTTAAACATGCTTAAAATCACTTTTAAACTTCATGAAACTTACTAAAAACATATGTAACATCATAGAATTAATATGTGATCATATTAGCATAATATGACCACTTAAAACTGATTTTAACTTGTTTTTATAAAAATTTCATATTTATTAATTAACTTTAAAGTCATGAAAAACTCATAAAAACATTATAAATTCGTGGCAAAACCCTTTTACAATCAACTAACATAATTTGAAACCAATCTATGCTTTAGCATAATTTTTCATAAGGCAAAACATGTTCACAATATTTATTCTATTGAATTTCATGACTACAAAATTTGGACAACAATTTATTTATTGGTTAAAGCCTTTAAAAATCAATCTAAACTTCATAAAATCATCATAAATTCACACAACAACAATTCATGATCATAATATTGAATTTAAATCATAAAAACTCATAAAAATCAAAACTTTCATACTTTACAAACCCTAATCTAAAATTTCATGAACAACAAATTAATTCATGCTTTAAAACAAATCATAACTTCATAAAACATGATTTAAACTTATAAAATCATGATTAAACATAAATATGAATATGAATTTGCAAGATTGAATCAAAAAGAAAGAAGGAATTTTTTTTTTAAGTCCGAAATTATACTGAAAATAAGGGGAGGTGCGAGGTGGCCGGCGGTGGGTGCCAGGTGGCGAGGGCACGAATCCCGAGGCAGGAGCTCCCAAAAAAACGATCGCACTTTTTTTTTCCGAAAAACCGAACTGAATATTTTTTTTTTCCGGAAATTTCGTCTCTGTTTTTTCTCTCTTTCTCTCTCTAGATTTGGGAACCCTAATGCCAATTATGATGAATGAAATAAAAAAATTTAGGTTTTAGGGGGTATTTGTAGGCCCCAAAGTAGGATTTGGAAAAGCCCATGATTATCCTAAAAAGTGGAAATTACCTTTAGGCCCTTGCCTCAAAATAAATTAGGAAACTGTTGAAAATTCTATTTTTAGAAGTCTTTTAAAATATTTTATAAAACATAAAATATTATTTATATACACAAGTAATTATTTTTAATTAAAGCTTATTTTGTATTATTTTTTTTCATTTAATATTCTGATTGAACATAATTTTTCAATAAAATAATTAATATTATACGAATAAAATACAAAATACTTCCTTAAAATACGTGAAAATGTGGGGTATTACAGTCTACCCCCTTAAAAGAAGTTTCGTCCAAAAACTTTGTGTAGATTAGTGTATGGAATTTGAATAGAGACTACATTTACGTCAAACTTTCTTATTGTAATGCTATGTTGTTGTAGACCTTAGACACTTACTTCACAACTTTTTAGTAGACAAACATAAAACTCTTACTTAAAAGTCATAGAAACTCATAAAAACTTGCATTATTGAGGGTAAAAACGCGCAAAAACAGGTCGCTTTCTACCCCCCTTAAAAATCGAGTTACGTCCCCGTAACTCTACTTACTAACTTGAAATAGCTCTGAGTACTTTTCTCTCATCATATCTTGAGTTTCCCAAGTAGCTTCTTCGGTTTCTTGGTTAGACCACAACATCACCTTCACTATTTTGACACTTTTTCTACGAGTATCCCTGACTTTACTGTCTAGGATCTTAATTGACCTCTCTTCATAGGTCAAACTTTGGTCTAACTTTATTGTTTCGGGTTGTAACACATGTGACTCATCTGGAACATACTTCCTTAGTTGAGACACAAGAAAGACATTGTGAACCTTGCTCAACTCCATTGGTAATGCTAACTTATAGGCTACTTTTCCAACCCTTTTCAAGATCTCATAGGGTCCTATATATTTTGGGCTCAATTTTCCTTTCTTTCTGAACCTCATTACTCCTTTCATTGGTGATACCTTAAGTAACACCTTATCGCCAACTTCAAGCACAACTTCTTGAATTAGCGTTTTTGGTCCGCATAGGACTTTTGTCTACCTTGTGCTGCTTGAATCTTTGTTTGTATTACTCTAATTTTCTCTATGGTTTCTTCTATCAATTGAGGTCCTAGAATCACTGTGTCACTTATGTCATTCCAACACAAGGGGCTTCTACACTTCCTTCCGTACAAAGCCTCAAAAGGTGCCATGCCATTACTTGCATGGTAACTATTGTTGTATGAAAACTCAATGAGATCCAAGTGATCTTCCCAATTCCCTTGAAAATCCATTACACAAGCCCTTGGCATGTCCTCTAAGGTTTGTATAGTTCTCTCTGTTTGTCCATCAGTTAATGGATGGAAAGCTGTACTCATCTTCAATGTTGTGCCAAAGTTCTCCTGAACACTTTTCCAGAATTTCGAAAGAAACCTTGAATCCCTATCGGACACGATATCCGTTGGAACTCCATGTAGTCTCATAACATATTTTATGTAAGCCTTTGCAGGTTGCTCCATTTTCCAAGTCTCTTTCATGGGTATAAACACCGCTGACTTAGTAAGCCTATCCACCACAACCCATATAGTATCATTTTGATTCTTCGACTTTGACAAGCAAGTCACACTAGTAGAAAAATTGTCATAGGTAACCCCTTATAGGTAACGGGCAGAGTAATTGCACGAAACCTTTATTTTATAACTAACGGGCAAAGTTAAAACAGTAACCTAAAATCCCTTTTTTCATACTTTAGTTTATGGGCTTAGTTTCGCCCGTAACCTAAAATGTTTTAGGTTACGGGCTGTCAATTGCCCGTTACCTAAACTTTAATTTGTTTGGCGGTTTTTTTATAAGTAACGGGCCTTTAACTGTCTGTTACCTAGAGTATTGTTAAACTTTGCTACATAAGTTTTGTAAGTTACAGACTATAGATGCCCGTTACTTATTGTCTGGTAAAGGTTACCGAAGAAAGTAACCGTTAGCTGTTGTTTGAAGTTATCTTTGCATGCAATTTTTAGAACTCAATAATTGGCATTCACTTTCTTCTCTCTCTCAAAAAGAAAAAAAATCGAAAAAACAACCTCAAAATTTTTCAAAATGCAACCACCTCCAAACTTCGATCTACCACCTCCAAACTTCATCACTACCACCTCCAACAATTCGAAAATAGAACCTCAAAATTCTTCAAACTCGAAAAATACTCTCAACCTAATTTTTCCTTTTATCCGCAAAAAATCAAATCAACCAAATTAATCTGTGACTAATCTATCAACTCCAAATAGAAGTTTTAGTTGAAACGATGAAGGTTTCGCTGTTATTCTTCTCTTTGGTAGGGAAATCGAGAACAGAAATCACGAAGAGGAAATTCATCAAGGTGAGAATCTTCACTGTTTCCTTTTTATTTTCAATTTGTAATTTTTTGCGAAATAAACTCCTTCAAACTGAATCTGGGTTTTTTTTGTTTTTGTTTTTGTTTTTTTTTTTTTTTTAATTTTTGCAAATTTTTGGCAGATTTTCGCTCAAAATTTGTGGTCGAAATTCTGTCTTAAATTAGTTCGATTTTTTACTTGAATATTTCTAGGATACTTGCTGCTAATATTTGTTGAATTTTGCTATTATTTTTTATCATTTTTCACTTTCTATATGCTCGAATTTTGCTGTAATTTATGTTAATTTTTGCTCGCTTTTGCTTGAATTATTGTTTGGTTTATTGATTGAATTTGTTCTCAATTTAATTATTGTTTGGTTTATCAATTGAATTATTGTTTGGTTTAATGATTGAAATTGTTGTCGATTTATTAGGGTTTAATTTGGGGTTATAGGGTTTTTCATATTCATATTTAGCTTTGTTTTTTTTTTTTTTTTTTTTTTTTTTTTTTTTTTTTTTTTTTTTTTTTTTTTTTTTTTTGTTTACGATATTTTCATATTCAGCTGTCTTTTTTACTTGTTTTGGTTTCTGGGTTTTTGTTCTTATTGATGATTGTTGAATGTCGGCTTGTAGGAAGGATACTTGAGGTGTGTTTGCTGAGCCGGTTGATCCAAAAGAGGTAATATGAAGTAATTTTGTTTTTGTTTCGATAGGTTTAGTATATCAATCCTGTTTGTGGTATTAGTTGTTGTTTTGAATGTGAAAGTGTGGTTTAATGTCAGCTTCCGGATTATCATGATATTATAGAGAATCCAATGGATTTTAATACGGTGAGGAAGAAGCTCTTGGGTGGTGTATATGTGAAGTTGGACCAGCTTGAGGTTAGTACTTAGTAGTAATTAGTAATGGTTATCATCTTCTTATGGGATGCCTTGCTTTTTAAAATTTTGTTTTGTGACTGTTTTTCAATGTTTTTATCTTAGATGTGTTTCTGTTAAATTAGCATATGTTTATGCGGCATGTTCAAGTGGATATTGATAATTTCGTTATATGTTACCAAGTCGCTTATACAGTATCTTCTGATGTTAAGTGCTTAAGTGGTTTGTTTGGACCTGTTCTATTATTGGGCGTCTCTTGTGAGATTTTTACTGACAGAAATTTGGATTCCCAAGTGTTTTCAGAAGCAGGATGCATAAGAGAAGACATGAGATAAAAAATAATATAATGCTCGATTTTATAAATTTTACAACCATTGTGAAATTAGAGAATAATTTACCTCTTCTATGAGTAAAAATTTGAATTCTTATGTGAATTAATGCTGGTATGCTTGTAGAGTGAAGATGGAAGTGATAGTTTAGTTGTTTAAGTCACCGATGAGAAGCACTGGGATGATCTCGTCATCTTGATTGCTGTGGTATCTACACTTATCTGTATGATCAGCATTGATCATGCGCTTTTCTGAAATGTGTTCATCAAGTTACTCTTTCTGAATTCTTCATTGTCAACTTCATCTGGAGGCAATGAAATATGTCTATGAAGCCTAAATACTCTGTCTGATGTGAAAGAATTCTAATACTAATTTCTATGAAATGCTGGTCTTTATTAGTTGTCTGTAGGCAGTGCAAGCTGCAAGTAATTTTTCGATTAACTATTTGTGCTGAGTTTTAGCATCTTCCATATGCTAGTAAATTGATTCTAGGCATTTAGCTATACGCCTATAGCTACTCTCTGTTTTCACTTTCTATGTGAATATGTGATATCCTGTTCAAATGCAAAATAGGTAAGCTCCTACCAAAAAGAAACAAGCATTACATCTGGGATGCGTGAGAGTGTCGGGACAAGCTTGTTGCTGAAGCATAGGGCAGAGGTACTTCTCTTCTCCTTTCAAGTCACTCAAATCCCCTCGTCCTGAGTGACACGTTATAACTTTTGTAATGAGAAGTCATACTATTGAAAAATGTTCCAGGTTTCCGATATAGTATTAGAAATGAATATTGTTCCATCAGGAAGCTATAAAAATATGTGATATACTATATATCATCTATGTAGCATGGGTACTTCCATCATGTCAAAATATAATGGTAAAAAATTATGGATGAGTAACATGTTTAGAGAATGTACCAGCCCTCTTCATTCTCTGACATGTTCATAAAATAATAAACATCACCTTGGTTGGTGGCTTTGCTGATGACTTGAGATTTTTCCTAGCCTTTTATCTCTGGGTGGCTCCCTTTTTCTGCCCAATCTCCTTTCTAACTGATCATTGTTTATCATTATTTATCATTATTTGCGGCTTTTTACTGGCTAATTTTCTTATTTAATCCTATGCATTTGACACTGTATTGTGTTTGCTGTAGAAAATAGTGCTGAAGCGCATACTTGAGATGGAAGAAGCCATAAAAACTAAAGATTTTTCCTCATTTGCTCGTCTAATTTGTGCTGATAGTAACCAATTCCATGATGTATGTCTGGACACTACCCCACCTATATTTTACATGAATGACACATCCCACAAGTTTAAGCTCTATGCTTCTATTTTGCTCTATGATTTTTACTCACTCACTCACTCACTCAATCACTCAATCACTCACTGACGCACTAACTTGCTTAGTCACTTGCTCATTCATTGTCACAGTAACTCACTCACTTAGTCACTCACTTGATTGAACTGTTGTGGGGGTTCAAAAGTATGTGAAAGATGTTGTCATGAGTAAAGTTGAAAAAGGAAAACCAATTCCCAAATTTTTTATGGCACCATTCATATAGTGGTGAGTCCTCAAAAATTTCGTTACTTAAAACATAATATTGAAATAATACTCTGTGTTTTAATGCAAAATTTTATGTCCTATGTAGTGGCTATTGGGTTCTTGTTGTAGTAGACATGTCACTGGGATCAGGATATGTGTTTGACCCTCTTTCGCTCGAAGGTCCTGGCCCACGTCATTGGTTATGTTGCATGAACATGTTTTGATAGTAAGTGAAAGTGTGTTATACTTACATTCTTATGTATACATGAATATTTTCTAATTTTTTATTATTTAAATGATTTAAGTGCATACAAGTTTTATAAATCAACTGTCAAAGGACCAGCATCGCAAAAGATGCCGCCAAAGTTAGAATATAAATGGATTGAGGTTTGTCAATATATAAGCAAACTTTGACTTCTTTATATACAACATCAACATCGATGCATTGTAACCTTAAATAACATTTCAACATGTGGTGCCCTCAACAAAAAGACGGCCTTGACTGTGGATACTACATGAAATTCATGTATGAAGTAGTTGTTAGACATGGAGATTGCAAAGGTGACCTAAAAAAGGTTAGTAAACGGTGATTTTAGTTTAAAGTTATGGAATTTAGTTTAGTCTCTCTTTCGATCTCTTTATTTATATACTAGTGGAAAGACGCGCACGTTGTGGGCGGTCCTTGGGTTGCAATGTGATGTAGTTGAAGATTGTACAAGTAATCATTGTTGGTTGGTACATAAATTGATTTGCTTCTAAGAATATTTATTTAGTAGAGTATACATTTACTCAAAAATTTGCAATATAATGTACAAAAGGAATACATAATAGGGAACAACATGAATTATAGGTTACAAAACATGAATTATAGGTTACAAAACATGAATTATAGGGAACAACATAAATTATAGGGAACAACATAAAGAATGAACAAGATAAATACTTAGGATATACGACAATTGTAGGTTGCTATTAAATGATCCTTTAATTTGTGTTTTGTTTTGCTTTGGTTTTTAGGGTTAGTGGATACTTTAAATGATCGGGATATGTGTTTTGTTTTTCTCTATTATCTCAAGTTATTTATTGCTTTTGTTTACTTTTTGTGAAGGATTATGTGCCAAGAAGTGAGTCCTACAATGAAGAAGAAATGAAAGAACTTCGAGAACAATGGGCAAAGTTCTTTAGAACTAACTATTTGGTGAAATAAATTTGTATAAGTTAGTTTTCTTTATTTTTTGTACTTAAAGATTGTAGGTATCTAATACTCAACATTTCACATCAACTACTTACTAGCACCTTGTACTAAATTAATGTACTAGTTAATTTCAATATTAATAGTATGTGTTTGTTGATTCGAAAAAAGGAGTATTTTGGTGGACGTTCGTGGAATTTATTATTAAGGTTGATAGTGGATGTGTTGAGATAAACTTTACATTAGTTATGTGGAGCTAATAGTATGTAATGGTACAAGGATTTAGAAGTGTCGCCATTGCAGGTATATGTATTATATAAAAAATATTTCAAAAAAAATTATATCTTATAAGTAACAGGCTAATCTATTTAACGTTACTTAAAAGGTTTAATTTTTAAATAAGCTACACAAAGTATAGGTTACTGGCTAGACCATATGCGTTACCTAAAATAGGACTTTAGGTTATAGGCTCCAAAATGACCGTAACCTAAAACCTGACTTTAGGTTACTGGCATTGATAGTCAGGTTTTAGGTTACGCTCACCGCCCATAACCTAAACTTATATGCGACGCAGTATAGCTTACAAACAAAACCGTAACCTAAAGTCTATTTTGGCCCGTAACCTATTGCAGTTTTTCCACTAGTGTCACAAAGTCCATTGATATGCAATCCCATTTCCATCCTGCTATTTTAAGCGGTTGGACTTCTCCTTGTGGTCTCTTATGCTCAAATTTGACCTTTTGGCAAGTAAGACATTTGCTCACAAATTCAGCCACTTCTCTTTTCATCCTAGGCCACCAATACATCTTCTTTAAATCCTTATACAGCTTATCGTCTCCAATATGCACTGAACACGGGGTATTATGGTCCTCCTCCATGATTCTTTGTTTCAGATCTCACACTTCTGTAGTACACACCACCTTTCTTTATACCTTAAACTTCCATCCTCATGAATGTTAAAGTCCATAGCTTTTCCTACTTTCAACTTTTCCTTAATTCTTTCCAATTTCACATCCCCCTCCTGGTTCTTCTTAATTTCGTCAAATATTGTTGGTTGGATACTAAGATTACAAAGAATTCCTTCCAACTCTCTCTCCTTCACTATCTCCAAGTTCAATCTTTCTATATCCTTACTTAGTTCATTAGCAACCACCAAGGTATTCACTCCATGCTTCGTTTTACGGCTTAAAACATCTGCCACTACATTGGCTTTCCCTTCATGGTATTGGATATCTAAGTCATAATCCTTGATCAACTCAATCCATCTCCTTTATCTCATGTTTAGATCCTTTTGAGTGAAAAAGTACTTTAAACTCTTGTGGTCCGTGTATATCATACACTTTACCCCATACAAGTAATATCTCCATATTTTTTAAACCAAACACGATTGCTGCTAATTCAAGATCATGAGTAGGGTAGTTTGTCTCGTATGGTTTCAATTGTCTTGAAGCATATGCAATCACTTTTCTATTTTGCATTAACACACATCCCAAACCATTTTTTATAAGCATCACTATACACATCCTAAGAGTCACTTCCATCCGGCAAAGTCAGCACTGGAGCTGAATTCAAACGCTCCTTTAAGGTCTGAAATGCCTCTTCACACTTATCACTCCACTAAAACTTACAGTCTTTCTTCATTAACGACGTCATTGGTTTAGCAATCCTCTAAAAGTCCTTCATAACCTCCTATAATAACCTGCTAACCCTAAGAAACTCCGAAAATCCGTTACATTCTTAGGTGTAGGCCACTCCTTAACAACTTCAATCTTGGCTGGATCTACTTCAACTCCCTCTTTAGACACAATATGCCCCAAGAATGCTACTTTCTCTAACCAGAACTCACATTTCGATAGCTTAGCATACAATTCATTCTCTCTTAATGTCATCAAGATTGTCCTCAACTATTCCACATGATCCTCTTTACTCTTAGAGTACACCAAGATGTCATTAATGAAAACAACCACAAAGTTATCCGAAAATCGTTGGAAAATCCTATTCATTAGGTCCATGAAAATTGCTGGTCCATTGGTTAACACAAAAGGCATAATAGTGAACTCATAGTGCCCATATCTCGTACGAAAAGCCGTCTTCGGTATGTCCTCATTAGCAATCCTCAATTGATGGTATCCTGACCTCAAATCAATCTTTGAAAACACAGTGGATCCTTCTAATTGATCAAACAAGTCATCAATTCTTGGTAAAGTATACATATTTTTGATTATCACCTTATTCAGCTGTCTATACTCAATACATAACCTCATTACTGACACTATTTTGTTGTGTTTTGGTCTTCCTTCCCTCCAATAGCTCACCTTTTTACCCCGATTCATTAACGAGATCTTCTGTGGCTCAGATAGAATCTTAGCCTTTTGCTTCCTCAACTAATCAATCCCTAGGATCACTTCTAAGTCACCTAAATCAAACTCGATTAGGTTAGCCTTGAACTCCACTCCTTCAATTTCAATAGGAACATCTTGAAATCTCTTTGAACACTGCACTTCTTGTCCTGAGGGTAACACTATTGACATACCTATTGCATTTACTTTTCCCAACACAAGATTTAACTTTTCTAGAATCTTAGTGGATACAAAAGAATACGTTGCATCAGAATAAAAAAAACATTAACAGGAAGAGAGTGAATAGAAAAAGTTCCAGTAATCACATCCTTATTAGCATCAACTTCACTTCGAGCCATCACATTCAGCTTCCCAGTGTTTGAGGTCTTAGTCTGTCCTCCTCCATTCCCACTCCCATTCCTATTTCTGGCTTGAGGTGTCACCTTTCCTCCCATATTTCCTTGGATACCCTTTTGCTATCCCCCAGCTGAATTCCCCCTAGCTTTGAGAATTTTGTCCCTCCTTTCCTTTGTTCTTAGAGAAGCACTCATACTCACGGTGTCCAAGTTTGTTACACAACCGACAAGTCACCGGGTTCCCTACGCAGTCCTTTCCTAGGTGATTGTTAGGTCACTTCTTGCAATAGTACACACGCCCTCCTTGACTAGCCATCTGAGCTCTATTCCCATTTCCAGGAGTAGGCTTCCCAAAGTTTCCCCTATTACCTTAGAAGTTGTTGTTGAAACGAGGTGTCTTAAATCCACCACGATTTCCTTGTTGGTTGAAGTTTCCTCCACCATCCTTCCTCTTCTTTCTCGTTTCACCTTCCTTCTGTACCACTTTCTTCTTTTGGTCTATGGCATACAGGTGTGCACCTCTACCATATAACTCATCCAAGAATTCAAAGATCTGTCCAGCTAATTGTGACTGAAGGTCTAAGGGTAACCCTATTTCAAAACGACTACCCTTTAACCTTTCAGTTGCTACAACCTCGGGGCAAACCTAGACAATTCTATGAACTTAGAGTAGTACTTAGTGACATACATACTTCCCATCTTAAGCTCTAGAAACTCCTCAGCTTTCTGTATCTGAAGAAACACAGGATATAACTTATTACAGATTTGCTCCTGAAACATATCCTAATTAAATCTTGGTAAAGCTCTAATTACAGCCTAGTTCAACTTCTCCTCTCAGATAGTAAATAACATGGTTCACCTTAAGCTCTTCAGGACACTCAACTGCCCCAAACAACTTATTAAACTCTCTCAACCATCCCTCTAGAATAGTTGGATTGTGCTCTACTTGAAAAGTGGGTGGCTTTCTTTGATAAATATTCTTGAAGAGTTCCCCAGCAAGGTCATTACCATTTCTATTTCCTCTGGCAGCTAACTGTTCAGCTATAGTGTCTAATTGCCTCACTACTTCATTCAGCTGATTGTAATTACGTTCAACCATTCTATTTCTCCTGTAGAGGAAAAGACCTTTATATTAAATTATGTCTAACTATAAGTTAGAACAACATAAACTTATAACGTAAAACACTTTCTCATTTCATCTCAGAAAAGAAGTTTTATTCTTTTAGAGCGAATGGTTCACTTTATTTTGATTGTTTACACGACCATTAAAATAAGAATAAAGAACAAAAGAAAAAAAATAATCCCCTTGGTTCTATTCTACTTGAGGCTTTATTTCATAAAAGAAATTTTTTACTTAACTCCTCTTATCATTTCTTATGGGTCACTGCCACTTATTCAAACTAATGTAAACAATAATCTAAATTGTTCAGCTAAACATCAGAAACATTAAACAATATTAGCTAAACCATATCTAAACAAAGTCTCTAAACATTAACATTGTCTTTCTTTTCCTTTGACATCACATATTTGTTTGGTATGAATTAAGGATCATCTTTTGTTTCAACTTCTATTTCTTCCTCCATTTCTTCTTCTTCTTCCATTTCTTCCTCTGGATCTAACTCTTCTTCATCACATAATTTATTTTTCAAAACTTTCCATTTTCTGAAATTACTATTTTGAGAAAAATTCCATTATCAAAAACTTTCCAAAACAATAAATTCCTCTTTCCAAAAATAAAACTTAGGGTACTCCCAACAATAAAATTTATTTTATTTCAAAATCTAAGCTCTGCTACCACTTTATATTTTATTTCAAAGAATTATAATTATTAAAACTTCTAGATACGGAAAAAACAAAGTATTACCGCCACCGTGATAACGGCTAAGGCATTTATCAAAGTCCTACAACGGAAGTCTTGAAACCAAAAACTAATTTAAAACTAAATTTCAAAATAATTCCCAAACCAAATTCAAACCAACTTAAAACTTTATTACACTTCGCAACCATTTTAATGGCCGTCAAAAACAAAAACTAAAATCTTTAAAAATAAAAGAACATTGAAATAAACGTTAGTACTTCATAAGCAATATAAATAAAGCTACAAAATACAGCAAGCGCTCTCACTCAAGCCCAGCATGAAATGATATATGCCCACTTGTACCTGTAGCTTTCTCTTATTCTAGAAAATTACTTGCCAACAAGTGGGTCATCGTAGGGCCAAGTCCAAGACAAAGCCATGCACACAAAACAAACAGTCAGCAAAGCTGAGTACATAACTACCAAAGACTATGCAACAGAACAATAAGAAATAAAACATACACACAACTTACCTTTGAAAATCTTTCACCTGTGCATAGACTCAACAAAATTAATTATTATATTTAAACTTTTGGATTCTGCATCGAACGGGTTTCCTTTCCTTAAAAATCGCCCTAAAGGGCACCAACTTGGGAGCAACTCCAACAAGGTATTACTATGTCACATAAAGTGATGGAATTCCAGCGCATTATAAATATAAAAGAGTACAACGTCTTGTACTCCAGTTAGAAGTCATAGATCACTAGTCCATACGACTCCCCCCATTGTTCATACGCAAGGTACATACGTTCCAAGAGTTTTGATGCAAATCCTCTTTCACTTTACGTGATTGACCGGTTTAGCAATGTTATGACTCACATACATCATCACACAAGAACATGCATCACATCAAGCAAGCCATATTAATTACCTTCAATTTAAGGTGATTCAAAATTAATCTTATGTGTGTCGTTTAATTAAAATTGAACTTCCTTTACGACACATTAATTGTGAGTGGCTAAATATTTACTTCCTCCTTGACCACACATTAATCCGTGAGTTGCAACATGTATAAAATAATTGCTCATAATTCCTTTTAATCATGTGAATAAAAATTCACAACAACCTTTCTTGTTTATTAAGTAACTAACTAACTTAAGAATAACTTCCTTCCTTTATCAATAACCTTTTGGTCAAATTAAACTGATCATAACATTCCAATTTGTTCTAATAAAATTTATATTCCTATTTAACATGAAATGTCAACATAATATGAAATCATGCTTCTAATTAACTTATCATGCACATCAATTCATGATTCAAACAGGCATAAAATATTTTATAACATAAAGAAATCATCCAAGCATGAATTCTAACTCTTATGTTTGTCTTTAGTACTTACGTACCTTGTAAAATAGTGGTGCTCTGCCACAACTTCTAAAAGTTGACTAAATCAAAGTCTCCTGCATAAAGAAAACCGAAACTAGATTAAAACCTTGTTGACTAAGTTCTACAACAACTCTAAACTAACTTATATATTGGATACTTGTCCAAAACCTTCCTTATATGGTCTCTATTCAATTCTTTAATTTTAATATTGTAAGATTACTTGGTTTTCGGGACTGATTTATGCTATATAAAACCTTAGTATAAATTTTATGCCACTTTAGAAAAGTGGACAACATTCTATAATTACCAAAACTCCTTGAAAAACTTCAAAAACAACATAAATCAATTATGTTTCAGTCCTTCATGATCAGAGTACGGGATGAAATGATTAGTCCTTAAAATAATGACTCCAATGATCCAGAGCTCTAACAATTGCATAAAACTCTATATCATAAGTTGAATATTTCAACCTGGCCCCATTTAATTTCTCACTGAAATAGGCAATTGGTCGTTTTCCCTGCACTAAAACTGCGCCAATGCCTACACTGATTGCATATGTTTCAACTTCAAGAGGTTTTGTGAAATCAGGCAATGCAAGAATAGGTGTGTAGCTAAGTCATAGGACCAACAATTGATGAGAAGTTTTTGACAAACCTTCTGTAGAAGGAAGCCAAACCATGAAAAAAACGTACTTCAGTAACATTCGTGGGTGTTGGCCATGATTTGATTGCTTCAACCTTAGATTGATCCACTGAAACTCCATCCTTTGAAACCACATATCCCAAAAACGTCACACTGCTCACCATGAAGTAACACTTCACCAATTTCCCATAAAGTTTTTGTTGCCTCAGATTTTCGAAAACCTGTCTTAGATGCTGCAGATGATCACCATTGCTTCTACTATAAATCAGTATATCATCTAAGTACACAACAAGAAACTTTTCCAAATATGGTTTCAAAACTTCATTCATGAGCATCATAAAAGTACTTGGTGCGTTGGTGAGTCCAAAAGGCATGACTAAGCACTCATAGAGACCCAATTTAGTTTTGAACGCTGTTTTCCACTCATCTCCTTCTCTCATACGTATCTGATGATACCCACTCTTCAACTCAATTTTGGAAAACACCTGTGAGCCATACAATTCATCCAATAAATCATCCAGTCTTGGAATTGGAAACCTGTACTTGATTGTGATATTGTTGACAGGGCTAGAATCAATGCACATGCGCCAGGACCCGTCTTTCTTAAGAACAATCAGTGTTGGTACGGCACACGAACTCATATTCTCTCTAACATACCCCCTTTGCATCAATTCTTCAATCTGCCTTTGTATATCCTTAGTCTCCTCAAGATTGCATCGGTATGCAGGTTTAATGGGAATCTGAGCTCCTGGAATCAAGTCAATTTGGTGTTCAATGACCCAAGTGGGAAGCAATCTTGGTGGCAAATCATCTGAAAATACATCTTCAAATTCCTTCAATAATGGTTGAAGAATTTTTGGGATTGCAAATGTTTCAACTCTCACATCCTTGGCCATTAGTAGGAACACTTGCTGGCAATCAGAAAATTCCTTCTCCACTCCTTAGGATTTGACAAGAACACTCCCTTCTTGTTCTTTACATTCAATTGTTTTCTATCTTGTGCCACTTTCAAAGGTTTTAAAGCAATTAGCTTGTCATTTTCCTGTTTTTTGATAACATAGACATTGGTTCTTCCATCGTACCTCACAAATCGATCATATTTCCAGGGCCTACGAAGCAATATATGACAGGCATCCATAGGGAAAACATAACATAATACAAAATCCTCAAACTGACAAATTTTGAAATTGACCAGGGCTTGTTTCGTCACTTTCACATCACTGGTATTGCTTAGCCAATGCAACTTGCAAGGTTGAGGATGGTTGTGTGTAGGGTAGTCCAGTATCTGAATCAATAGGGTAGAGACCACATTAGTACAACTGCCACTATCAATAATCACGTCACACAACTTGCCTTGTAAATTACATCTAGTCACGAAAATTTTGTCCCTCTGGTTTTTTTCAACTGGTGTTGGCTTAGTTTGAAGAACCATCCTGAGGACTATGCCTGACCCTGTGTTTCAGCCTCTACTTCCTCCATATCATTGCTACTTTTTTCTTCCTGTGATTCAGAATTTTCATCCTCCCCTTCTTCAAGAAGAACATCTAGATAAGCATCCTCAATCTCTTGTGCTTCCCTAACAGTGATCACTCTGGAACTGGGGCAAATGCATGGTAGGTGTCCATATCCTTGACACTTAAAACACTTCCTCTTGTCATCAGGGATTGCAGGTGGTTTAACTGGAGTGGCTTTCCTTTTACATTGTCGAAACTAGGTTTAGCACTAGGTGTTTGGGAATACACCACTTCTCCTTTTTAGATTGATAGGATTTAAAGAATGTCTTTGGCTTCTTTGAATTCCCATTTTTTTCCCACTCTAACTGCCACTTTACAGATTTCCTCATAAGTCCAATAAGGTTACAACTCCACTTTCTTCCTGATGGAGTCATCTAATCCTGCAACAAATCGAGCAACCTTGTGATCTTGCTTCTCTTCCAGATCACATAAAAACAACATCTTTTCAAAGGCATTGATGTATTCTTCCACACTCTTTTTCCTTTGTTTTAAGGTGTGCATCTTCATGAAGTTATTATGATCATACTCATGTGGCACATTTCTTCCTCAATTCCCTATTCAGTTTGCGCCAAGACCCTTTTTTCGATCTTCCTTCCTTTTTTTGTTTCCTTTGTAGCTCTTCATACCACAAGCTAGCATAGGAAGTCAGCTTTAATTCCGCCACTCCGAAGGCTTTATGATCATCATATTCTTTATAATTAAAGACTCTTCTAGTTCTCCTTAGCCAATCAAGGAAAACTTCGGGATCTAGAATGCTATTGAACTCAGGAACGTCCAATTTTAGGCTATGATCATCATCTTTTGGTTTGTCTTATTTTTTGTATCTTTTTCAATCATCTTCATCACTAGAACTGGTGTCATGTACACGCCTAGGTTTACATGCACTTCTACCTGAATTTTCATCACTAGAGCTTAAATTAGATTCCTCAATTTCGTGGCTTTTTTGCTATTTTTCGATTTCCCTGACACGAAATTCATTACCTCCTCTAGCATGGTTCGTAATTCTTTGATCTCATTGTCCCTCTTGATTTCCTTACCTTGTTCTAAGGACAATCCCTTTTGAAAATTTGCAGTAACTCCTTCACTTCCACCTTCCATAGCAATGTTGGTCAAAGTCATTGATAGATTCGCAAGCACTTGAGATTAAACATTCTCTCAACGAGAGCACCAAATTTGATGTAAATTTTCTTATGAATCGAAAACTCACAAGGGTTGATTAAATTTTCGAATTTTTAAAGGCCAAGCCACCAAAATTCTTAAATTCAAGTTGATCAGTTAGTCTTTGATTAAGTCCTTAAGCACCCTCAAAGTCACTAATTAATCTCACAAGAGCATACAGGAATTAACCACCAACTCTTTAAATTTTCGGAATTTTTGTTTTAAGTAAACAAACAAACTTTTCATTCATCTCAAACTTAAACTTAATTTTTACAAAAATAATGTTGAGACTATTTATAGGAATAATCATCAACAAAAATCCTAGCTAAAAACAATAAAAACACACGCACATCACATAGGGAATTTGTCCCTTGTCATACACATACACAGACACGATAAGCATGCCACCTCATCACTGCATCTTGATCTTATCTTGCTTAACAAACTCTAACAACTTAACTAAATAATTAATTAACAAGATAATCACCAGAATTAAAGCTAAAAATCACGCCAATAACTTGAGGCCCAAGAACTTTGAAAATCGTCAAATTTCACGCCCAAGATTGCTTCGTCAATTTGTGCAATTTCCAAGATTTCCAAGAAACTTCAAGAAATGCTTCAAGATTCAATATTCTAATCAAGAAACCTTCAAGAATCTATCCTCCATGTATTCTAGCATAATTATGATGATCAAGACTCCACAAGAAATAAAAGACTTAATGCCTATAATGAGAAAAACCCTAGAAAATGCAGTGGGGAAAAATCTCATAGGCAAAAACCATCTTGTTCCCCAAAATCCACCATTCTTTCCTTGATTTACGTGCCACCTTTGGTATATGTGACCATACACACGCAAATCCCTACCCTTGATGCACCCATATGGCTAATATCCCCATATGCAATTAATTCACCTATGGTTGCATCCTTGCCATTGACATCAAAACCTTCGAAGTTGATTGCACCTTTGTTAATCTTGTCATTGTTGCATAAATTTATTACATTGCTAATCTTGTCATTGGTACTTGCATCAAGCTGTAGTCAAACGCTCCTTTAAGATCTGAAATGCCTCTTTGCACTTATCACTCCACTCAAACTTAGAGTCTTTCTTCATTAAGGACGTCATTGGTTTAGCAATCCTCGAAAAGTCCTTCACAAATCTCCTATAGTAACCTGCTAACCCTATGAAACTCCGTACATCCGTTACATTCTTAGGTGAAGGCCACTCTTTTACTGCTTCAATCATGGCTGGATCTACTTTAACTCCCTCTTTAGACACAATATACCCCAAGAATGCTACTTTCTCCAACTAGAACTCACATTTCGAGAACTTAGCATACAATTCATACTCTCTCAATGTCATAAAAAATGTCCTCAAATGTTCCACATGTTCCTCTTTACTCTTAGAATACACCAAGATGTAATCAATGCAAACAACCATAAAGGTATACAGAAATCGTTGGAAAATTCTATTCATTAAGTCCATGAAATTTGATGGCGCATTGGTTAACTCAAAAGGCATAACAGTGAACTCATAGTGTCCATATCTCGTACGAAAAGCTGTTTTCAGTATGTCCTCATTAGCAATCCTCAATTGATGCACTACAACAAATTGCATCTAGTGGCACATTGAATCGTGGCACAAGTTAAAAATTTCCGTGGCTATATAATTTAGCCACGGGAATTCCCACAATTATTCTTGTGGCACAAGTGGCCGTGGCTAGGATTTTGCCGCAGGAAAAGTAAGGGTGTGGCATAAGTTGATTTTTATGCCACATTTCTCCCCGTGGCTAAAGAAATACCACGCCACGAGTGCTCCCATGGCTAACAAATCTCTTGCCACAAATATTATTGTGGCTAATTAATTGTTTTTGCTACAAATATTATCGTGGCAAAAAATAAATTTTGCCACAAAAATTCTCGTGGCTAACAAGCCATTTACCACAATTATTAGTGGCTAATGAATTTGTTTTGCTTCAAATTACCGTGGCTAAAAATTATATTGTTCCACAATAACTCACATGGCTAAAATATATATGTTAATTAGCTACGAGTGGGGAAAAAAATTATATATATATACTAGCCGCGGTGCCCCGGACGGTGTACATAATGAATGTTTACAATTAGAAAAAAATCAAATGTACAAGGCTACATTGTATAGTAATAATAAGAAACCCTTAATACTGAGTGAAAAAAAAACATGGCATTTCATATTATTAGACAAGCACTAAGCTACTAATTTTTACAAAATCGGACATCTAGGTGGAGCTTGGTAGCTTCTTGTGGAACCTCACAAAAAGGTTTTGATGATTGATGGATAAAAGTTATGAAGACCAAATGCAATATATCATGACAGACTTTGATCTAAAATGCCAGCGTTGCATATGACGATTCCCTCGATTTTTGGGGACTTCAACCTAAAACAATGGCAAAATGATTAGTTTATCACAAGAAAAATATGTTATGAAAAAATTGATAAGAAAATACAGCAACAAGGTGAGCAAAAGAAGACAAATAACATTAAACCAAGCAGTTAAACTGCCACAATAAGCAGTTAAACATTAAACTCACTAACAGGCTATCAACACTTATTTCAAAAATCAATCAAACTTGAACACTGGCAATTTATTTATACGTTTTAATTGAAGTGTAGTAATCAATTATTACCCATATAATATCTTTATTAATCCCATTCTAAAACTGAATTATGAACAAAGAATTTGTTAAAGCACACACACTTTTATTTGATAGTATTATTCTACTCCAGTCCACATAAACGCTGGTTGTGCAAAGCTCATACATTGCGGCAAAACAAATGAATGGAACCTAGATAATGAAGCTGCACTGCAATATAAATCTTCATGCATTCTATACAACCAGCAATGAGAGAAGAATTATGCTTCCTTCTAAGAAGATAATGTGTAAGTGGTTAGTTATCCGGTTAACTTAGCTATTATCAATGCATGATAAGTTTTTCTATTACCTGAGTGCAACTTGCAACTTTTACGCTTGAACATTAGCAAACACACAGACACACACCACCACCAATATCAATTATGGCACTCATAGAACAAAGCAATTACATTTCAAAAATCAGATGGCTTACCCATAAGAATCAACAATCTCCTGGAAGGTAGAGGTAACCTTGTCTGTCCTGCACTTCCTGCACAAAAGGAACTATAAAGTTACAACATGTGGACATTATTTAGATGAAAATCAAAATTCAAAGCACAACCCACATCACTAATTAGGGTTCTTTGATTTCAACTCATGATTCTCCTTAACCACATCCTCACTCGATTTGTAGAGGTCTTCTGCCACCTACAAATATTTTAAGAAATCATAATCTAAGAAGAGTTTATCTGATCACTAAACCAAGTGATCAATTTCAGGATTGTCCTGCAAACATCAAATTACCAAGTTCAACAACACATTATTATAATAAGCCCTAATATCATTGAATCCCACAACATTAGAAACTCAATGCGAAAATGAAAAACTCTGCCTACGACCATCAACCAGAATCCTTTATACAACTCCAGTGGCAGATGTAATTGTTCATTATATCAAAATGGAAGCAATATCTTATATCCAAAAGGTTTCCTTTCCTACTATGTTCAAGCCAAATTATTGATTATGATTTAAAAAAATCGTAGCCAAAAGTAACTAAACAACAAACTAAATCAATTAAAAAAAAAACAAACAACAATCAAAACTTAAAAAAAATTAAAAAAAAAAGTCATACATAATCACCAAGAAGTTCCACCCACTACTTTCTAGAATGCCAATTCGAATAAAATCGGGAATTATTTCTATCAAATTAGGACATGACACTATAGTATATTCATTTGTGTAAATTTGCAGCTATATTATCAGCTTAGAGATTTAATAAAACTACAATCAACAAAATCCAAAGACTTCAACAACTAATATTCTCAACAGCTAATACGAAAATTCCTCTGAAGTAATGGGATTCAAAAGAAGGCTCCAAAATATATTTTGTTTTCTATAAGACATAACCATGTTATCTGACAGCGACATAAGCACTTCATAAATTTTACAAATGCAATGAAATCCATCTAGAGAAAAAATGATGAGTAACTCGCAATCAACTTAACTTTGCCAACAATAACATCCCAAGCATTTCAGGAAATAATGTACTGAATTCACAAAGTCTCTATGAATAATTAATTATTCTTTTTTAGAAAACCACTAATAAATCAAAGGGAATATAACAAATTAGGGCTTAAAATTTTAAAACAAATAGAATAGTAAACTCACCATCTAGAAGACAATAGTCATGGACGGCATTAGCAACAAAGGAGGCGTTTTGGCTGCCCTTGTAATCAACAAGGAAACAAAATTAAGGATCCCTAGTTAAGAATCTCCAACCATGATCAACAAAGAAAAATTGCTATTAGGAAGAGGTGATTGAATTCACACCAAAATAATGTATGCTTATAATAGGTTTAGTTTATCGAATTGAGTAACAATGGCAACAAGTCAGAGTTTTATTAGAAGTTATTCTGAGTACTTATACTTGACAAATTGGATTGGTGATTGAAACACTTCTTTTATCCTTCCTACTGCAGATGAATAAATAATAGACCATTGACAATAAATGATTTCTTTCATATCAATGACCTGCCATAGTAAGTAAATAAGCGCAAGAAATTTGTATACGAGGAACTTTTTGGTGCAACTGTGCAACAATGCAAGATACAAACGTCTAAACAAAAGGTAAAAAGAATGAGAACTACAAGCATTTATTCTGGGACACAACCAGGAATCCAGGATATATAAATATGCACCAAAAAACTTTACAATCGTTGTTAGGGGTTGGCTTCTAATATATGAATGTTAGCAAATTTTACATTGAAGTAAACAATAAGCAACAATAAGCACATAACCAACAACAATGATCCAGCTAACAAAAGGGTATGAAACTTTAAATTCGACCTAACAATAAACCACTTAAAAAAATTCGCATAAAGAAGCCAACAAATAAAAATCAGATAACAAAATTCAAATTCAAAACAAAATTAGACCTAAATTCAAACCAAATTCAGATGTGAATGAAACGTGAAATTCGCACAAAAGTCGACCTAAAAGCAAAGATTCGACTGAAAATTGAAACAAAAATGAAACTAAACTGATTCAAACACAAAATTCATCACAAAATTTGCACAAAACCATATGAAATTCGATTATAAAATCAATATGAAAGAAAAAATCAAACCAAATTCGAAGAATTGGAGTAACTTACCTTTGAGGAGTAGAATTGATTAGCAGAGGAGGGAGGAACTTTATTGTAGCAGTGGCGGGAGGAACTTTGTGGGGAAGAAGAGAAGTTTTCAGCAATGGCGGCCAGCAGTCCACAGCAGCGGCGGCGGCAGGTGGGGAGACCGAGGCTTCTCGAGCTTATTCTCATGCTTGAGATAATTTCAAACTAAATAAACAAGGGAGTGGTGCTGCTAGAGGAGTGGTCGTGGTTGGAGAGAAATGGGGTTTATTGTTCTGGGGTGTTCGAGCACGAGAATTGGTTGACAAAGGGGTGGTCGAGGTTTGTGAGTCGATGAACGGCGATGTAGCGGAGGAGATGAAGGGGAGTAGCAGACTAGTAGTGCTGCGGTTTGGTATAGCAGAGAGGAAAAAGGAGGTTAGGGTTGGGGTTTGTAGGCGAGTGAGAAGAGAAAGAAAAGAGTTAAAGAAATAAGGCAAAGTATTTGTTGGCACAATAGAGTTGGACCAATAAACATTATTATTGTTGGTAAAATAATCAGTTGGTATTATATATGTTTTACCAACATATTAGAATATCTAATCCAATCTAATCTAATAACTCTACTAAAGTAATGCCCACCTCCCACATTTTCCCTCCCAAACACACCTTTTTTTAATTATTGCATAAAAAATGTGGGAAAAAATCATTTAATGAATGTTATTAAATGTGTATTTGACTAAAATTTTGTATATTTATTAATTTATATAAAACTATATCAAAATTCGAAAACAAAACATTAGGGCATGTGCAATGGTTGTAGCTAGAGACTAGCTTGCAAATTCCAAAAGTCCATAGCTACTTGCTTAACCATTGGAACAAAATTGGGCAATTAGCTTGACTTAGCTTGGCCAAACTAATTTTCTTGGGAAGAAAACTAAGCAATAGCATTAAATATTATTGTAGTTCCCACAAGTAAGTGGAGCATGTTTTAATGGAAAGTTAGTTTAACAATTAGCTAACCATTGGGATGTAAAGTAGCTAGAAATAGAGGATAGTGGAATTCTTATGTGGCAATGTAATCAAATTTGATAATTTGCTTGCCATTTTACATGCCCTTATAATTACAATTTTAAAAGATATATTTTTGATTTAATTTAAGGCAATTTGTATTTTAATTTAAAAAAAAGAGCAAAAATGCTCGGGAACTATCTAGTTGTTGTCTATGGCACATACGTTAAGTTTGCCATGTGAGAGTACGTATCTCTTTTGTAAGGAAAATTGTTATTGTGACATACTCCGTAAGTGTTAATTTGCCACGGGAGGGTAACTAGTCATGGCTACGTATAAGATTTGCCACGGGATTTTTTTTTTGTTATTTGTGGCACAAGTAATAATTAGCCACAAGACAGTAACTACACATGGCTAAAGCATAACATTTGTCACGGGCAAACTATTTTGTGGCAAAAGTATTAAGTTTGCCACGAGATAGTGACTACCCATGGCAAATGTATAATATTAGCCACGAGATAAAAATTCATGTGGCATAAATTTTAATACTTTTCCTAGATTTGTGTTATAGATAGCTTTTCCCGTGGCTAATTGAAATTATGCCACGATTTTATAATTCATGTGGCATAATTCGTGGCACAAGTGACGATTTGTTGTAGTGATGGTATCCTGATCTCAAATCAATCTTCGAAAACACAATACCTCCTTTTAATTGATCAAACAAGTCATCAATTCCTAGTAAAGGATACTTATTTTTGATTGTACTTTATTCAGCTCCCTATAGTCAATACATAACCTTAAACTCCCATCTTTCTTCTTCACAAACAGTACTGGTGCTCCCCAAGGTGAGGCACTAGGCCTAATGTAACCTTTTTCCAAAAACTCTTTTAACTACTCTCTCAACTGACTCATTTCTGCAGGTGCCATCCTATAGGGTGCTTGGGAAATAGGTGTTGTTCTAGGGACTAAGTCTATAGTAAAGTCAATTTCTCGTTTAGGTGGCATCCCCGGAATCTCTTTCGGAAATACATCAAGAAAGTCCCTTACTACCTCAATATCTGCTTAGCAGTCTCAACATGATCCACATCCCTCACACTACAAAAGTAAATGGGAAAACATCTCTTTAGAAACCTAGCAAACCTCATTACCAACACTATTTTGTTGTGTTTTGGTCTTCCGGCCCTCCAATAGCTCACCTTCTTACCCTTATTCATTAACGAGATCTTCTGTTGTTCACATAGAATCCCAGCCTCATGCTTACTCCACCAATCCATCCCGAGGATCACTTCTAGGTCACCGAAATCAAACTCCATTAGGTTATCCTTAAACTCCACTCCCTCAATTTCAATAGGAACATCTTGAAATCTCTATGAACACTGCACCTCTTGTCTTGATGGTAACTCTATAGACATATCTATTGTATCTACTTTTTCTAACATAAGCTTTAACTTTTCTAGAATCTTAATGGATACAAAATAATACGTTGCACCAGAATCAAATAAAACTTTAACAGGAAGAGAGTGAATAGAAAAAGTACTAGTAATCACATCCTTATTAGCATCAGCTTTTGTTCGAGCCATCACATTCAGCTTTCCACTGTTTGAGGTCTTAGTCTGTTCTCCTCCATTCCCATTGCCATTCCTATTCTCGGCTTGAGGTGTCACCATTCCTCCCATATTTCCTTGGAAACCCTTTTGCTGTCCCCCAACTGAATTTCCCCCTAGCTTGAGAATTTTGTCCCTCCTTTCCTTTGTTCTTAGAGAAGCACTCATACTCACGGTACCCAAGTTTGTTACACAATCGACAAGTCACTGGGTTCCCTGAACAATCCTTTCCTGGGTGATTGTTAGGACACTTCTTGCAATAGCATACACGCCCTCCTTGACTAGCCATCCGAGCTCTATTCCCGTTTCCGGAAGTAGGCTTCCCAAAGGTTCCTCTATTGCCTTGGAAGTTGTTGTTAAAACGAGGTTTCTTAAATCCACCATGATTTCCCTATTGGTTGAAGTTTCCTCCACCATACATCCTTTTCTCCCTCATCTCACCTTCCTTCTGTACGTCCTTCTTTTGGTCTATAGCATACAGGTGTGCAGCTCTACCATATAACTCATCCTAAGATTCAAAGATCTGTCCAGCTAATTGTGACTGAAGATCTAAGGGTAACCCTCTTTCAAAATAACTAGCCTTCAAACTCTAAGTCGCTACAGCCTCGGGAGCAAACCTAGACAATTCTATGAACTTAGAGTAGTATTCAGTAACAGACATACTCCCCATCTTAAGCTCTAGAAACTCATCAGCTTTCTGTTTTAGAAGGAACATAGAATAGAACTTATTACAGAGTTGTTCCTGAAACATATCCCAATTAAACCTTGGTGAAGCTCTAATTACAGCCTCATTTTGTGACCACCATAGATCAGCTTCTCCTCTCAGATAATAAATAGCATGGTTCACCTTAAGCTCTTCTGGACACTCAACAGCCCCAAACAACTTATTAAACTCTCTCAATCATCTCTCTAGAATAGTTGGATTGTGCTCTCCTTGGTAAGTGGGTGGCTAAGTTTGAGAAATCTTCTTGAAAAGTTCCCCAACAGGGTCACTACCAATTCCATTCCTCTGGCAGCTAACTGTTCAGCTACAGTAGCTAATTGCCTCACTACTTCATTCAGCTGATTGTGGTTATGTTCAGCCATTCGATTTCTCCTTGTAGAGGAAAAGACCTCACTACTTATAACATAAAACACTTTCTCATTTCGTCTCACAAAAGAAGTTTTATTCTTTTAGAGCAAATTATTCACTTAGTTTTGATTGTTTACACAACCATTACAACAAGAATAAAACACATAAGAAATAAAAATAATTCTGTTTACTTAACTTCTCTTATCATTTCTTATGGCTCACTGCCACTTATTCAAACTAATGTAAACAATAATCTAAGCTGTTCAACATTCTGAACATCAGAAACGTTAAACAATATAAACTAAATTATATCTAAACAAAATCTCTAAACATTAACATTGTCCTTCTTGTCCCTTGACATCACATATTTCTTTGTTATGGATTCTGGATCATCTTTTGTATCAACTTCCATTTCTTCCTTATGATCTAACTCTTCTTCATCATCTTCATAATCGGTTACCAAGTCTACATACACTGGAATTACTGGATCTGGGTTCTCGATTTCATAACATGAGCTGTCCCTTGACGCATCGATCTTTGCACTCATCTCTCCTTCATCATCATCATGTCTTCACTTCTTTCACTATCTGGGCTTGGTGTGGCCGGGATCTCATCACTTGCACTCATCTCCTGATACTCCTTCTCTTTCCTAGCAATGTACCCTTCCATGAATCTCCAATCACAACCCCATTAGCCAATTGCATCCTTATATTTTAAATAGTTCGGAAGTCCTCCATCAAAGTTGAAATCACTAAACTTTGCCTTGATTTCTAGGTAGGGCGAACAAACGGGCAAACACTTAACAATTAGGGCTGATACATGGTTGGGCTGATCCCATTGTGACAACTTCAACACAATACTCATATACCAACAATAAAACTGTATTTTCCAAACATACTGTGATGACTTTCATAGTCTTTCTTCTCCAAGGTTCCTATTTGTGTGTCTTTGCTTGGCTTACTATACGACATCCTGCACAACACTTAAGAGTAATGGTCCATCCTTCCCCAAAGCAAAACAAACTAACAATTCTAAACAAAAGGGGGCTTATGGCTAACGTACAATTTTCTTTACACACAACTATTCACATAAGCAACACCTTAAACATGAACTTTAATGCAAGAAAGAACAGAAATAAAGTCTATCCTACATGCCCAAACTTCCTACCCAAGCTCACCACATGGTATTAAAGCAATAACACATAATACATACCCGAATTCCTTGCATACCTGCACACATAATTTATTTGTTTTCAAAACTTTCCATTTTCGGAAATTACTATTTTTAGAAACAATCCACTTTCAAAAACTTCCCGAAATAAGACATTCCTCTTTCCAAAAATAAAACTTAGGGTACCCCCAAAAATAAAATTTATTTTATTTCAAAATCTATGCTCTGGTAACCACTTTGTAACACCGTGGAATTTCCTGATTTCCTCTTTATACTTTTTCGGAAAACATATTATAAATATTAAAGAATTATAGTTATTAAAACTTCTAAATACGGAACACCAAAGTATTATCGCCACCGTGATAACGGCTAAGGCATTTATCAAAGTACTACAACAGAAGTCTTAAAGCCAAAAACCAATTTAAAACTAAACTTCAAACAAGTCTCAAACCAATTTTAAATCAACATCCCAAAACAAAATCAACTTAAAACTTTATTACACTTCGAAACCATTTTAATGGCCCTTTAAAAAACCAAAACTAAAATCTTTATTAAAAATAAAACAACATCCAACTAAAGGTTAGTCATTCATAAGCAATATAAATAAAACTACAAAACACAACAAGCGCTCTCACACCAGCCCAACTTGAAATGACATATGCCCACTTGTGCCTGTAGCTTTTCTTATACTAGACAACTACTGACAAACAAGTGGGTCATTGTAGGACCAAGTCCAGGACAAAGCCATGCACACAAAACAAACAGTCAGCAAAGCTGAGTAAATAACTACTAACGACTACGCAACAGAACAACATAAATTAAAACATACACACAACTTACCTTTGACAACCTTTCACCTGTGCATAGACTCAACAAATTAATTATATTATTTAAACTTGTGGATTCTTCATCGAACGGGTTTCCTTTCCTTAAGAATCGCCCTATTAGGCACCAACTTGGGAGCAACTCCAAGAAGGTATAACTATGTCACACAAAGTGACGGAATTCCAGCGCATTACAGCTATAAAAGAGTACAATGTCTTGTACTCCAATTAGAAGTCATAGATCAATGTTCCATACGACTCCACCATTGTTTATAGTCAAGGTATATACGTTCCAAGAGTTTTGATGCAAATCCTCTTGCACTTTACGTGATTAACCGGTTTAACGAAGTTATGACTCACATACAACATCACATAAAAACATGCATCACATCAAGCATGCCATATTAATTATCTTCAATTTAAGGTGATTCAAAATTAATCTCATCTGTGTCCTTTGATTAAACTGAACTTCCTTTACCACCCATTAACTGTGAGTTGCTAAATATTTACTTTCTCCTTGACCACACATTAAACTGTGAGTGGCAACATGTAAAAAATATATGCTCATAACTCCTTCTAATCATGTGAATAAAAATTCACAGCTACCTTTCTTGTTGATTAAGTAACTAACCAACTTAAAAATAACTTCCTTCTTTATTGATAAACTATTGGCCAAATTAGACTAATCATAACATTCCAATTCAGTCTTGTAAAATTTATATTGCTATTTAACATGGAATGTCAACATAATATGAAATCATGCTGCTAGTTAAACTTGCCATGCACATAAACTTCATGATTCAAACAAGCATAACAATATCTCATAACACAAAGGATCATCCAAGCATAATTCCTAGGTTTGTTTTTAGTAGTTACGTACCTTGTGAAATAGTGGTGCTCCGCCACAACTTCTAAAAGTTGACTAAATCAAAGTCTCCTGCATAAAGAAAACCGAAACTAAATTAAAACCTTGTTGACTAAGTTCTACAACAACTCTAAACTAACTTCTATATTGGAAACTTGTCCAAAACATTCCTTATATGGTCTTTATTCAATTCCATACTTCACTTTAATATTTTATTGCAAGATTACTTGGTTTTCAGGACTTATTTATACTTTATAAAACCTCAACATAAATTTTATGTCACTTTAAAAAAGTGGACGGCAATTTAAAATCATCAAAACTCCTTACAAACCTCAAAAACAACACAGATAAGTCATACAATGTATTGCTTAATTTATATGATCAATTTATGCTAATTACATACTTTAAAAACCTAATTACCCACTTTATAAAACCATGATAGCATGTTAAACATGCTTAAAACCACTTTTAAACTTCAGGAAACATACTGAAAATCATAGGTAACATCATAGAATTAATATGTGATCATACTAGCACAATATGCACTCTTAAAACTTACTTAAACTTAAACTCGTTTTTATAAAAATTTTAGATTTATTAATTAACTTTAAAGTCATTAAGAACTCATAAAAACATCATAAAATCATGGAAAAACTCTTTTACAATCAACTAACATAATTATGAAACCAATCTATGCTTTAGTATAATTTTTCATAAGCCAATACATGTTCATAATATTTATTGTATTGAATTTCATGGTTACAAAATATGGAAAGCAATTTATTTTTTATTTAAAGCCTTTAAAAATCAATCTAAACATCATAAAATCATCATAAATTCACACAACAACAATTCATGATCATAACACTACTACATTAAAGAGCAAATTAAATGCAACATAATAATGCAACGGTTTAAGATAATGCAACACTTGTAGCAATGGTTGGCATCTAATGCAACGAGTTAATGCGACGATGTGGCTCTAAAGCAACGGTTTATGGCAACGGCTATTGTAATCGTCACATTATCCAACCTAATGCAACAGTTTTTTGAACTTTATGCGACACCTTTTAAAAACCATTGCATTTGGTGAAATTAGGTGTTGCCTTTGATAAATTGGTGACCTAGCAAAAAATTAAGAATTATAATGGCGCGTTTTTTCCCTCTCGCCTAAATATTTCACTTCTACTCTCCTCTCTAACAAATTTCTTTCCACTGAAAATCTAACCACCAAATATCTTTAAAATCGCCTAAATATTGCACCTAAATTTCTTTCTCTTAAAATTGCCTTCCCCAATACCACCATCTCACCAGCCACCACTGATGTCGAACCACCAATACCACCATCTCACCTTCCCCAACAACACAAAAAACCATTAAAACCACCTTCCCCACTTACCTGCGCGTACCGACTCCACGACTCGACACCCACCTGACAACCACCCAGACTCTCCGCCGGTCTGATTTGTACTAATTTGTTGACTTGCATGCATTCGAAAATTTTGTTCAATTCGGTTCACAATTGCGAATTTTGATTCGACTCACAATCTTGGTATGTTTTGATTCGGTGCACAAAAGAAGGGTAGAGGACTAGCTAAACTTCTCAACGTCCATGCACGTATAAGTGAGGAGCGAAAGCTAATTGTTCTGAACTCATTCGGGCAGCCGATTGGCCCCACAAAAGAAGTCGTCAAAGAGTTTAGAGGATTCTTAGGAACGCTTGCAAGGAATTCTAACCTTGCTCCTCTCAATTACTGTGATTGTCCTACTTTACCCTCACACGACGCCATTTGGAAGTACATCTTGGTATGGAAAAAATTAGGAGGTTTTAAAGTGATTTTGTAATTCTATTACAATCTAGGGTACTAATAATTGTTATGGCTCGTTGTTTGGAATTTAGGGGAAGTACATAGTTGCTGAAGAAGGAAGAAAGTCCATCTTGGAGATTGTAGGTAAATGTTGGCGTTCGTATAAATGTAGAGTAAAGAAACGCTATTATTATGCATTTGATACAAATGAAGCAAGATGGAAAAACCACCCAAACACAATACCCGATGCTCACTTTAAAGATCTTCTAAAATATTGGGATATTGAACCGGTTGAGGTAAAGTTGTATATCATGGTTGTAACTATTATTTTCTATAATTTCATCATACATATCTAATTGTTGCTAATGTTGTGGTGTTTTAATAGGAAATAAGTAACAAGAACAGGATCAGTCGACAACATGCTGATGACCTGTATACATTAGGTCCAAATTCCCTTACATAGCTGCGTCATGAGTTGGTAAGTAGCAGTACGTAATTATGATTGCATGGTTTTGCTTACATTATGGATTTTGATAACATATGTAAGTCTTTATTGATAGCAACAAGAGGACCCCAACAAGGAACTGCCTCACAAGCCAAGGTTTATATCAAGTCAAGGACAAGGAACCCCAAAAGGAAATACAAAACAAGCTATTAGAAAACTAAAGAGAATATGGTTAGTCTCACTCCACTAATAGATAAAATACTTTTTAGGTAATTGTATGCGAATTTTAGCTAATTGATCATGCACTTTTTTATAGTAAGGGAAAAGGTCCAATCATGTTATTTAATGCCTATGATTCATTGCCTTACTCACAAAAACATTCAGTTAGTGAATTTTTCAATTGATCATGCACAACATACACTAGTAAGGAAATGAATTAATGCCTATGATTCATTTCCTTACTCAATACCTTAGTCATGTTGCCATCGAATGGCTTTGGTTTGGGTTTTGGTGTTGTTAATGTCATTTTCTTTATAGGAAAAAATGGAGGCTTTAAGTGCTCAACGACATGAAGGAGATGCCAATAAGGATCCCTACTTTAAAGTAATCAAGAAAACTGAGCACACTGGCACGGCTCTATGGGACAGGTGTTAATAAGACTATTTTGAACAAGGAATGCAGTTCGAACTTTGTGCTTCCGCAAGAGTATTTACAAGTAATGATCGAGAAAGATTGGGTGGAGAGGCTTCAACAACTTAACCCTACAACAAACCTTGTTCTTCCTGATACTTTTGGTGGTCTGCATTCAATGAGTGCATCTACGACCAAGTCTGCAATTGGTGGGCCTTCTTTTGTTGCAGTGGATTCATCAAATCAGGTTACTATATAATTTTTGAAACACGCATACAAAAGCTAATTAACTTACAAATAATGTTATTGCTGCCTACAAGGTTCACTTCGCTTGCATTAAATCAATTAAATGAGACTTAAAGTAAATATGATCTAAGTTCGTATTACATAAGGTTTTAAAGTAAATATGATCTTACTTACAACAATATGATTTATTTGAAACACATGAATTACTCATTTGTTATTTTATTTATTTGGTTGATTATGTAGCTGTGATTTGGAGGGATGATAAGAAAGAGGATATAGCTATTTTTGAAATGTTCAGAAATGATCATATTAAACCTGATCAAATCTGAACAGAGGAAATCAATCCATCTTCAAGTACTTAAAAGGTCTGATCAGTTCAGAAGTAAACATACATTGTAGACCAGTAAAATAAAAGCAAATTACAAGAATTAAACTAATATGTCCAAAGCAACTCCATAACACCAAAGCAGAAACACTACAACAACTCTATGGTTAGGTAGAGTAGCTTTATGGTTAGGTAGAGCAGGTTTATGGCTTGGTCTTGTTTGGTCAAGAAGTTTTATGGGGTAAAAAATAGGAGCAGCAACAAATTTTTAATTATATGCTTGGAAGCTCAGAGGTGCAATCGGTATCTAGAAATATTTGATCCTCTCTTCATTCTAAGAACAACCTAGATTACGAGGCTATCTTTTGTGAGTAGACACTCTCAAGGAAAAAAGTTATCAATCTTGGGTCAGCAAATTGGTAGGTGCGAAGAATTTAATATCTCTTTTGATGATACTAAGTTGTGCATCACTGTTATTCTGTGTCTTTGATGCTATAAGCTGTTATATAATGAACATGTGTAGTATTTTTAATGCATTAATTGGTACTGTTTCAGTCCAGTTATTGTAGCTTTGGGGGCTTTGTCCAGGTTTAAATTAAACTAATTGTTTGGGGTAGAAAAAGGATCATTCATTTTAAACTGATTTGTTGCAGCGAATGCCTTGAGTGCATCTTGCACATCCTAGTTTCTGAGTACCTTATAATCCTATATGTCCTTTCTTGCTTAGTCTGAACAGTAATACCAATAGTAATATTAGAAGGTCTGAACAGTTCAAGTATGCATATTTAATTGCATTCCTTATGCTCATGTTCATAATTTGTTGCTTCGTGATTGTAATAAAATCGTTATGCCTTATGATTAGTTTTATATTAAGTTTGCAATGTGTTTTGCTTCCTATATATGCTTAATGGCGTAGTGTTGGTTGTAAACTTTATAAATATGTATGTATACATTGCACATCAAGTCGATTAATCAAACGAGGAGGCATGCTTTGAAGATCAAGTTATGGAAGAATGAAGAATCAACAGCTTTGGTCACTATAGTCGTTGTCTTGTATATATTTTGGCGTTTTGTGCAGCGAGTTTAATACGTACGTATAGGGAGTATATTTCAGTTGTAATCATTACTCGTCGCGCGCTTTTGTATGTAGATCAAGTATGTTTAAGTTTTATCAAATTTGACTTTTGTAAAATATCTAATCATAGTCTAATGAAAATCGAACTTATGGTTGCTTATTACGATAGTCGTTATTGAAATAAATGCATGTATTTCATCACCAATATAATATAGGTGTGTATGAATTATAAATTATTAGCCTCAGGTGAACATCTATATCGTGCAATATCTTAATATTAAAAGCAAAGGTACGGTCTAAATGGGGAAAAACCGTCGCATTAGGTTCATGTTGCAATAATCCTTAGAGGTGTTGCATTAGATTAAACTAAGTGTTGCATTAAATCAAATTGAGGTGTTGCATTAGACCAAATGTAATGGTTGCCAAAATCTACAAAGTGTTGCATTAGGCCAAATGCGATGGTCACCTAAGAGTAAGAGGTGTCGCATTATATCAACTAAACTGTTGCATTTGACCTAATGCAACGGTCACCAAAAACTACACAAGCATTTCATTAGGCCTACAGAACCGTGGGGTAATGCAACGCCTAATGCAACGGCTAGAGGAAAATTGAACAAGCGTTGCATTAGATGAATGTAACCATTGCATTAGACTTAATGCAACGGCAGCATCAGTAACGATCGAGGAGCTGTCGCCTTAGGTGTAATGCGACGGTTAAAAAGGCCTAATGCAACGGTAAATAAGTGTCGCATTTGCTTCTAAATGTAGTAGTATAATATTGAAGTTTAAATCATAAAAAGTCATAAAAATAAAAACTTTCATACTTTATAAACGGTAATCTAAAATTTCATGAACAACAAATTAATTCATGCTTTAAAACAGATCATAACTTCATAAAACATGATTGAAACTTATAAAATCATCATTATACATAAATATGAACATGAATTTGCAAGATTGAATAAAAAAAAGAGAATTTTTTTTGAAGTTCAAAATATACGGAAAATAAGGGGGAGGTAGCCGGCGGTGGCGAGGGGCTCCGGCGAGTGGCACAAATACAAAGAAAAAAAACGTTTTTTTGTATAATCGAACATGAAATTTTTATTTTTCTGAAATTGCTCTCTTTTTTTCTTTTTTTTTTTTCTCTCTAAATTTTGAAATTCTAATGACAACTATGAGGGATGAAATCTAAAAATTTGGGTTTAGAGGGTATTTATAAGCCCCAAAGTAGGATTTGGAAAAGCCCATACTTATCCTAAAAAGTGGAAATTACCTTTAGGCCCTTGCCTCAAAATAAATTAAGAAACTCTTGAAAATTCTATTTTTAGAAGCCTGTTAAAATATTTTATAAAACATAAAATATTATTTATAACACAAATAGTTATTTTTAATTAAAGCTTATTTTGTATTATTATTTTTTTTTCCATTTAATATTCTTATTGAACACAATTTTTCAATAAAAATATTAAAATTATACATATAAAATACAAAAATACTTCCTTAAAATACGTGAAAATGTGGGGTATTATAGATGTAGATCATGTTGAGTATTCTAATCCCGAGGATATTGAGGTAGTGATTGATTTCCTAGACATGTTTCCGGAGGAGATTCCGGGAATGCCACCGAAGCGAGAAATCGACTTCACCATATACTTAGTTCCAGGAACATCACCTATTTTGAAAGCACCATATAGGATGGCACCTACGAAAAAAAGTGAGTTGAAAGAGAAATTACAAGATTTGTTGGAGAAGGGTTACATTAGGCCTAGTGCTTCATCTTGGGGAGCACCAGTGCTGTTTGTGAAGAAGAAAGACGACAGTTTGAGGCTGTGTATTGACTATAGGGAGTTAAATAAGGTGACGATCATGAACAAGTATCCTTTACCAAGGATGGATGACTTGTTTGATCAGTTGAAAGGAGCTATTATGTTTTCAAAGATTGATTTAAGGTCAGGATACCAGCAACTGAGAATTGCTAATGAGGACATACCAAAAACGAGTTTTCCTACGAGGTATGGGCATTATGAGTTTACTGTTATGCCATTTTAGTTAACGAATGCGCCAACAATTTTCAATGACTTAATGAATAGGATCTTTCAACGGTTCTTGGATAATTTTGTGGTATTGTTTATTGATGACTTTTTGGTGTACTCTAAGAGCAAGGAAGAGCAAGTGGAACATTTGAGAGTAATTTTGGTGACACTAAGGGAGAATAAGTTGCATGCTAAATTCTCGAAATGTGAATTTTCGTCGGAGAAAGTCGCCTTTTGGACATATTATGTCAAAAGAGAGAGTTGAAGTAAATGCAGCCAAGATCGAAGCAGTGAAAGAGTGTCCTACACCTAACAATGTGACAGATGTAGGGAGTTTCTTGGGTTTAGTAGGGTATTATAGGAGGTTTGTGAAGGACTTTTCGAGGATTGCTAAGTCGATGAAATCATTTTTGAAGAAAGAATGTAGGTTTGTTAGGAGTGACTAGTCTGAGGAGGCAATTCTGACTTTTAAGGAGCGTTTGACTACGACTCCGGTGCTGACTTTGCCAAATGGGAGTGGTTCTAATGACGTGTATAGTGATGCTTCCAAAAATGGTTTGGGATGTGTCTTAATGCAAAATAGAAAGGTGATTGCGTATGCTTCAAGACAGTTGAAGCCATACGAAGCAAACTATCCCACCCACGATCTCGAGCTCGCAGCGATCGTGTTTGCTTTAAAGATATGGAGGCACTACTTATATGGAGTGAAGTGTAGGATCTACGCGGACCAAAGAGCATAAAGTAATTTTTCACTCAAATTGATTTGAACATGAGACAAAGGAGATGGCTTCAATTGATCAAGGACTATGATTTGGACATCCAATACCATGAAGGGAAAGCTAATGTGGTAGTGGATGCTCTAAGTCGTAAAATGAAGTATGGAGTGAATTCTCTAGTGGTCGCTAACGAGCTATGTGAGAGAATGAATTTGGATATAGTGAAGGAGGGAGAGTTGGAAGGAATACTTTGTAATCTTAGTATCCAACCAGCAGTATTTGAAGAGATCAAGGAGAACCAGGATGGAGATGTGAAATTGGATAAATTAAAGGAGAAATTGAAGGTAGGCAAGGTTATGGACTTCAAAATCCATGAAGATGGAAGCTTGAGGTATAAATGAAGGTGGTGTGTACCACATAAATATGTAGATTTGAAACGGAAGATTATGGAGAAAGGTCATAATACACCATACTCAGTTCATCCTGGAGGTGATAAATTTGATAAGGATTTCAAAAAGGTGTATTGGTAGCCTAGAATGAAAAGGGAAGTGGTTGAGTTTGTGAGTAAGTGTGTTACTTGTCAAAAGGTGAAGTTTGAGCATAAAAGGCTAAAAAGAGATGTTCAACCACTTTAAATTCCAGGATGGAAGTGGGATTGCATATCAATGGATTTTGTAACCTGCTTGTCAATGTTGAGGAATCAAATGATACCATATGGGTTGTGGTGGATAGCCTTACTAAAAAGCAGTGTTTATACAGATGAAGGAGATTTGGAGGATGGATCAACTTGCAAAGGCTTACATAAAGCATGTTGTGAGGCTACATGGAGTTCCAAAGGATATCGTGTTTGATAGGGATTCTAGGTTTCTTTCGAAATTCTGGAAAAGTGTCCAAGAGAACTTTGGTAGAACGTTGAAAATGAGTACAACCTTCTATCCAACAACTGATTCACAAACAGAGAGAACCATACAGACTTTGGGAGACATACTGAGAGCTTATATAATGGATTTTCAAGGGAATTGGGAGGATTTTTTGGATTTGATTGAGTTCTCGTACAATAATAGCTACCATGCAAGTATTCGCATGGCACCTTTTGAAGCCCTGTATGGATGGAACTGCAGAAGTCTCTCTTATTGGAGTGACATAAGTGAGATAGTGATTCTAGGACCTCAGTTGATTGAAGAAATTACCAATACTGCAAGAGTGATACGAGAGAAAATTCAAGTAGGACAGGATAGACAGAAATCTTATACAGAACAAAAGACAAGAAGTTATATTTTAAGTTGGTGATAGGGTGTTACTTAAAGTATCATCGATGAAAGGTGTAATGAGGTTCGAAAAGAAGGGAAAATTTAGCCCAAAATACATTGGACCCTATGAGATCTAGAAAAGGATTGGAAAATTCGTCTATGAGCTAGCATTACCAATGGAGTTGAGCAAAGTTCACAATGTCTTTCATGTGTCTCAATTAAGAAAGTATGTGCCGAATGGGTCACATTTGTGGCAACTTGAAACGATAGAGTTAGACCAAAGTTTAACCTATAAAAAAACCAATTCTAATAAAAGATAGTCAAATTCTTAATACTCGTAGGAAAAGTGTTGTTAGGGACAATCGTATACCTATCAAAAGTAACCTACTACTCTAACAATGTAGACAGGGAATTAGGGATCGTATCCACCGGGAAGCAAGAAATTCTACTAATTCTAAAAAGTCACTTTGTCATAAGGGGCCTTCGAATATTGGGTTGAGACTAAAAAGTTAACTAGTACTAGGAATGAATCATTTAAAAAAAGAAATCTATAACTAAGCCTAGGACGTTGGTTCATCATAGATCAACAAATGAACTGCACAAAATTAATTAACAGATTATTAATTTCCTTGAATTAAGGTTCAATAATTCTCTCGAATCTAGTCTCCTTCAAAACTCCTCTAATGGATCTCTCTTACTTAGACTCGTTTTGCCTATTGTCCCTATGACCTAATTGTGGTAATCTTACCTCTCGGTATCGATTTCAACAATAACAGACTAACAATTAAACCTGGCCAATATTTAACTGAAAACAATATAAATTGAAACAGGAATTCAAAAACATTAACAATTAAATTAATAATTATGAACAAAACATCAAGAAAGATCCATAGATCCCCTTGTCCTAGAAAGAAAACTACTCACACATAATTGAAATAAAAGAAACTAAATGATACGAAACAAGAAGATAACTTCGAAGGTTTGTTGATGGCTTCTAAGAATAATGCAAGTATGGGGGGAATAATGGCTTATGGGGATTCAAGGCTTTTGGGATCTTCAAAGACATCATCATGGGTGTGTATGGTGACACACGAGAATACTTGATCAATGAAGCAAAGGAAAGAATGGTGGAATTAGGAGAATACGATGGTTTTGCCTATGAGTTTTTCCCACTTCACTTGATAGGGTTTTCTAATTTTTAGGTATTGAGTCTTTTAACTCATGAAGTGTCTTAATCATCATTTACAACCTTATACACATGGAGTTTGACTTCTTGAAGGTTTTATGATTAAAAGATTGAATCTTGAAAGGTTTCTTGAAGTTTTGAAGAAAGTTCACAAAAATGCGCAAAATTGGACAAGGAAGGCTTGCATCAATTTTGACGATCTTTTGGGGATTTAGGTAAATCTTGTTCTTGTGTATTTCTTGTTGTAATTTGTTGATTATCTTGATTAGCAAGGTAAGAATCAGTTTGTTAGGATATTTCTAAGATTAGATGGAGTTTGTTAGCATATTTTAGCAAGTTCCATGACATGCAATGATGATGTGGCATTCTTATCTTGTGAGTCATTGATGCGTCACTAGATTATGGTGAATTTACTTAATGTTGTGTGTGTAAAACTAGCTTAGTTTAGTTAGGATTTGTTGATGATTATGACTATAAATAATCTCAACATTAGACTGTAAAAATTCAGATTTGAACATTCAATAAAATATTATTGTATTGAGTTTATTTGTTTTCTACAAAACAAAACAAACCGAAGAAATTTTCGAGTGTGTAAAATTTCGAAATTCTTAAAAGATTTGGTGCTTAGGCTTTAGACTCTTTTGAGGATAATTTTAGGGATTGAGGATTCTTATCTTTAATCAATTCATAAAAGTATTCGACTTAGATCGATTTTCTTGGTGCTTGGCTTTAGAGCAAACCGAACTAAGGACTTATCCTTGTGACTGACAATTTTCTTATAAACATTCTCATTAATTTTTGGTGCTCTCGTTGAGAGGACAACAATCCTCAAGGTTATTGGTATCAATTTCATTGTTGAAACAAAATTAATCATGTCAGCTGATGAGGTAAATACTCCTAAGATCACCACGGAGGAATTGCGCAAAGACATCAAAGAACTAAAGGCTATGTTTGACGCCACCATGAAAGACTTTGCTGAAAAATTAAAATCACCAAGTAAATATAAGGGTGTAAGCAAAGGGGAGACGGATTCTAGTTCTGATGATGAGCAAGCAAGCTCAAGGAGTGCTCGAAAACCAAGGAAACAATACTCATCAAGTTCTAGTAATGAAGAACCAATGAATAGGCGCAGAAAAAAGGAAAGGCCTAAAGATGATGATCGCAATCTTAAACTAGATATTCCTGAATTCAGTGGAAGTTCGGATCCTGAAAAGTTCTTGGATTGCCTAAAAATGATTGAACGAATTTTCAAATATAAAGAATATGATGATCGAAAATCATACAAGATTGCAGAATTAAAATTGACGAGCTTGGCTAGCTTGTGGCTTAAAGGTATGCAAAGGAAAAGAAAGAAGAATGGGAAGTCCAACGTAGCCACTTGGACGAAATTAAAGAAGGAGATGAGGAGATGTTTTGTTCCTCCAGATTACGAGCAAGGCAACTTTATAAAGATGCATACTTTGAGGCAAGATCGAAAATCAGTTGAAGAATATACATCTGAATTCCTCAATTTGATCACCATCTGCGATCTAGAAGAAAAAGAGGATCATCAAGTTGCTGGTTATGTTGCTGGTCTAGATGAGAGAATAAGAGAAAAGGTGGAATTACCACCTTATTGGACCTTTGATGAAGTTTGCAAGGTTGCATCTAGGGTTGAGAAGCAATTTTCGAAAAGACCAAGTACTTTTTCGAAACCCTTTATGAAGAAAGAAGGTGCCATTGTTTAATTTAAACAAAATTTTGATTCCACTTCAAAACCTCCTCCATATATGAAGGATCAAAGCTCTGCTACTAAGCCTCCACCCCCTGATCAACACACATGTTTCAAGTGCAAAGGTCAAGGCCATATCCAGCAGGATTGTCCTCATTCAAGGGTTCATACTACTCGAAATTGGGCAGATGATGAAAACTTTGAAGAAGAGGAGAATGAGCAACAGGAGGATGGCGGAAATTATGATACTCAGGAAGAGGAGATTGAGGAAATTGCTCCTGAGGTGCATTGCCAGAGTTTAGTTCTCCGAAGGTTTTTGTAATCTAAAGTTGTGCCACCTACAGAGAATCAGAGGGATAAAATTTTCATCACCAGGTGCAATGTTCTAGGAAGATTATGTGATCTGATTATTGATTTAGGTAGTTGCACTAATGTAGTCTCTACAGTTCTGATCAACAAATTGGAGATTCCTACCACTGAACATCCTCAACCATACAAGTTACATTGACTCAGTAACACAAGGGACGTCAAGGTAAACAAACAGGCTCTGTTTAGTTTCAAGATTGGAAATCTCGTGGATGAGCAGCTCTGTGATGTGTGTCCTATGGATGCGTGCCATATATTGCTTGGAAGACCATGGCAATATGATAGGTTCGTACAGTTTGATGGGAGAACAAACATATACATCATTAGGAAACAGGCACAAGGAAGACCAGTTGCGGTGAAACCTTTAGAATGTTCGAAATTTTCGAAAGATGTGAGCAATAAGAAGGGTGTTTTGTTGATTGATGAGAAAGCCATGGTGCAAGAGGTAAAGAATTGTGAGAATATATATGTGTTGATGGCTAAGGAAGTGCAAGAGAACGCAACGAGCATCTCTCGCGAGTTGCGCCCCTAGTTGCATGAATTTCAAGACAAATTTCCTGAAGAATTGCCACCAGGATTGCCACCCATTAGAGGAATTGAACATTAGATTGATTTGGTTCTTGGAGTTCAAGTTCCTAATAAACCACCTTATAGGTGCAATCCAAAAGAAACAAAAGAAATTCAAAGACAGATTGAAGAGTTGATGGCAAGAGGGTATGTTAGGGAAAGCATGAGTCCATGTGCAGTGCCAACATTGATTGTTCCTAAAAAGGATGGATCTTGGAGAATTTGCATTGATTCTAGAGCTATGAATAACATTACCATCAAATAAAGGTTTCCTATTCCTCGATTGGATGATTTATTCGATGAATTCTTTGGCTCACAAGTGTTAACCAAGATTGATTTGAGGAGTGGTTAACACCAAATCAGAATGAAGGAGGGTGATGAATGGAAAACAGGGTTCAAAACTAAACTAGGACTCTATGAATCCTTTCATTGGAAAATGTGTGATTGTATACTTGGATGATATATTCATATATAGTGCAAGTGTGGAAGATCATCTACAACATCTAAGAGAAGTGTTTGAAACTTTGAGAAAGTAGAAGTTGTATGCTAAGCTCGAAAAGTGCTCGTTCATGGTCTCAAGTGTGACGTTCTTAGGGTACATTGTTTCTAAGGATGGTGTTTCAGTTGATCCTTTGAAAGTAGAAGCTATTAAATCATGGCGAGTTCCAAAATCTTTGACTGAGGTGCGTGCTTTACATGGTTTAGCTTCTTTCTATAGAAGATTTGTGAAGAATTTCTCTTCTGTAGTAGCACCTATGACCTAGTGTATTAAGAAGAACAAAGAGAAGTTTGAATGGACCAAAGATGGGCGAAAGGCATTCAAATTGGTGAAGAAATTGCTTTGTTAAGCTCCTATCTTATCTTTGCCAAATTTTTCGAAACCTTTTGAAGTTGAGACAGATGCTAGTGGTGTTGGAATTGGTGAAGTGTTGGTTCAAGGTAAACGACCTATAACTTATTTCAGTGAGAAGTTGAACGGTGCAAGGTTGAATTACTCTACCTATGACAAAGAATTCTACGCTATTGTTCGAGCATTGGATCATTGGAGTCATTATCTGCGTCCAAGTCACTTTGTATTGCATTCTGATCATGAGGCTTTGAAGCATATCAATGGCCAACATAAACTCAATCCAAGGCATGCTAAGAGGTAAGCTTTAATTGGTGTTCTTAATTTCAAATTACTTGGTTTGGAGTTGATTACACAATATTACGAGTAAGATGGAGATTTTGAACCTATCTATTCATAAATTTCGAAGGGTTCAATGGGATCTTATGTGCTACATGATAGATTCTTATTTAAAGGGAATCTACTTTGCATCCCTAAGTGCAGTATTCGTGCATTGCTAGTCAGAAAAGCACATGGGAGCGGAATTGTAGGTCATTTTGGTATCACAAAAACATTGACAATGTTGCAAGAGCATTTTTATCGGATTAGAATGATTGCCGATGTTGAAGCCATAATATCACAATGTGTTGTTTGTCAAAGGGCCAAGGAATCCTTCAATCAAGGATTCTACACACCATTTCCATTGCCAGAAGCTCCTTGGTATGATACTTCTATGGATTTTATAGTGGGGTTCCCTAGAACTGCAAGGCAAAAGGATGCTATAATGGTTGTGGTTGACAGGTTTTCGAAGATGGCTCACTTCATACCTTGCCACAAGACTGATGATGCTGTCAATGTTGTAGAATTGTATTTTCGTGACATTGTTAGGTTACATGGATTTTAAAAACAATTGTTAGTGACAGAGACA
Source organism: Suaeda aralocaspica (assembly GCA_016808085.1). Lineage (NCBI taxonomy): Eukaryota > Viridiplantae > Streptophyta > Magnoliopsida > Caryophyllales > Amaranthaceae > Suaeda > Suaeda aralocaspica. Next base: position 595,927 of record PYUH01000858.1, read on the forward strand.
CGAAATTCATGAGCTATTTCTGGAAATCATTGTGGCGTTTTATAGGGACGAAATTACTCTTCAGTACTTCTTATCATCCACAAACAGATGGTCAGAATATGGTTACAAACAGAACCCTAGGCGTTCTACTTCGTGGTTTGGTAAGTAAGACACAAAAAGATTGGGACTTGAAGTTAGCTCATGCAGAATTTGCTTATAATCGTTCACCTACATATGCAGCTAAGCATTCACCTTTTGAAGTTTTTTATGGAATCAATCCCAAGCTACCTATTGATTTCGTGGCTATTCATAAAGGTGATCTCGTTCACAAAGATGCTTTAACTAAAATTGAATACATCCATAAGTTACATGCACAGGTTAGAGCAAGAATTGAGCATGTGAATGATATCTACAAGACAAGAGCTAACAAGCATAAAACCAAACACACATACAAAGAAGAAGATTTGGTATGGTTACATCTAAGTAAGGAAAGATTTCCTAATCAATCGAAAAACAAGCTAATCCCTCGATGTGATGGACCATTCAAAATCGTGAGAAAGATCGGGGATAATGCATATAAACTCGAATTGCCATGTGAATATGGTGTGCATGCCACGTTCAACATTGGTGATTTATCTACTTATGTTCCTGATGATCAAATTTGAGGTTTGAGGAAAAACTCTTTTGAAGAAGAGGAGGATGATACGGAACAAGATGATAACTTCGAAGGTTTGTTGATGGCTTCTAAGAATGATGCAAGTATGGGGGAAATAATGGCTTATGGGGATTCAAGGCTTTTGGGATCTTCATAGACATCATCATGAATGTGTATGGTGACACACAAAAATACTTGATCATTGAACCAAAGGAAAGAATGGTGGAATTAGGGGAATAAGATGGTTTTGCCTATGAGTTTTTCCCACTTCACTTGATAGGGTTTTCTCATTTTTAGGCATTGAGTCTTTGAATTCTTGAAGTGTCTTAATCATCATTTATAGCCTTATACACATGGAGAATTACTTCTTTAGGGTTTCTTGATTAAAAGATTTAATTTTGAAAGGTTTCTTGAAGTTTTGAAGAAAATTCACAAAAATGCGCAAAATTGGACGAGGAAGGGTTGCGTCAATTTTGACGATCTTTTGGGGATTTTGGTAAATCTTGTTATTGTGTAATTCTGGTTGTAATTTGTTGATTATCTTGATTAGCAAGGGAATAATAAGTTTGTTAGGATATTTTAGCAAGTTGCATGACATGTAGTGATGATGTGGCATTCTTATCTTGTGAGTCATTGATGAGTCACTAGACTAGGGTAAATTTACTTAATGTTGTGCGTGTAAAATTAGCTTAATTTAGTTAGGATTTGTTGATGATTATGACTATAAATAATCTCAACATTACATTGTGAAATTTAAGATTTGAACATTCAATAAAACATTATTGTTTTGAATTTATTTGTTTTCTACAAAAAAACAAACCGAAGAAATTTTCGAGTGTGTAAAATTTCGAAATTCTTAAGAGTGTTGGTGCTTAGGCTTTAGACTCTTATGAGGATAATTTTAGGGATTGACGGTGCTTAGCTTTATTCAATTCATAAAATTATTCGACTTACATCGATTTTCTTGGTGCTTGTCTTTAGAGAAAACCGAACCAAGGACAAATCCTTGTGAGTGACGATTTTCTTATCAACATTCACATCACTAAAGCAATAATAGAAATTAAAACTATAAACATGATTAAAACTAATAAATTAACAATAACTATAAAACTAGATCTAAACATGCAACTCCTAAAACTAAAAACATAAATTAAATCTAAAATTAAACATGAATAAAAGAAACAAGAATTAAAGATTGAATAACACCTGTATTTTATTGAATTGAATGATTGGAAGTATTCCACAACTTAGCGAAAAAACTAGGTCTAAACACTGTTTTTATGAATAATAATGCGTTATTAGGTTTTTAGGAGTACAAAACAATATATACGAAGGCAATACAAAGTAGAAAACGCGTGAAAAGCTTCCTCGGAGCGACCCGCACGGATGGGTCCGGGCGAGCAACCCCACACGGGCGCGGTGCCTCAACCCGGGCGGGTGGCTTTTTCGGCTCGTTTCTTGATTTCTTGTTTGCTTTTCCTTAATTAATTCGTTAATTCCTTCTTTAATACTCCTAATCCATAGTAGAGCTTCCCAAATGACTTCAACTCGTCACTAACTTTTTCAAGTGCTTCAAAAGGCTCGGAAAACAACGATTCCTGTAAAATCTTATCAAAAGCACAACAAACACTCCAAATAGCAAAAGTTAGTAGAATAGGCTCAAAACAGTCGCATTAGAGCTTAAATCAATCGGGATCGGGGGTAAAATACATGTAACATATTACGGAAACTTACGGAAATGATTATCATTCTTATGTCGTTGTACCCTATGGGGGAAGGGTAGTGGCACCTTGGGAGGTGTCAATGTATCCACTAGCTTGTCAGCTACCGGGAATGTCTTCTCCTTGGCATCTGTCTCTTTAAAAGGTGTAGGCTCTACGATCTCCTCAATCACCACATTGCTGGTCTTGCCATTCTGCACTCCTATCTCTAAATCAGCATCATTAGTGGGAATCTTAGGACCTTCATAGTGGGGCCCTCTTCTCGTAGTGATGGAGTTGCAATTCTCTCTCTGAGCTGGTGGATTTCGTTGAGGAGGTAGTTGACCCTGCTGCCGCTGATTTGTGGACTGTGCAATTAGAGCTAGGTGGGTTTCTAGTTGGTTATTATGACTCTACATTGCCTCCATATTCTTCTTCATCTGCAACATCATATTATTCAGCTCCAAAATTTCACCACTAGGTTAAACTGTTTGTGCTGGCAATGGTGGTCTGCTGAAGCCTAGTGGGTGTGGTGGTACAAATCGCTGCATCTGCTGGTGAACCTGCTGAGGTGGTATAGTTTGTTGAGGATTCTGCACATTGTTTCCATTCTTGTAGGAGAAAAATGGATGATCCTTCCACCATGGATTGTATGTATTAGAGAATGGGTTGTTCTTATAGGCTTGGAAGGCACACACATGCTTTATTAAATTGGTACATGATTAGGAACAGTGACCGAATGAACCACATGAATTGAAGAAAGGCTCAGTACATTCCGAAAGTGCAGCCATTGCAGCTACAAGTGATGGTGGAGGAGCTGTAGTACCAATCTTATCGAGCTTCTGGCTTATGGCATTGATCTGTGAAGCTAAACTTTCATATTTATCATCAACCACATGCTTTCCACCTCTCTTCGAATGTCCCCTGGAATTGCCAAACTGTGAATTATGAATAGCAACTTCTTCGATCAAATCATATGTAGCGTTAACCTCTTGGCTCATGAATCGACCACTAGCAGCTGAATCTAATAACGTTCGACTCTCATTCCCTAAACCATTATAGAATGACTGGACCAGGATTCACTTCTTAAGACCTTGAGGTGGGCACAATCTCAATAAATCCTTGAATCTCTCCCATGCTTCATACAATGTTTCATCTGACTCCTTGTTGAAATTCGTGATGTTACTCCAAAGGGTTGCAGTTCGCTCTAGAGGGTAATATTTCCATTGAAATGCTAGAGCTAGCTCTTCCGAATTATTGATATTATCCATATTGAGACTGTTCAACCAAGTACGGGCCTTGTCTTTTAGTGAGAACGGGAACATCATTCTTCTAATATAATCCGGGGAGACCCCAACTTGCTTAATCATACGACTGTACTGCAGGAATTAATCAAATGCAACATTGGATCCTCCATTAGTGTTCCTGCAAACTGATTCCTTTCCAACATATTCACTAGAGCTGGCTTCAGTTTAAAATTTAGACCCTCAGTATAAGGGAACCGATATCCACCTCCAACTGTTGCAGAATTGGGCTGGGAATAATCCTTCAACGATCGTGGTTGCGGGACGGTGGCGGTGGCGACGGTGGCGGTGGCTGTGCATCATTATTCAGTATGTTGTTTTCGTTAATATGCGACTCTGCCATTTCTTCCCTATCAGAACTATCGAAAATGCGCAAATTAGAAAAGAGTTGTGACACTTCCAATAGTATCCTTTCAGAAAGAACAACTCTCCGCAACCTCCACTTCCTTCTACAGCTCCGCTTATGTAATGAACGTTCTGGTTCAGGATCAAACAAAACTGGCATGCAAACCCAGTACTTGCACATGAATCGAAATGTAGATATCCGTAAAAATTGTCTCAAAGAACAGTGGGTTCCTTGAGACAAAATAAAAAAAAAACATAAATAGGACAAAATAACCCGACTAGTAGAAATTAAACTATTGCCCCCCCCCCCCCCNGACCCCCCCCCCCCCCCCCCCCCCCGGCAACTGCGCCAAAATTTGGTAGGGAAAGTCGTATATCTATCAAAAGCAACCTACTACTCTAACTATGTACACAGGGAAGAAGGGATCAAATCCACAGGGAAGCAAGCAATTCTAGAAATTCTAAAAAGTCACTTTGCCGTAAGGGGCCTTTGAATATTGGGTTGAGACTAGAAAGTTAACTAGTACTAGGAATGAATCAATTAAGAAAAGAAATCTATAATTAAGCCTAGGACGTCGGTTCACCATAGATTAACAAATGAACTGCGCACAATTAATTAACATATTATTAATTTCCTTGAATTAAGGTTCATTAATTCTCTCGAATCTAGTCTCCTTCAAAACTCCTCTAATGGATCTCTCTTACTTAGACTCGTTTTGCCTATTGTCCCTATGACCTAATTGTGGTAATCTTACCTCTCGGTATCGATTTCAACAATATCAGACTAACAATTAATACAGGCCAATATTTAACTGAAGGCATTATAAATTGACAACATTAATTCAAGAACATTAACAATCAAATTAACAATTATGAACAAAACATTAAGAATGATTCATAGATAACCTAGTCCTAGAAGGAAAACTACTCACACATAATTGAAATTAAAGAAACTAAAGCAATAATAGAAATTAAAACTATCAACATGATGAAAATTAATAAATTAACAATAACTATAAAACTAGAGCTAAACATGAAACTACTAAAACTAAAAACATAAATTAAAACTAGACTTAAACATGAATAAAAGAAACAAGAGTTAAAGATTGAATAAAACCTGAATTTTATTGAATTGAATGATTAAAAGTATTCAACAACTTAGAGAGAAAACTAGGGCTAAACTATGTCTTTATGAATAATAATGCGTAATTAGGTTTTTAGGAGTGCAAAACAATATATACTAAGGCTAAACAAAGCAGAAAACGCGTGAAAAGCTTCCTCAGAGCGACCGGCACGAATGGGTCCAGGCGAGCAACCCCCACACGGGCGCAGTGCATCAACCTGGGCGGGTGGCTTTTTCGGCTCGTTTCTTGATTTCTTATTCGCTTTTCCTTATTTAATTCGTTAATTCCTTCTTTAATACTTCTAATCTATAGTAGAGCTTCCCAAATGACTTCAACTCGTCACTAACTTCTTCAAGTGCTTCAAAAGGCTCGAAAGACAACAATAACTCATCGATTCCTGTAAAATCTTATAAAAAGCACAACAAACACTCTAAATAGCAAAAGTTAGTAGAACTTGCTCAAAAGAGCCGCATTAGAGCTAAAAATCAATCAGGATCGGGGGTAAAATACATGTCAAATATTAACTTATCAAGTGTCAAAATAGTGAAGGTGTTGTGGTCTAACCAAGAAACAACATGGGAAGTCAAGGATAGGATGAAAGAAAAGTAGCCAGCGTTATTTTAGCTTAGTAGAGATACAGGAAAGTAACTCGATTCTTAAGGGGTGTAGAGTGCGATATAATTTTGTTCTTTTTTACCCTAAAATTTTCAAGTTTTTACGTCTTTTAGTAAAGATTTATGAAAGTTTTATGTCTGCTTACTAAAAGTTGTCAAAGAGAGGTTGGGTTAAATGACTAAATTCTACAACAACTTAGAATAAAAATGAAAAGTTTTAAAGTAAACGTAGTCATTATTCAAGTTCCATACAATAATTACATAAAGTTTCGGGAGGAAACTTCTCTTAATGAGGGTAGATTGTAATATATACCACATATTTTCACGTATTTAAAGAAGTTATTTTCGTATTTTACGTGTATGTTTTTAATATTTTTATTGATAATCTAAGTTCAATAAAGAAAGAAACTTAAATTAATTGATAATTAAAATAATTATTTTATGTTTCTAAAGTTTATAAATTATATTTCATGCCAATTTGTGTTTTACTAAATATTTAAATAAGTTTCTAAAAATAGAATTTTTAAAATTTCCTAAATTGTTATAAAAACAAGGGAACCAAAGTAATTTAAACATTAAGGGTATTTATGTGACTTCACCAAAACCTACTTTAGGCCTATAAATACCTCTTAAATAAGAAATTTTCGTATTTAATTTGGAAATTAGTGATTTAGGATTTCAAATAAAGAAAATAAAAATCCGAAAGAGTTTCCTGAAACAATAACTCCTCCCTCGCCGGCAGCCACCGCCGGCCACCTCTTCCTCCATCCCTTTTGGTAATTTCAAATCCCTTATAAAAGTAACTTTTCTCCTCTTTTCTTTTCAATTCCATAATGGATAAATTTATGTTTATAATTATGTTTAATCATGTTTTAATGATTCTAATCATGTTTTATAAAGTTATGATCATGTTTAACGTACGAATTTATAAAGTTGTTCATGAAATTTTAAATTAGGGTTTATGAAATCATGAAATTTATAGTTTTATGGCTTTTAATGATCTAAACTTTTATATTATGATCATAAATTGTTGTAGCGTGAATTTCTAATGATTTTATGAAGTTTAGATTTGTTTTTAAGGGTTTTTAAGTTGTTTAATATTGCTGTGAAATTTTTTAAGTAATGAAAACTAAGATTAAAAATATTATGAACATGCTTGAAAAATATGATATTAAACCATATATTAGATGCATAATGATGGTATTAGATTGTAAAAGGGTTTTATACTTAAATTATGATGTTTTGATGAGTTTTTAAGGAGTTTTAAATAAAATATAAAGTTGTAAATTTTTATTAACACATGTATATGCCTAATAAAAGTAGTAGCATGTGAAATAAATAATTATAATTATTTTTAAAGCATCAAAATATTGTATGATGATCTTAGGACACGAATATAGTGTTTTGTGGTCAAAATATGATATTTGGAAGGGTTTTAAAGTGTTTTTAAGTAATTTTATGAAGCTGTCATTTTTGGAAAATTACCGAAAAATCAAGTGTTTTGCGAAAGAAAAGTTAAATTGAATAGAGAATGATGTGAATTTTCGTATGAATCAAAAACTTGCAAGGATACATAACTAAAATTACGAATTCCTACCGGCCTAGCCACCAAAATTCACAATTTTAGGTTGATTAATTAGTCGTTGATTAAAGCCTAAGCACCCTCAAAGCCATTAACTAATCTGCACAAGAGTCTAAAGGAAAAATCCACTAACTCCTAAATTTTGGTATTTTTGTTTTCTAAGTAAACAAAACAAAACTTTATTTCATTTATCAAATCTTATATTTACAAACTAATGTTGAGACTATTTATAGGAATAATCATCAACAAAATCCTAACAAAAAGAAACTAAAACACACGTGAAAACCAATAGAAAAACGCCACTTGTGCCACTTACACAACATGCTCAACAAACTCAAGATAAGATTGCCGCATCATCATGCAACTTGTTCTTATCTTTACAACCACTTCTAACTAACTCTAACTAACAAGATTCTATTCTAAAAAGTTGCCTAAAAAATTAACAAACAAAATTATGAAAATAAAAATCACAAAACAAAACACTAAACACGTCCTAAAACAAATCCTAAATATACTTGAACTCCAGATAAAAGAAATCTAACTAATAACTAATTTCAAGTTTGACAGCCGAGCAGAAAAATGAAGAACACATTATCTTGCGTATTTTTATGGATTTATTAAATATGTTCCCCTGAACGTAGATTTAATAATCTTTCCAACGCATATTCACACGCCTTCTAACTCAAAGCCAATAGTCAATGAAAAATCTTCAAACTCAGACATACTCTACTGCTCCAAAACTGAAATTTTATCTTTAGAAGCTCCAAGAAACGTCCTAGAAAGAATCTTTTAATCAAGAAACTTTCAAGAACGTGATCCTCCATCATTGTAGACCAATTATAACTAAAACACGGGAAATAAAAACACATAAAAGCATTTAAAAGCCTGAAATGAGAAAAACCCTAGCAAGCGCAGTGGGAAAAAACCCATAGGCAAAACCACCAAGAACCCGAATGTGAATGGAAGCTTTATATTCACATCATCCATACATGTATTTCTATTCACACTTGTATCAGAGACCATATAAGGAACGTTCTCGACAAGTTTGCAATGTAAAAGGTTAGTGTAGAGTTGTTGTAGAAGTCAGTCAACAAGGTTTTAATTTAGTTTCAGTTTTTTCTATGTTGGAGAATTCGAGTTAGTTGAGTTTTAGGAGTTGTGGCGGATCACCAGTACATAACTAGTAAAGGCGAAAGTAAAAATAGCATTCATGCTTGGTTGTTGATCTTACATGTTATGTATGTTAATATGAATGGTTGTTTGGTTGACTTACATGAGAATTATGCTAGTATGAGAGTGATTTTCATATTAATTTGACATTCCACTTTTTATAGTATTCATAATCATATCATGAGTAATTGGAAAATTAAAGTATATCTAAACCTGGCCAATAGTAAATAAAGAAAAACAGAAAGTTAGTTAAGTTGATTAGTTACTCAATCCACAAGAAAGGTAGTTTGCGAATTTTTATTCATGTGTTTAATAAAAGTTTAATGAGAAAACATCTACATAGCCACTCATTATTTAATGTGTGGACAAGAAAGTCAAATGGTTAGTCACTCATAGTTAATGTGTGGCAAAGGAAGTTTAGTTTAATTAAAGTATTCACACAATTATTTTTAGAATCACATTAAATCCAAGATAATTATAACGGTATTAAATCCAAGATAATTATAACGGTTTAGTTTGAAGTCATCATGCTTGCTACTATGTGTTCTTGTTTTTATCTCATAATATTGTTAAACCGGTTAATCACGTAAAGGAAAGAGAATCCTCACCAAAACTCTTTGAACGTATATACCTTGAGTATGAACAATGGGGGGAGTCGTATGGAACATTAACCTATGACTTCTAATAGGGGTACAAGACGTTGTAATCTTTTACAATTTTAATGCGCTGGAATTCCGCCACTATAAGTGACATAGGTAATACCTTCTTGGAGTTACTCCCAAGTTGGTGCCCAATAGGGTGATTTTAAAGGAAAGAAGACCCGTTCGATGCAAAATACAAACATTAAATATAATAAATAATTTTATTTGTGTTGAGTCCATGCACAAGTGAAGAGATTTCAATGGTAACAAGTATATGTGTTATACTTTTCTTTTAATTTTAATATTGATTATGTTTTGTATAGTCTTTGGTATTTATATACTCAGATTTGCTGATTGTGTGTGTTTATGTACATGGCTTTGTCTTTGACTTGGCCCTACGATGACGGACTTTATGGCGAGTAGTTGTCTAGAATAAGCGAAAGCTACAGGTACAGATGGGCATAGTCAATCATGCTGGGTTGGAGTGTAAGCACCTGCATTGTAGTTTTCGTAGTTTTATGGACTTATTAGTTTTTGTGCTTGATGTTGACCTTTTTTTTTTGAAGTTTAAAGTTTGTTTCATTTTGAAGGACCTTTAAGACGGTTCTAAAGAGCGATGAAGATTTAATTTGGTTTTCTTTTTGGTTTTGACTTTGGTTTATTTTGAGATTATTTCAAGGTTCATTTTGGGTGTCAATTTGGTTTTTGATTTTTAAAGACTTCCGTAGTAGTACTTTGATAAAAGCCTTAGCCATTATCACGGTTGCGGCAATACTTTGGTTTTTCGTAGTTAAGTAGGGGTTATATTGATGATTATTTATTATAGTTTTCTATTATATTTATGTTATATTTCCAGAAAATTTAAAGGAGGAAAGTTTGGAAATTCCAGGAAGCTACAAAATGGTTACCAGGGACTAGTTTTCAAAATAATATAAATTTTATTTTTGGGGTACCCTAAATTTTATTTTGGGAAGAGAATTTATAATTTTAGAAAATACTGGAAATATAAATTTTTCTAAAAAATGTAAGTTTCAAAAGTAGAAAGTATTGAAAATAAAAGGTTTTAAAGTCACTTACATGTGCAGGTATGCAAGGAATTTAGGTATCTGTTATGGGTTATTGCTTTAATATCATGTGGTCAGATTGGGTAGGAAGTTTGGGCATGTAGGATATACTTTATTTTGTTTTCCTTCATGCATTTAAGTACATGTTTTGAAGTGTTGCTCATGTGGACTGTTATGTGTAGAAGAAATTGTATGTTAGCAACCAAACCTGTATGTTGTGGAACTATTTAGTTTGGTTTTGTTGTGTAGGAAGGATGGACCATTAGTTTCAAGTGTCGTTGCACGATGGTGGATAATATTCCTAGTAAGGAAACTCAAATGGAAACTTTGGAGAATAAAGATTATGAGAGTCCGCCTTAGTATGTATGAAAGATTTCCTTCTATTGTTCATAGTTGAGTTCAGTGCTGAAATTACCACAGTGGGGCAAACCCCATCATGTGTCTGCTTTAATTGTGAATTGCTTGCCAAATCGTCAACCTTATTGTGAGACAAAGGCAAACTTTAGCGACTTTCATTTCATTGGAGGACTTCAAAAATACCCTAAGTATAAGGATTAAAATGTTCAATTGGGTTGTGATTGGAGGTACTTAGAAGATTAAATTGCAAAGAAGAGCAAGAGTTTATGAATTCGAGTGCAGGAGAGGAGACCCCACCCACACCAATCCCAAGTTATCAATAGAATGATGCTATTGAGTGAAAATGAAGCTACTTCAGGTTCTCAAAACTATGAGTCGAAGGATAGTTCATGTTATGAGATTGAGAATCTGAATCCAGTGATCCCAATGTATGTGGACTTACTGATTTTGAAGAAGAAGAAAATGAACTTGATCCCGAAGAAGACATGGATGAAGATGTTGAGGAGGATTTGGAAGATGATGTTAAAGAAGATCCTGAGTTGATACCTTAGAAATATGTGGTGTGTAACGACAAGTAGGATATATAATGTTAATGATAAAAAGTTTTGTTGTGAATATGAATTTAGTGTAATGTTGTGTAGTATTGTTGATGTTTAGGATGTTGTACATCTTAGATTGTTATTTTCTTTGCGAATAAGTGGCAATAATCCATAAGGAACTTTTAGCGAACTAAGCTTTTAAGAATCATTATTAAAATAAAGGAATAAGGGAGCCAATTTTCTTTTAAAATGATGTCTTGAGACTTGAGTAGAGCAAAACCATGGGAATTTTTTTTAATTATGTGCTTTATTATATTTGGATTGTTGTGAAAACAATCAATTTAATGAAATTCTGAAGCACCCTCAAAATCAATTTATCCTCACGTCAATATAAAGCCTAAGCACCATTTCACAAAATCATGTTTATTATTTTTGAACGAAAACAATAGAAAAAAAAACGCACAACTCAATGTTGGTTTTGTTTCACAAAAAAATCTATGTTGTTATAAATTAATTTGAAATCTACTTATAATATAACCTAAGACAAACTCCTAAAAACTTTCATCGCAAATAAAAGAAAACAAAAGGCACGTGAAAATCCACAAGAAATGAAGACACCTATGCTTAAAATGAGACAAACCCTAGAACTGCAGTGGGAAAAAACCCATAGGGAAAAATTAACATATGCTACCATGAAAACTATTGACTTCACTTGGTGAAGATTTTTAGTTGCATGTGACCATGCACACAAAGATATTAGCCTTAGATGCACCAAATTGCCTTGTGTCACCAAAGGCCACTAACTCACCCAATGTTGCAATATTCTTAGCTGCATCCATCAAACCATCGAAGTTATCCTGATTACATGTACCTTGATTCATATCAGCCTCCTCTTTTTCAGAAGAGTTTGTCCTCAAACCTTCAAGTTGATCATCAAGAACATAGGGAGTCAAATCACCAATGTTAAAATTGCATGAACTCCATATTCACCTGGAAGCTCTAACTGATACGCATTGTCACCCACCCTTTTCACGATTTTGAAAGGTCCATCACAATGTGGCATGAGTTTATTCTTGCATTAATTTGGAAACCTTTTCTTATGTAAAGGCAACCACACCAAGTATACTTCCTGGTAAACATGCCGAGTTTTGTGTCTGTTAGCACGTTCCTTATAAGTATCATTCACCTTTTCAATCCTGGCTCTGACTTCTGCATGCAATTTCTTCATGTAATCTACCTTAAACTTTGCATCTTTGTTCACCAACTAACCTTTAGGAACACTATTAAAATCGATTGGTAGCTTTGGGTTAACACCATAGACTAATTCAAAGGGTGAATGTTTTGTAGCATATGTTAGTGATATGTCTACTTCAAATCCCAATCCTTTTGCGTTTTTCTCACCAAACCCCTCAAAAGAATGCCCAAAGTACGATTGTAGTCTGCGAATTCAATCAACAAAGGCTTCACAACTCGTGGAATTACGAGTGTAGTCTCTTCTTTCTCCTTATCCACGAGCAAAAATGCCACACCACTCTCCTTTACTTCCTTCTCTAACTCCTTTCTACCAATAAACAATGCTCCTTCCGAATTCCCCATGCTTGATTTAGGTTTATAATTCACCAAAGGTTTCAATGCATATGGCTTTTCCTTAGCATGTTTGTTCACAATATAGACATTCGTTTGGCCATTGAACTTCACAAATCTGTCATATTGCCAAGGTCTCCCTAACAATATATGACACGCATCCATAGGGAATACATCACAAAGCACTTGATCTTCATAGTTTCCAATCTTGAATGCAATCAATGCTTATTTGGTTACCTGTACATCACTGGTGTTGCTAAGCCAATGAAGTTTACAAGGTTGCGGATGGGTTTTTGTATGTATGTCTAACTTATCGATTAGTAATGTAGACACCACATTAGTGCAGCTTCCTGTATCAATGGTTATATCATATAGTTTACCCTGCACATTACACCTGGTAAAAAAGATTTTCTCACGTTGATTCTCAATAGGTGCCAAACTTTGACCCTGTGATTCAAGAATAATTTCTTCCACCTCCTCCTCCTCATGAGTATAATACTAAGCAGGATCTTCTTCACCCTCATCCACGTATCCCTGCTCCTCTTCTTCAAGGTTTTCTTCATCCCCCCAATCTCTAGTGGTTATCACCCTAGCATGTGGGAAATCCCTTTGAAAGTTACCGTGTGTTTTGCATTTAAAGCAAGTTTTGTTATCAATGGGTTTAGAAGAGGAACCCTTGTCTTTGGTAAAGGTTAGTGTCTTAGATGTTTTGTCAAAATTCAGCTTGGTAGGCACCAAATCACGTTTTTGTTCAAAGGGTTTAATAAAACTCCTAGATTTGCGTGAATTTTGCCTCTCCACTCTGGATGCCACTTTACAAACCTCCTCAAATGTCCAGTATGGTTGCAACTCAACTTTCTCCCTGATGTTCTCATCTAGACCAGCCACAAAACGTTCCACTTTGTGTTCTCCTCGAAGTCACAAACCATCACTAGATTTTCCAACTCCACCATGTATTCTTCCACAGATTTTCGATTTTGTATCAGAGAATGCACCTTAATGAAGTTATGTTGCTTGAAATCTTGAGGCACAACTCGTGTTCTCATCTCACTTTTAAGTTTGGTCCAAGAAACTATTTTAAATTCACCATCCTTCTTTCTTTTCTTTTGTAGACCTTCAAGCCATAAACTTGCATAAGAGGTGAGTTTCAATTAAGCAACTTTGTAAGATTTGTGATCATCATACTCCTTATAAGTGAAAATCCTTTCCACTTTTCGAATCCACTCTACAAACGTATTTGGATCCATAATAAAACTCAGGGATTTCAAGCTTCAAATTTCGATCATCATCTTTATTTTCCACCTTTTTCTTGCGCCTAGATCTTGGCTCATCATCACTTTCACTGCTCGAAGTTTACTTGCTGATTTTAGGCTTCCTAAAACTCCTAATACTCACACTTTTTTCGTCGAAACCATATGACTCCTGATTCTTTAATTTGCCTTTATGTGGTGTGCTACCAATAGAAGCAACCACCTTCAAACCTTCTTCTAAACAAGCCTTCAACTCCTCAATTTCCTTTTGCATTCTCACTTCCTTTGCATGTTGCAATGAAAGACCCTAAGTGAAATTTGTAGGAACTTCATCACGACCCTACATTGTTTTATGTTTAAAGTGATTTATGATTTCAATAAGCACCTGAGATTTATAGATCCCTCAACGAAATCACCAAAAGTTAATGTGAATATTGATAGGAAATTGCTACTCACAGTCAAAGGAATCTAGTTTCAATTCTATAAAGAAACACCAACAATAATACTAGGGAATTTCGAAGAAATTTTTGTTTGATTAAAGCCTTAAGCACCCTCAAACTCAATTTATCCTCACGTGAATATAGAGCCTAAGCACCAATTCACAAAATCAAAATTATTGTTTTTGAACGAAAACAATAGAAAGAAAAAAAGCACAACAAAACGTTCATTTTATTTCACAAAATAATCTATGTTGTTAGTACTTGATTTGAAAGCTATTTATATTATAACCAAAGACTAAACCCTAACCACTTTCCTAGGAATAAAAGAAAAAAAAGGCACGTGAACATCCACACAAAACATGCCCAACTTGGCCACTTGCACAACTAACTCAAGATAACATTTGGCACATCATCTAGTAACATGCTCTTATCTTGTTAACAAACTCTAACAAACTATAAATAACGAGATTCTATTCTAACAACTTGAATAATTAATTAATTAACAAAATAATCAGCAAATTTATCCAAAAATACACGCCATTCACAAGTTTCCCAAAGAACACAAAATCGTCCAAAAATCTCGCCATAAGAAGCTTTGCTATTTTTGCACACTTTTGATTCTTCTTTCCAATCTTCAAGAAATGCTTCAAGATTCAATTTTTTAATCAAGAAACCTTGCAGAAAACATTCTAAATGTATTTTAGGATGACTATGATGATCAATACCCAACAAGAAATAAAAACACCTATGCCTGAAATGAGAAAAACCTGAGCAACTGCAGTGGGAAAAAACCCATTGGCAAAACATATGCTACCATAAACACTACTGACTTCAGTTGGTGACGATTTTTATTTGCATGTGACCATGCATACAAAGATGTTAGCCTTAAGTGCACCAAATTTCCTTGTGTAACCAAAGGCCACCAGTTCACCCAATGTTGCATCATTCTTAGCTGCATCTATCAAACCATCGAAGTTGTCCTAATTATATGTATCTTGATTCATATCATACACGGAGATCTAATGGAAATCGTGTCAGATAGGGATTCTAGGTTTTCTTCAAAATTCAAGAAAAGTGTCCAGGAGAACTTTTGTACAACGCTGAAAATGAGTTCAGCTTTCCATTAAGCAACCGATAGACAAATAGAGAGAACCATATAGACTTTGGAGGTCATGCGGTGAGCTTGTATAATGGGTTTTCAAGGGAATTGGGAGGATTGTTTTGATTTGATTGAGTTCTCGTACAACAATAGCTACCATGAAAGTATTGGCATGGCGCCTTTTGAAGCCCTGTATGGAAGGAAGGGCACGAGTCCGTTATATTGGATTGACATAAGTGACACAGTGATTCTAGGACCTTAGTTGATTAAAGAAACTACCAATACAGTAAGAGCGACACAACCAAAAATTCAAGTAGCACAAGATAAACAGACATCTTATGTGGACCCAGAGCATCAAGAAGTTGTGTTCGAAGTTGCTGATAAGGTGTTACTTAAAGTATCACCAGTGAAAGGTGTAATAAGGGTCGAAAAGTAGGAAAAATTGAGCCCTAAATATATTGGACATTAAGAGATCTTGCAAAGGATTAGAAAAGTCGCCTATAAGCTAGCATTACCAATGAGGTTGAGCAATGTTCACAATGTCTTTCAGGTGTCTCAATGATGAAAGTATGTGCTGGATGAGTCACATTTTTTGCAACCTAAAATGACAGAGTTAGACCAAAATTTAACCTATCAAGAGAAGCCAATGAAAATACTTGATAGTAAAGTTTTGAAATGGAATGGAAATTTTTTAAAAATTAAAAGTTTCCGAAAATAAAAAGTTTTGAAATATAAAAAGTTATAAAATCACTTACATGTGCATGTATGCAAGAAATTCAGGTATGTGTTATGTGTTATTGCTTTCATATCATGTGGTCAGATTGGGTAGGTAGTTTTGGCATGTAAGATAAACTTTATTTCTTTTCCTTCATGCATTTAAGTACATGTTTTGAAGTGTTGCTCATGTGGATAGTTATGTGTAGATGAAATTGTATGTTAGCCACCAAACCTTTTGTTGTGTAACTGTTTAGCTTGGTTTTGTTGTGTGTGAAGGATGGCCCATCAGTTTTATGCATCGCTGTATAATGGTGGATAAAATTCCTAGTAAGGAAACTTAAATGGGAACTTTGGAAAAGATGGATTATGATAGTCCACCTCAGTATGTATGGAAGATTCGTTTCTATTGTTCATATGAGTTCAGTGATGAAGTTACCATAGTGAGACCGACCCGATCATGTGTTTGCTTTAATTCTGAATCGCTTGCTAAATCGTCCATCTTATTGGATATCAAGGCTAAGTTTAGTGGCTTTCATTTCATTGGTGGACTTCCAAACTACCCAAAGTATAAGGATCAAAATAGTCAATGGGGTTGTGATTGGAGGTACTTGGAAGATTACATTGCAAAGATGGAGCAAGAGTTTCTGAATTCGAATGCAGGAGAGGAGACCCCACCCACACTAGTCCCAAGTGATCAAGAGAATGATGCTATTGAATGAAAATGAAGCTACTTCAAGTTCTCAAGGCTATGAGTTGAAGGATAGTTCATGTTATGAGATTGAGAGTCCAAATCCAGTGATCCTAGTGTATATGGACTTAGTGACTGATTCCGAAGAAAAAGAAAATGATGTTGATCCCGAAGAAGACATGGATGAAGATGTTGAGGAGGATTTGGAAGATGATGTTAAAGAAAATCCTGAGTTCATACCTTAGAAATATGTGGTGTCTATGGACGAGCAAGATAATGTAAATTTTTAGAAGTGTTGTTATGAATATGAGTTTAGTTAAATATTGCCTAGTATTGTTGATGCTTATGATGTTGTACATCTTAGATTACTATTTTCTTTGCGAATATGTGGCAATAAGCCATAAGGAACTTTTAGGAAACTAAGCATTTAAGAACCATTATTAAAATAAAGGAATAAGTGAGCGAGAAGTGATGTCTTGTGTACAGCAAGAGCAAGGGAAGTTTGTTTTTAAATTATGTGGATTTATTATATTTGGATGGTTGTGTAAACAATCGAAACAAAGTGAATCATTCGCTCTAAAAGAATAGAAATTTCGTTTGTGAGACGAAGTGAGAAAATGTTTTTATGTTATGTTATAATTTTGTGTTGTTCTAACATAGAGTTAGACATAGTTTAATATAAAGGTATCTTCCCTCTACAGGTGAAATAGGATGGCTGGACGTAACAACAATCAGTTGAATGATGTACTAAGGCAATTAGCTACTGTGGCTGAACAATTAGCTGTTAGAGGAAATGATAATGGAGGTGACCCCGATGGGAAAATTTTCAAGAAAATTGCTCAAAGTGAGCCGCCTACTTACCAAGGAGAACCCAATCCAACTTTTTTAGAAGATGGCTGAGAGAGTTTAACAAGGTGTTTGGGGCAGTTGAGTGTCCGGAAGAGTTAAAGGTAAACCATGCAGTTTACTATCTGAGAGGATGTGTCTTAATTAAAAATAGAAAGGTGATTGTGTATGCTTCATGACAATTAAAGCCATACGAAGCAAACTATCCCACCCATGATCTCGAGCTAGCAGCGATTGTGTTTGCTTTCAAGATATGGAGGTACTACTTGTATGGAGTGAAGTGTAGGATCTACGCAAACCACAAAATCTTAAAGTACTTTTTCACTAAAAGTATTTGACCATGAGCGATGTGAATATAAGGATGCCATTCACAACAGGGTTCTTTGTGGTTTTGCCTATGGGTTTTTTCCCACTTCGCTTGCTACGGTTTTTCTCATTTCAGGCTTTTAATTGCTTTTAAGTGTTTGTGATTTTCCTTATTTTAGTTTTACTTGGTCTAAAAAGATGGAGGATCACGTTCTTGAAATTTTCTTGATTAAAAGATTCAATGTAGGACATTTTCTTGGAGCAGTGCAGTATGTCTGACTTTGAAGATTTTTCATTGAAAGTTACCTTTAATTTAGAAGGCGTGTCAAAATGAGTTGAAAAGCTTATTGAATCTACTATCAAGGAAAATATTTCAAAAACTCAGAAAAATAGGGAAGATAATGTTTTATCCATTTTTCTGTTCGTCTGTTGAACTGGAAATCAGTTTTTAGTTAGATTTCTTTTATTTGGAGTCCAAGTATAGTTAGGATTTGTTTAGGACGTGTTTAGTGTTTAGTGTTTTGTTTTTTGATTTTTATTTTCCTAATTTGATTTGTTAGTTAGATAAGATCAAGTTGTGCAAGTTTATTATGTTTTGGATAGGCACAAGGGGGACAAGTGGACGTGCAACTAGTGTTTATTAGAGTTTATTTAGGATTTTATTTTGTTTAGGATTTTATTTGACTATGAGTAGGATGATTGTTCCAAACTTAGTGCTATAAATACCCTTTAGTTTGTCAATAAAAGATAGAGTTGAATTTTGAGAAAACTTAAAGAGTTGTTTTGTTGGGTGTTTCCCGTAGAAACTTCACTTTTGCGATTGTAAATTTCGACCACACTTGGTTGCGTTCAAAAGTGCTTTTATCTATCTTTGTTACTTTATTGATCATAAACAAAATACATATACCTATAGAGAGGAAAATTGCGTGAGTCTTGAGTGAAGAACCTCAAATTTTCGAACAACTTTCATTGCCAAACCAACAAAAACAACAGTGTGAGTTCTAATTCCTTTTAAGGGCTTAAAATTCACATCAATGAGACAAAGGAGAAGGCTTGAATTGATAAAGTATTATGATTTAGATATCAATTACCATGATGGGAATGCCAATGTCGTAGCAGATGCTTTTAGTCGTAAAATGAAGCAAGGAGTGAATTCTCTAGTGGTCGCTAACGAGCTGTGTAGAGATATGGAGAGAATGAATTTGGATATAGTGAAGGAGGGAGAGTTGGGAGGAATACTTTGTAATATTAGTATCCAACCAACAGCGTTTGTGGAGATCAAGGAGAACCAGGATGGAGAGGTGAAATTGGATAGAATAAAGGAGAAATTAAAGGCAAGAAAGACTATGGACTTCAAAATCCATGAAGATGGAAGCTTGAGGTATAAAGGAAGGTGGTGTGTACCACAAAA
Source organism: Suaeda aralocaspica (assembly GCA_016808085.1). NCBI lineage: Eukaryota > Viridiplantae > Streptophyta > Magnoliopsida > Caryophyllales > Amaranthaceae > Suaeda > Suaeda aralocaspica. The sequence continues at coordinate 615,342 of PYUH01000858.1, forward strand.
ATATAAAGATTTGAAATGGAAAATTATGGAGGAAGGTCATAATACACCATACTCAGTGCGTCCGGGAGGTGATAAACTGTATAAGGATTAGAAAAAGGTGTATTGGTGGCCTAGAATGAAAAGGGAAATGGATGAGCTCATCAATAAGTGTCTTACTTGTATAAAGGTGAAGTTTTAGCATAAAAGGCCACAAGGAGAAGTTCAACCACTTGATATACCGGGGTTGATGTGGGAATGCATTTCAATGGATTTTGTAACCTGCTTGCCAAAGTCGAGGAATCAAAATGATATCATATGGAATCTGGTGGATAGGCTTACTAAGTCAGCGGTGTTTGTACCGAAGAAGGAGACTTGGATCGGAGGATGGAACAACTTGCAGAGGCTTACGTAAAGCATGTTGTGAGGCTACATGGAGTTCCAAAGGATATTGTGTCGGATAGGGATTCTTGGTTTCTTTCGGAATTCTGGAAAAGTGTTAAGGGAGAACTTTGGTACAACGTTGAAAATAAGTATAGCTTTGCATCTAGCAATCGATGGACAAATAGAGAGAACGATACAGACTTTGGAGGACATGCTAAGAGCTTGTATAATGGATTTTCAAGGGAATTGAGAGGATTGTTTGGATTTGATTGAGTTCTCGTACAACAATAGCTACCACATAAGTATTTTCATGACATCTTTTGAAGCCATGTATGGAAGGAAGTGTAGAAATCGATTTTGTTTGAAAAGAATGGAAAATTGAGCCCGAAATATAGTGTACCCTATGACAACTTGCGAAGGATTGGAAAAGTCGCCTACAAGCTAGCATTAACAATGGAGTTGAGCAAAGTTCACAATATCTTTAAGTGTCTCAATTAAGAATGTATGTGCCAGATGAGTCACATGTGTTGCAACCTGAAATGATAGAGTTAGACCAAAGTTTAACCTATGAAGCGAAGCAAACTAAAATACTTGATAGTAATGTTCGGAATACTCGTAGGAAAAGGGTCAAAATAGTTACGGTGTTGTGTTCTAACCAAGAAACTGAATGACCAACATGGGAAGTTGAGGATATGAGGAGAGAAAAGTAGCCAGAGTTATTTTAGGTTAGTAGAGTTACAAGGACGTAACTCGATTCATAAGGGGGGTAGGGTGCGATGCAATTTCGCGTATTTTTACCTTAAAGTTTGGAAGTTTTTATGTCATTTAGTAAATTCTTATGAAAGTTTCATGTCTGCCTACTAAAGGTTGTCAAGGAAATGTTGAGTTAAATGTCTAAAGAATACAACAACATAGAGTAAAAATGAAAAGTTTAAAGTAAACGTGGTCTTTATTCAAGTTCCATACAATAATTTACATAAATTTTCGGGACTATAATACCCCATATTTTCACGTATTTTAAGAAGTTAATTTTGTATTTTATGTGTATATTTTCAATATTTTTGTTGAGAATTTAGGTTTAAGAAATATATTAAAGAAAATATTTAAATTAATAAATTAAATAATTATTTAATGTTTTCTAAAGTTTATAAATTATATTTCATGTCACTTTGGGTTATATTAAATATTTTAATAAGTTTCTACAAAAAGAATTTTTAACGTTTCCTAAATTGTTTTTAAACAAGGGCACAAGAGTAATTTCACACATTAAGGGTATTGGCGTAATTGCACCAAAACCTACTTTGGGCCTATAAATACCCCCTAAATAAGAAATTTTCATATTTAGTTTGCAAATTAGTGATTTAGGAATTTTTAAAAAACAAAGAAAAGAAAAGAAAGGTGTTCGAAAATTTTTCTGAAAAAAAAAAAATTTCTTTTGCCGGTCCCCTTCGTTTTCCTTTGACGGTTTCCCCTTCACACCACTAACCCTCTCACCGGCGTCCTGTCTCGTCGGCCTCCCTCGCCGACTGCCACCGCTAGCCACCTCTTCCTCCTCCTCTTGTGGTAATTTCGAATCCCTTATAAAAAAAATTCTCTCGTCTTTTCTTTTTAATTCTGTTATGCATAAATTTAGGTTTATAATTATATTTAATCATATTTTTATGATTCTAACCATGTTTTATAAAATTATGATTATGTTTCAAGTATGAATTTACAAAGTTGTTCATGAAATTTTAAATTGGGGTTTGTGAAATCAAGAAATTTGTAGTATTATGGCTTTTAATGATCTAAACTTTTATATTATGATCATAAACTGTTGTAGTATGAATTTGTGATGATTTTATGAAGTTTAGATTTGTTTTTAAGGGTTTTAAAGTTGTTTAATATTGCTATCAAACTTTTAAAGTCATGAAAACTAAGATTAAAAATATTATGAACTTGTTTTACTTCATGAAAAATTATTTTAAAGCATAGATTAGATTCATAATGGTGGTAATAGATTGTAAAAGGGTTTTATGCTTGAATTATGATGTTTTGATCAGTTTTTAAGGAGTTTTGGATAAATAAATAAAGATGTAAATTTTTATTAACACATGTATATGCCTAATAAAAATAGTAGCATGATGCCATAAGTCAAAAGCTCGACAAGATTAACACTATCGTGGAAGAACTTGCTCTCCAAGTTTTCTCTCTAAGATTTTGTTGACTTTTTCGTTGACTTTTTCATTCAGTGGTTTTACTGGTGTCTTCTTGCCAGAAAACGGCCGCAATGGCCAAGCGAAAGAAACCCATTACTCCTCAACCTTCACAATCATCTACCGCTCTTCCATCCAAATATTTACAGCAACTTTGAAGGTTTCACCTCGACCCACCATTGTTGAAGATGAAGAAATGGTGATGCCTTCTCCTCATTTAGTCCACCCCTCTACAGGACCGGTGAGTAGGGAGAAATTGAGAGCCATTAAAGAGATGAACTGCACTTACTTGGACCCTAATATAGAGAAATCCGATGAAGCAGTACCTACTGTGGGTACTGTTCCATTGTCATCCCCTGTTTCAGTGGAGGGGTATTCTACTCCTGGTGTGGGGGCAAATGCTTCTAAGAAGGTGGAAAATTGGGTTGACTTGTTTAAAGGGAAACTTCATGTTAAAGGGACTTCATTATCCTTTGTTCCACCAGAAATCAAAGATGGTAAAAAGGTAGCTCGAGTATTGTCTTCTGACCTTCATATTGGGGCTTCTAAGTGGGTGAATGCTCTTATTTTTTTATGTTGTTGGTTATTCTCCTACAATTACTGTTGTGAATAGATATATGATGAATCAATTGCCGAATAATGCTAAGCCTGTCATTTATTGGCATGAGGATGGCTATTTCATTGTTAGCTTTCAATCAAAGGATGATATGCATTATGTGCTGTTTTTTTGACCACATATGTTCTATGGGAAGCCTGCTATTGTTAAACCCTGGAGTGCTCTGTTTGATCTCCGTTTGGAGATTTTGAGGGTTATTCCATTGTGGGTGAAACTGCCTAATTTGCCTCTCAAATGTTGGACTGCTAACTCTTTAAGCAGAAATGCAAGTATATTAGGATCTCCTATTTGTGCTGATGAGTGTACTTCTGGACCGTTGAGAGTTACTTATACTAGGTTGTTGGTTGAAATTGATGTTACTCAGCCTTTGCAGAGGTATATTGCTATTGAACTTCCAGATGGGAGTACGTGTTTAAGAACAACAGGTTATGCATGAGTGGACTCCACCTTTCTGCTCTGAATGTAATAAGGTTAGATATGATTGCTCTAAGTAGAATCCAACTGTTGTTAAGAAAGTGTGGGTCCCTAAGAAGGGGGGTACTGATAAGGTTGTTCCTGATCAGTCTCAATAGCCTATTCAAGAGGAGGGTGATCAAGGTTGGCAAGAAGTAGGGAAGAAAGGAAAGGCTAGGACTCAAAGGGGGGCTCCTGTTCCTGTTACTCCTGTTATTCAATCTAGTTCCTTTGCACCTTTAGAGATAGCAGAAGTGGCTCAACATGTTGATACTGGATAAAGCGATGTGGATGAGGGTCCTCCTCTTCACAGTCATGATTATCTCTACATGGAATGTGAGGGGTCTCAATGGCCCTATTAAGGTGATTGTTGTTAAGCAGTTGCTTAAATAGTATAGTATTGATATTATTGGTATTTTGGAAACTAGAGTAAAGGTGCATAATATTTGAAAGGTTCAGAGGAAACTTGGCTGACATTGGTCATGGGTTGATAATTACACTTGCTCTCCTAAGGGTAGGATTTGGTTAGGCTGACAAGGAGACAAAGTTAATTTGTATTTTATTGCTATTCATGAACAATATATTCACTGTAAGATTAGCTCTAAAAATATGCAGGATCAGCAGTATTTGACAGTGGTTTATGGGTTACATACAATGACTACTAGACAAGATTTATGGGATTGCTTGTTGGCTCTGAATATTAATGCTCATCCTTGGTTAGGAGCTGGTGATTTCAATGTTATCTTACATCCGTGTAATATAATTAATGGCATTGAGGTTAGTGATTATGAAACTAGAGAGTTTCAGTAGTTTATTGTGGGTAGAGAGGCAATTGCATTGAAGAGCAAAGGGTTTTATTTCTCCTGGTCTAACAAGGCTCATGATGGAAATACGATATAGTCTAGAATTGATTAGGGTTTGGTTTAACCAGGAATGGGTGTTTCAGTACAGTAATGTTGAGGGTCTTTATTTACCTTCTTCTTTGTCTAATCATTGTCCACTATTGTTTGAAGTCTCTCAAGCTCCTCAAGGTAAAGGGAAACCTTTTAGATTCTAAATTGTCTACCTGCTCATGGAGACTTTGTTAGGATTGTGCAGCAAGCTTGGGATGGTGAGTTGACTGGTAACCCTATGGTGAAGGTTTGGAATAAGCTAAAAAACGGTGAAGAAAGGGTTTAAACAGTTGAATACTCAGCAGTTAAAGAATGTTGAGCTTAAAATCCAGGATGCACAAGATACTCTTTTTGAGGTTCAACAGCAATTGAACTCTAGTGTTAAGGATTCTAGTTTGTGTCAAAAGAACATCAGGCTATTACCAACTTGAGGAAATGGCTCAGCATCTAAGAAAGCATATATAAGCAAAAGTCTAGGATCAATAGAGTTAAGCTGGGTGAAAATTTTCTTTTTTTAACACTGTCAAGCAGCAACAGAGCTGGAACAGGATTGATTCAATATATATAGAACAAGGAGACTTGTTGCAAACCACAGATCAGGTTGAGCATGAGTTTATTAAGTTTTATCAAAGGTTAACGGGATCAGCTACTGCTGCTTTGCCTGGGATTGATGTTCCCATTGTGAGAGAGGGAAAACAGCTTAGTTCTAGGGCTTACTCCTCTCTTCTTGCCCCTGTGTCCACTCATGAGATTGATGCTGCTATTGCTGGTATAGATTAGTCTAAGGCCCTTGGAATTGATGGGTTTAATAGGTTGTTCTTTCACAAAGCTTGGGATGCTGTTAAGCAAGATTTATATGATGTTGTCTGACACTTTTTTGAGATAGGAACTATGGTTAAGCAGTGGAATTGTACTACTATTACCCTGGTTCCAAAGTGTTGCAGCCTTCTTATGCTAAGGAGTTTAGGCCAATGGCTTATTGCACAGTGCTGTATAAAATTGTTTCAAAAATTTTGACTGCTAGGCTTGCTGAAGTAATTCGTGAGATTATAGATGCATCTCAAGCAGGTTTTATTCCAGGGAAGCATATTAGTGATAATATTATGCTGGCTACTGAGCTGATTGGAGGTTATTCCTAGAAGCATGTCACTCCTACATGCATAATCAAAATAGACCTTAGGATAGCTTATGACTCAGTTGAGCGGAGTTTCCTAAAGGATATGTTGAGAGAGTTAGGTTTCCCTAGTAGGTTTATCCAGTGGGTCATGTTTTGTGTGACTACAGTTTCTTTCACTCTTTTGTTTAATAGTGTTCCTTCTGTTCCTTTTGTTGCTAAGAAGGGATTGAGGCAGGGAGATCCCATGTCCCATTTCCTGTATGCTATTTGCATGAATGCCTGTCAAGGTGTCTTGCTTAACTTCAAAATGTTTCTGATTTCAACTTCCATCCTAAATGTGAGAAGTTGGGTTTGATCAATTTACTGTTTGCTGATGACCTGCTCATGTTTTCTAGAGCACATAGTGGTTCCTTGAGATTGTTAATGCAATCTTTTGCAAAGTTTTCTCAACCTTCTCGGTTTCCTGCTAATCTTGATAAGAGTGAAGTTTACTTGGGTGGGGTGCCTAATGACATAAAAAGCCAGCTGGTAAGCGTGTCAGGTATTCCAATGGGGTATATTCCTTTTAAATATTCAGGGGTTCCTCTTTCATCAAAGAAACTCTCTATAGCTCAATGTAGGGCTCTTATTGAAATAGTGACTTGTAATATCCCATATTTTCACGTATTTTAAATAATTTATTTTGTATTTTCAATACTACAAAAAGGCTTTTTAACGACAAACAAATTTGTCGTTAAAAGTCAAAAAATTTGTCGTTAATGCTTTTAACGACGAAAAAAAGGTTCGTCGTTTGTTCGTTGCGATAGCTTTCGTCGTCAATGGTATTAACGACAATGTTCGTCGTTAAATTTAACGCCGAAAGGTTTTTCATCATTAAATTTTGACGACAAAGAAATTATCGTCGTTAAACATTGAAGATCAAAAAGTTTATTGTCGTTAAGCACTAACGACAAAAATTTTATTGTCGTTATTAATTTACAACGAACAACTATTCGTCGTTATTGAGAACTAAACAGCGTTAAATAGTTGAAATCGTTAACAACCAATTAAATGGTCGTTAAAGGTACATTAGCATTCAAGTAATTAATAATAAATTTGATTTTATAAGAATTAACAGCAAAAGATTATTTCATTTTTATATTAATAATGACCCTAGAAATTAAAATAGCAAAATAATGCTCTTCGAATAAATTTAGATAATTTCATATATTAAAGGTAAGTCAATCTAAAACAAGATTGATATTAATAGAATCTTTCCAAAACAAAATGAATTCAATATCCAAAAGTTGTCTTCATAATGTTGGCCTTGCAAAACAATAACAAGGAAAAAAGTTCTAACACATTTAAGGAAAATGTAAATCAAACACATGTAGCTCATGGATTTGATGATGCTACACAAACCACCATCTCATCTTCATATATATATCTTCGATCTAATCTTCATATACCTAAAATAAACAAATAATATTCATTAACAACATATCTAAACATGCCTACAATTGTTATTTTCCAAGACAATATTTGCATATATAGAAGAATATACCTAATGATGGTGAGATCATTAATTTTGTGGAGTGACAGAAGTGTTTTGTTGATTCATCAACATTTCTTCAATTTTCTTCATTTGACCTTCCATCGAACCCATACGACCCTTTAGTTCATTATTTTCATTTTGCATTGCCACCATGTGACTTTCAAGGGTTTCATTCTTTTCTTTTTGGTGGCATTCAATTCAGCTTCAAGTTCCTCTCTAGTGGGTTGTGGTCCTTTAATATCTTTCAATTTTATTCCTCCATCAAATCCAACAACCCGATCATGGGACTTAGATTTAAAAACCTTTTGCGCTACCTTTAAATATAAGAAATGAAAAATTATACAATTAATTAATTGCATGCCTAGTTTATAAAAACTAAACAAAATCAAATTCACTACTCTACATAAATGAACATTTGCAACGCTTTTTTGCAACGGGTTCCTAATAACCGTTGCAAAAAGTGACCTATAGAAACGGTTGAGTAGTAGCCGTTGTAAGAAGTTACCTATTACAACGGTTGGATTGCAACTATTAAAAATAATGACCTTCACCTGCAAGATAATTATTTTCCAACTAACACACTTTTTCTACATAAATTTCGGCAGCACCTCCCTATAAACCGACTAAATCATAATTTTCAATTCACCTGCAAAACAATTATTTTCCATGTAACACACTTTTTCTACATCAATTTCGGCAGCACCTCCTGATAAACCGACTAATCCATAATTTTTAATTCACCTGCAAGACTATTATTTTCCAACTAACAAACTTTTTCTGGCTAAATTTCGGCAACACCTCCCTATAAACCGACTAATCCATAATTTTTTATTCACTTGCAATGCAACCACATTTCAAATAGCTCACTTCACCACAATACACCAAAACCAATTCCATCCGATATATAATAAAACCCCTGTATTTGCAACAAATCCCATCACATAAAACCAATTCCATCATATATCAAAATCAATTCCATCACATATTTGCACAATACAATAAAAAAACCCTCGATTTCACCTCAATAATAATCTAGGATTTAGTTTTTCTTTGAGACAATATTACGTACAATTGTTGAAGGGAGTTACCTGAACATGAGAAAGTAATGGATCTTTTTCAACTAATTCTCAAATTTCCTCCTATAAAATGGAAAAAAATAATTATGAAAAGGCTAATTACAATTTGGGAAAAAGTATGAAATATAGAATTCATGGTTTAAAAAATAACATACATGTTTTTGTTTTGTTTCTTCATTTGGAAGCGTGTTGCCCTTCTTACGAGTCTTATAAAATACATCAACCAAATCTTGATTTTTCCCCTTATTTTCGCCCTTGCAATTTGAGTATTATTAGTTGATGTGAACAAACAAAAATTAAGAACATGTGTAAATTAGTTAATTTACTATACCAAATTAATTAAATTTTTCAGAAATTAATTAATTTACTATACCAAATTTTTCAGAAAGTAAGTGAAAATTAGTTGAGTGTTCCAAAAATAGACTTAACTTATTAGTCTACAAATTAAGTATATTACCAAATCCTCCCACATGACTTTCCTATAAGGTCTACTACCAGTTCGATGGGCAAGTTCTTTTGGGTAGTTGAGTCTATTTTTGGAATTCCTTGCACTTACTTTCTGAAATTTATTTCAAATTATTTTATAATATTGAAGACATATTATGAATGGGTATAGTAAATTAATTAATTTTACATTTACCTTAAAACCATCGTTTGAAAAGATTTCCTTTATCAACCACCTCGACTCGTTCCTATCAACTCCAATTGGTGGTTGATTATTGTAAGCTGCTTGTAAGGTGATGTTCTTATTTGTCACATTATATCTCAACAAATCTGACCTCCAATTTGTCCATAATTCTTTCATGTGATCAAGAACATGTTTACGATAAGACACCATATTCTCATTTGTAAACACATCCTAGAGTAAGAAGAATGAAAGATTAATTAAAGAATGTTGAAAAAAAAAAAGCTTAAAATGACAATTATAATCCATATAGTCATATAAAACAATAAAATAACAAAGTAAATTATCTTGCTATGTATCTTAAATACAAATACCTTTCTCTTTATATCTCCATAAATTAATCTACTATCAGTTTAATGCCATATAACTATATTACATGGCAAAAAATATTAAAAAAAATTTGCATGTAACTTCATCATATTTTACTTACCGTAACTGCAGTCCACATATGATCTTTCTCTCGATCTCCAATGTCATTCCATTTACGCATTCTCACAGGGACAATATCCGTATCACGTACAATAATTCCCAAGTGTCTTGCAAATACTTGGTGGTTTGTCCCTACCGCTCGATTGTTTTAGAAAGTTACTTCCAATTCTCACCTGGCTTAAGTTTAGCAATTCCTTTGCATTTGTTTCTTCCCCATTAGTTGTTTTTTTTTTCTCTAATGATGCCTACAACAACATGAAAGGGAGATGTTTAAATATTAATAAACAATTAAAAAGAATCATAAATAATACATATTAGATGTACAACTATTACCATTAGTCAATTGTTAATTTGTTGGTGATTCCTCCAAGGATTCTCGTCATCGTTCTCATAGTCATTATCATAAGCATTATCAGCATCATACTCATTCCCATTCTCATTCTCATTCATAGTCTCATCCGCATTCTCATTTGCATTGTCATTCTCATCCTCATTCTCATTGCGAAAAGCATTTTCAATTATGTTTTCTTTTATTTCCTCATTATTAAGAGCATTAGCATTTAACTCATCAAACTCCATATCCGTACTTCTAGGTCAAGAATACAAATCACTATCACTATAATAATCCTCATCAAATCCCTCTCGAGATGATCTAAAAGCTTGAAACTTGGCACCACTAGCACCACATACAAATAAAGGGTGTGAATACGATGGATTGAAGGGAGTTCCCTGATCATTAGTGACCATGCTACGTTTTCCTTTCTTAGAAACACCTTTAGATTGGTTACTATATCGTCCATTGGAGATTTCATTAGCATTAAAGTTGTAACCTCTAGCATTAGCACCAATAGGAGGTTTAACACTAACATGATATTCGACTCCGTATTTAGTTGTCTTAGCTGATCCAACCCCAGATTTGGAAGCATGCAAATGACTTAACAACTTACCTCTTCCCTTTGCCAACATAAGTGGAGGAACATATTGCCTATTAGATCTTGGCAAAGAAGATTGGCTTTTATGCATATTATGATGAACCATGTTACTTTCAGGAGCAATTTTGTTATTGTCAAGAGCAATTGAACCTATATTATTTCATAACGAATAAGAATACATGGGGTTAAGACAAACAAAATCTGAGAAAAAACTACCAGCACATGCATTATCGACTTGTCACACAAAAAATCAAATCAACTTTCTTAAGTACCAGCTGATTTTATTTTTATTTATGCTTGTTACTCATAACACTTCTAGATAAAAGAGGCAATAAATTCTTTGAGGCTTGTGAGATGTTATATGGTATAAATTCTTTGTTTATATATGAATATTTTGCACGATGGCTTAGTTTTATTAGACTAGTAACTTAGAATGACCCAAATACTTTTATTATAATCATTCGCTAGATATTAAAGGCAATGCAACTACATTCAAACACTAAAAGGCCTTTTGTGTTTAAACAAAACTCTAGTTTATTCATGTTTTGGAGATCAGTCATAGCGTCTATAGATCACTCATTGTTATTACGGTAGATGCTTTTCTAAGTTTAAAGTAAAGGTGTTATGGTGATTATCTTTAGCTTCTCTCATGCTCAACATGAGTACTCACTCTTTATTTTGTGATTTCTTCTTTTCTTTGTCAAAATGAATATTTTGCAAAGTTTAAAAAGAGGGCTTTCTGGCGACCAGAAAGCTTTGATGAGTTTTGTGTGAGATGAGCTTTTGAAAAGAAGAAAAAACATTGATGAATGATGGTCGTGAATGTTCATGCTTAATAGATCAACTTTAACGACAAGTACAATGAGAAAATTAGAAGAATATTACTTAACATGTAAAATAGAAGACCTTACTTGAGGAGCGTTTTCTGTTATCCATCGTACAATCAAAGATTACCGCTTCACAAATAAATGTGGCAACCTAAAAGTCTGCAACAATGTAAAGCTATTAGTACACCTTTATTTGAACATTAGTAACAAACAAACATTTGCTAAAACAACAACTTTGAACATTTCAAAATCAAAATATATTATACAAAATTGAAATAAAGTTTATTAATAAATAACAATCCACATATAATAATAATTAAAGAGTACAAAGAAAGAATAGCACAAAAAAAAATTGACATATAAACAATTTATTCCTCCCTTCTCCTCTTCCTTGATCTCTGCTCCCCATTTTTGTTTGAATCATCTAGCACAAAAACAGGTTCTACGTTAGACCTACTCCAACATAATTCAGCAAAAGCACTTGTAGATGAAGATGCAACGTATGTTGGTTTGAATAGTTCTCCATGTTGATAAGCTTCCCCTGTGTCTATACCCACTTTACAACTATCATCGGAAGTGTCACAAAAGTTGCGTGGTTGAGTCTTGGAAACGAGTTACCATCCTTTTGTAATGGTGTTTGTGACAAAAAAAGCTTGTCTTGCTTGGCTAGCTAAGATAAAAGGTTCATCACCTTTTAATTGCTTCTTACAATTTACACTAACCACGCCATATTCATCTATTTTAACTCCCCTCACCTTATCATAGAAATCCCACCATTTACAACGGAATAACACAATTCGATTTCCCGCAAGGTATTGTAACTCTAATATATCCGTTACAACTCCATAATAATCTATATTCTCATCTTCATTACCGGTATTTTCAAGCACAACCACCCCACTATTTTGTGTTCTCATTGCTTGATCATGACTTTCACTGCGAAACCTATATCCTTTAACGATATAACCAGTGTATGAATTTACATATTGAATTGGCCCACGTGACAATGAGAGCAAATGTTCTATTTCCTTTGTCTTGTCATTCTCATTTAACTGAGCAATCTACCAAATAAAAGGATATAAAGTAATTAAGCTTCTCATATTATTTAATATGTTTCCAATAAGCATAATATTGAAAACAAAACAAATTGCTTACTTCATCTTTAAACCATTTTTTGAAATTATTCGCCCATTCCTCTTCCGATTGCATTAAATCATTAGATGCTTGAGTAGAAGAATACTTTCTATGAAAAAAAAGAAGGCATTTATTTAAATTCATGATTAGTAATAATCAGAAATAAAACCTTAAAAAAGGAATCAAAGATAATATTCTTACTCGAGAAAAGGCTGAATCTCATCACAATTCTTGAAAATATATATATGAGCTTGATCCAACTCACGCTTTTCAACATGTCTAATTGTTGGGGCACCTAAAGCTCGTCCAGGATGACTAAAAATCGGCAATGATTCACCACAATTAGTATCATTTTCATAGTTTCAGCCTGGACGGTTAAATCTTGTCTTCATATCATCCATGTACCTTGAGCAGAGAGTCATGCACTCATCGGCCAAATAGCCTTCAGCGATCAAAGACTCTGGTTGAGCCCTATTTCGTATATAAGATTTAAGCTTGAACATAAATTGCTCAATAGGATACATCCATCTAAATTGAACCGGCCCTCCAAGTTTAGCTTCATTTGGGAGTTTTAAATCTTTTAGAAAATTGCAAAAGGTTCTCTTCTCTGTTTGGGAAAAGGTATACGGAGCGGGGGGAAGTATCCATTTGTCCCCTTCTTTTACAGGGTGCAACCTTGATCTGACTCCCATTATTTCTAAGTCTTAACGTGCTTTCTAATTATCTTTGGTCTTCCCTTGCACATTCATAATTGTATTTAGAATATTGTCACATATGTTCTTCTCAATATGCATGACATCTAAATTATGTCGTAACGGAAGGGTCTTCCAATATGGAAGTTTGAAAAAGATACTTTTCTTGTTCCAATTGTCACCTCTCTTGTTATGAGATATGTTAGTTTTTACATGGGGATCCTGAGACAAAGTGATGTTCTCAAGTCTTTAAGCTCCTCAAGGATATTGACGCGAATATTGATAGTAAAATGGCCACTCACAAAGATATAAACTAGTTCGGTTTTCTCTAAAGCCAAGCACCAAGAAAAACGATCTAGGTCGAATAATTTTATGAATTGATTAAAGCAATGCACCCTCAATTCCTAAAACTATCCTCACAAGAGACTAAAGCCTAAGCACCAACTCTCACAAAGTGTTCGAAAATTTCACACACTCGAAATTTTCCTCACTTTCGGTTTATTTGTTTTGTAGAAAACAAGCAAACTTATACAATCAATGTTTATTGAATTCACTAGTCTGATTTGTCCAAGCTAATGTTGAGATTATTTATAGTCATAATCATCAACAAATCCTAACTAAACTAAGAAAATTTTACACGCACAACATTAGAAAAATTCACCCTAATCTAGTGACTCATCAATGACTCACAAGATAAGAATGCCACATCATCACTACATATCATGCAACTTGCTAAAATATCCTAACAAACTCTACCTAATCTAAAAAATATCCTAACAAACTTATTCTTACCTTGCTAATCAAGATAATCAACAAATTACAACCAGAATTACAAAAAAATCAGATTTACCCAAATAACCCAAAAAACGCCAAAATTGACGCAGGAACAAACCGTCCAAATTTACGCTATTTTTTGACTTTTTCCTTCAAATCTTCAAGAATCCTTTCAAGATTCAATCTTTTAATCAAGAAACTTTCAATAAGTCATTCTTCATGTGTACAAGGCAGTAAATGATGATTAAGACACTTTAAGAATAAAAAGACTCAATGCCAAAAATGAGAAAACCCTATCAAGTGAAGTGGGAAAAACTCATAGGCAAAACCATCTTATTCCCCTAATTCCACCATTCTTTCCTTTGCTTCAATGATCAAGTATTTTTCTGTGTCACCATACACACCCATGATGATGTCTTTGAAGATCCCAAAAGCCTTGAATCTCCATAAGCCATTAGTTCCCCCATACTTGCATCATTCTTAGAAGCCATCAATAAACCTTCGAAGTTATCATCTTGTTTCGTATCATCCTCCTCTTCTTCAAAAAAGTTTGTCCTCAAACCTCAAAGTTGATCATTAGGAACATAAGGAGATAAATCACCAATGTTGAACGTGGCATGCACACCATATTGACCTGGCAATTCGAGTTTATATGCATTGTCCCCGATCTTGCTCACGATTTTGAATGGTCCATCACACCTAGGCATTAGTTTGTTTTTCCTTTGATTAGGAAATCTTTCCTTTATGAGATGTAACCATGCCAAATCTCCTTCCTTGTATGTGTGTTTGATTTTATGCTTGTTATCTCTTGTCTTATAGATATCATTCGCATGCTCAATCCTTGCTCTAACCTGTGCATGTAACTTCTGCATGTATTCAATTTTAGCTAAAGCATATTTGTGAATGAGCTCACCTTTAGGAATAGCCACGAAATCAATAGGTAGCTTGGGATTGATTCCATAAACAACTTCGAAAGGTGAATGTTTAGTTGCATATGTAGGTGAACGAATATAAGCAACTTCTGCATGAGCTAACTTCAAGTCCCAATCTTTCTGTGTCTTACTTACCAAACCATGAAGTAGATTGCCTAGGGTTCTGTTTGTGACTTCAACCATCTGTTTGTGGATGATAAGAAGTGCTGAAGAGCAATTTCGTCCCTATCAAACGCCACAATGATTTCAAGAAATAGCTCATGATTTCCGTGTCTCTATCACTGACAATTTTTTTCGAAACTCCATGTAGCCTAACAATGTCTCGAAAATACAGTTTTGCAACATTGACAGCATCATCAGTCTTGTGGCAAGGTATGAAGTGAGCCATCTTCGAAAACCTGTCAACCACAACCATTATAGAATACTTTTGCCTTGCATTTCTAGGCAAGCTCACTATAAATCCATAGAAATATCATCCCAAGGAGCTTCTACCACTGTCAATGGTGTGTAGAATCCTTGATGGAAGGATGCCTTGACTTTTTGACAAACAACACATTGTGATATTACTACTTCCACATCAGCAATCATTCTAGGCCAATAAAAATGCTCTTGCAACATCGTCAAGGTCTTCGTAATACCAAAGTGACCTGTAATTCCGCCCCCATGTGCTTCTCTGACTAGGAATTCATGAGTACTGCACTTAGGGATGCAAAGTAGTTTCCCTTTGAATAAGAATCCATCATGTAGCACATAAGATCCCATTGAACCCTTCGAAATTTGTGGATAAACAGGTCCAAAATCTCCATCTTGCTCGTAATATTGTGTAATTAACTCCAAACCAAGCAATTTGAAATTAAGGACACCAAATAAAACATATCTCCTTGATAAAGCATCAACAACCACATTAGATTTTCCTTCTTTGTACTTCGATGAAAAGTGAAAACATTGCAAAAATTTAACCCACTTAGCATGTCTTGGATTGAGTTTATGTTGGCCATTGATATGCTTTAGAGCCTCATGATCAGAATGCAATATAAAGTGACTTGGACGCAGATAGTGAATCCAATGGTCCAATGCCCGAACAATAGCATAGAATTCTTTGTCATAGGTAGAGTAATTCGACCTTGCTCCATTCAATTTTTCACTGAAATAAGCTATAGGTCGTTTACCTTGAACCAACACTACACCAATCCCCACCCCACTAGCATCTGTCTCAACTTCAAAATGTTTCGAAAAATATGGCAAAGATAAGATAGGAGCTTGACAAAGCAATTTCTTCACCAACTCGAATGCCTTTTGCGCATCTTTGGTCCATTAAAACTTCTCTTTCTTCTTTTTGATGCATTCGGTCATAAGTGCTACTACAAAAGAGAAATTCTTCACAAATCTTCTATAGAAAGAAGCTAAACCATGAAAAGCACGCACTTCAGTCACAGATTTCGGAACTGGCCATGATTTAATAGCTTCTACCTTCGAAGGATCAACTGAAACACAATCCTTAGAAACAATGTAACCTAAGAACGTCACACTTGGGACCATAAACGAGCACTTTTCGAGCTTAGCATACAATTTTTGCTTTCTCAGAGTTTTGAACACTTCTCTTAGATGTTGCAGATGATCGTCCACACTTGCACTATATACCAATCAGATTTACCCAAATCACCAAAAAAAAACTCCAAAATTGACGCAAGAACAAACCGTCCAAATTTGCGCTATTTTTTGACTTTTTCCTTCAAATCTTCAAGAATCCTTTCAAGATTCAATCTTTTAATCAAGAAACTTTCAAGAAGTCACTCTTTATGTGTATAATGTTGTAAATGATGATTAAGACACTATTAAGTACTCCTCCAAAAATGAGAAAACCCTATTAAGTGAAGTGGGAAAAACTCATAGGCAAAACCATCTTATTCCCCTAATTCCACCATTCTTTCCTTTGCTTCAATTATCAAGTATTTTTCGTGTCTCACCATACACACCCATGATGATGTCTTTGAAGATCCCAAAAGCCTTGAATCCCCATAAGCCATTATTTCCCCCATACTTGCATCATTCTTAGAAGCCATCAACAAACCTGTGAAGTTATCATCTTGTTTCGTATCATATATCATCAATTGAACTTGGCTCCGGAAGAGGACGAACCTCCACTGTACCGTCAAACGACGCTTTGTATTTCCTTCATTTATGATTTTTAGGCAAATAGGAACGATGGACCATATACTGATCCTTACCACCAAAAGTCAACCATTTTGAACGTGTACCCTTAAGACAACACTGGCATGCCAATTTACCCTTAGTACCCCATCCAGACAACATTCCATATGCAGGAAAATCATTGATGGTCCACAACAAAGCTATATGTAATTGAATGTTAGTTTTCGTTGCTGCATCAAAAGTGTCAACGCCAGTTTCCCATAGGTCATTCAATTCTTCAATGAGAGGCTGCAAATATATGTCAATAGCATCACCGGGGCCTTTAGGTCCAGCAATAAGCATTGATAGAATCATATTCGACTGCTTCATACATAATTCTGGAGGTAAGTTATAAGGAATAAACATCACTGGCCAAATACTATGTGGTTTTTTTGAATTTGAAAAAGGTTGAAAACCATCACTTGCTAATCCTAGTCTAACATTACGAGGATCTAACTTGAAGTCACTATGATCTCTGTCGAATGACTCCCAAGCAGTTCCATCAATTGGATGTCTTAATGTATAAGGTTTATTTTTATTATCAAGATGCCAGGTCATTAGAGAAGCGGTCTTTGAGCACATATATTATCTTTGCAGCCTCGGTTTCAAAGGGATGTACCGCAATACTTTTTTGGGTATTCTTTTCCCATTTTCCTACACTTATCTTCTCCGTTTCGTTTATCAATTTTCCATCTGGATGCACCACAAATTTTGCACGCATCTAATTTCTCATTTTCACTCCAATACAACATAAAATCATTGATACATGCATCGATTTTTTGATATGATAAACCAAGGTCTTTCATAATCTTCTTTGACTCATAGTAAGAATCTGGCAATTTTGACCCTTCGGGACAAAGTTCATTCTTCAATAATTCTTGGAGCATGGTAAATGATTCATTACTCCATCGACCAAGGGTCTTGATATGGTGAAGCTTTAAGAGCACAGACATTTGCGAATTCTTACAGCCTTCATAAACGGGTTCTTGTGAATCCTTTAATAGGCTAAAAAATCTCTTCAAGTCATCATTTGGCTCCTCAACATGAATATCGTCACCATTGCCACAATCATAAGAAGAGAGAACGTCATTATATTGTGGATACAAATCCCGTAGGATACCAAGAGTTTCATCTTCGTTTTTAACTCCTTTTAAATTATTATCACTACTATCAATTGTCCTAGATTGAGCCTCATCTAGCCTTTCGTCGTCATGATACCAGAAGGTATATCTTCTTATTATTCCATAAACTAAGAGATGATTTCGCACTTTTTCACGATCTCCGGACTCTATGTTTAAGCATTTGGAACATGGGCAACGTATTGTGTTGATGCCCAACTTTTGAAAAGCAAAATCTAAAAAATTATTAACTCCTGCTTTGTTCGATAAATCATTAATATAATCTTCAACGTTCATCCAATCCTTATTAGGAGTCATGTCTACAAGAAAAACACTTTTTCGGAAAGACTTAGTAAATTTTAGAAAAGCAAGAAGTTAACATATAGAAAAGCAAGAAGTTAATATAAAGAAAATAAGATGATAAATCATACACCAAATTCATACATCAAAGGAAAATTACTTAGCCTTAACAACACAAATTACACACCCCACAAATCATAATGTATAAGGATCCCTTCCCAAATGAATTCAGCATAGCAAGCAAAACAAAAACCTCTCATTTCCTTCAAATTCAAAGTGACAAGCAACAATTAGCATTAAGCAAAAATTGTCATACATATTCATAGGAAATCTGGTGAAATTGACAAACTTTGTAGTTCAAACTATAGAGGATGAGTTCTAAACCCTTTGCAGGCTTATAGCAAGACCAAGCCCAGCTGAAGTTTCAAGCTTTTCGGCGGCTAAAGCTCGAATTTATATACAAAACATGTGAGATCAAGAGACTCAAACACAATGGGCAAACAAGCTACATATCACTGAATCTCACAGCAAGCATTAAAAGTAGAACTTATAAAGAGGGTATTTTAAACTTTTTTGGCAGGCACAACAAGTTGAGCAATTCCATACGAATCAGACAGTGATAGACAAGTATCGAAGCACAAATTGATATCAAGGACTAGTAAGAAACATACAAAAAGGAAAGAAAATGATTCAACGGAAGAGCTGATTCAAGAAACCAATGATCACTTTCCTTTTGCCCTCGAAATTCAGCTTAGAGTGGAATAAAATTTGATACCTCTCCTATTCTTTGGTTTCTTCCTATAGGCTTCTGTACATGCAGGAAGAAAATTCAACAAAAGTTGCTAATAGTAAAACGTACGCATCCAATCTAACTTAACACCTTGATACTAGCCTCAGGGGTGGATTCAGGAATTTGAACTAGGTGTAGCACCGTGGAAATTTTCAATGTGTTAATTAAAGTTGCATGTAAATCAATCAAACTTTTTATCAATCGATTCAGCTAAACACAAATGGACTGACATTAAAGTAAATACCATGATTGTAATAAAATTCAAATTTGCTCTATTTGGATTCTCATATTACTAAAATTAGCAAAACTATGAGCAACTTGTTTTTATCCCCAGGCTATTACTAAACATATTAGCAATACTAATTAATTTACAATCAACAAATAAACAAATAAGAATAAAGAGATTTGTTTCAACACTAATTATTTATTTACTTTGTTTCGGTAGAGAAAGGAGCAGGGAAAATAAGAGACATAAATCAACACTCACGAATAAGAATAAACAGAAATTGAACATAACAAATTAACATTAGCAATGCATCAACTTATTTTTCCTGTTCAAGTCAATAAGATCATGAAATATTCTGATTTTTTTATCTCGTATTTTACATTAATGGATTTACCTAGACCAATACATGATTTTCTTTTAGTTTTACTAGTATTAGGTTTTATAATCGGGGTTTGGGAGTGGTATTATTTACCAATACAATTTATTCTGCTTTTTCACCGGGATTAGTTCTTGTTTGTATATCTTTCTTCTATATCCTAGCAAATTCCCATTTTGTAGCTTGTATACATGTCCTTATTTATGTGGGAGCTATAAATATATTAATGTTATTTTCTGTAATGTTTATGAATGGTCCAGAATATGACAAAAAATTTCATATATGGACTGTTGGGGATAGAATTACTTCAACGTAAAGTGGAGTAATAATTATCACAAATAATTAAACTACTCACAATTTGCAAATAAGAAACTTGGCAATTGAGTTACTAAAAATTTAATTGAAGATTTAACCTGGGTAACAAACTCGACCTATTATTACGAAGCCAATAATAATAAAAAGTCAAGCTTAAAAAAAATCCACTAAACAAAAACAAGAACAAATTAAAACCCAGATTCTAGAATGCCAAAACAAAATGGATCTAAGAAATTACATGAATTCGAAACTGGTACTTATATTCCATAAATGGCGTACTAATACCAACTCCACTAATCAAACAATGCAAATTTCATATAAACCCTAAGCATGAATTGATGGAAATCGATAAAAATTGAAAGAATTAATTAAAAAATGGACGCAATTACACAAAAACTATGAAAATATTCTAAATTGATGCAAAAACAAAATTAAACACTTACTTTGGAACCAAAATCGGCAGTGTTGGGTATTTAGAATTGAAGAACAATGAATTCTAAATTGGTGTTCGATTGAGATCTAATTGACGAAGGTGCAGTGAAATTGAGATCTAATTGACGAATTCCAAATAAAACAAATTGAGAAGTGAGAATTGAAGAGTTGACGATGGAATAATTTAAAGAAGAACAAAATAGATTGAGTAATTATGCAAAAACAGTAGGAGAACAAAATATATTTTGGAAATATGGAAAATATGTAGAGGAGTAGTAGGAAAATTTTGAGGTTTACGTATAAGGGGGATTTAATTAATTTTTTCACAATTAAAAAAAACCCGATAAATATTAGAAAGTCTAATTTAATTAATGAAAGTATTTTAACGACCAAATTTTGAGGCTTTTAAACTAAATATAAAAACCATATTTTGATGCTCTTGTTATTATTACTCATATGTAACGACCAATATGTGGTATTCTTGTTATTAATACTCAAATATAACGACCAAACTTTTGCTTCTTGTTATTACTGACATTTAACGTCCAAAATTTTATATGGTCGCTATTGACTAGTCGTTAATATAGTATATTCTAGTAGTGTTTATACGTGTAATTTTAATATTTTTATTGAAAAGTTGTATTCAAAAAGAATATTAAACAAAAGAATTTTAATAAAATTTTAATTAAAAATAATTATTTTGTGTTTATAAATAATATGTTATGTTTTATAAAACATTTTTGAAAAGTTTCTAAAAATAGAATTTTTAAGTGTTCCCTAATTGGCAAGGGCATAAAACTATTTTCCACTATTTAGGATAATTACGGGCTTCACCAAATCCTACTTTTGGGCCTATAAATACCCTTTAAAACACAATTTTCAGATTTCATCTTGCATACTTGTGATTTAGGATTCCAAAAATTTAGAGAGAGAAAGAGAAAAAAAAGGGGAGAGCAAGAAACTCAGGAAAAAAAAAAAGAAAAAAAATTTTGTTCAATTTTTAGGCGAAGAAAAAAAAAGGTTTTTTTGTGATCGTGTGCCAGAGCCCCTCTCCACCGCCGGGCCCTCGCCGGCCACCCTTCCCCTTAGTTTCGGTAATTTCGAACATATAAAATAAAAATTTCTTCGTCTTTCCTTTTCATTTAAATTTGCAAATTCATGTTTATATTTATGTTTTAATCATGATTTTATAAGTTTCAATCATGTTTTATGAAGTTATGATTTGTTTTAAAGCATGAATTAATTTGCTGTCCATGAAATTTTAGATTAGGGTTTATAAAGTAAAGAAAGTCTTGATTTTTATGAGTTTTAATGATTTAAACTTCAATATTATGATCATGAATTGTTGTTGGGTGAATTTGTGATGATTTTATGAAGTTTAGATTGATTTTTAAAGGCTTTGAATATAAAATAAATTGCTGTCCAAATTTTGTAATCATGAAATTGAATAGAATAAATCTATGAACATGTTTTGGCTTATGAAAAATTATTCTTAGGCATAGATTGGTTTCATAAAAATGTTAGCAGATTGTAAAAGAGTTTTATCCTGAACTTATCATGTTTTTATGAGTTTTCAATGGATTTAAAATTAATTAATAATCTGAAAATTTTATAAAAAAAAAAAGTTAAAATAAGTTTTAAGTGTTCATGTTATGCTAGTATGATCACATATTAATTATATAATGTTACATATGATTTTTAGTATGTTTCATGAAGTTTAAAAGTGATTTTCAGCATGTTTAACATGGTGTCCTGATTTTGTAAAATGAATGATTAGGATTTTAGAGTATGTAATTAGCATGAATTGATCATATAAATTAAGTAGTACACTGTATGATTGATTTGTGTTATTTTTGAGGTTTTCAAGGAGTTTTGATTATTTCAAATTTTTGTCCACTTTTCTAAAGTGACATAAAATGTATGTTGAGGTTTTATAAAGTATAATAAGTCCCGAAAAATCAACTATTCTTGCAGTAGAAAAATTTAAGTGAAGTGTGGAATTGAATAGAGACCATATAGGGAATGTTTTGGACAAGTTTCCAATATATAAACTTAGTTTAGAGTTGTTGTAAACATTAGTCAAGAAGGTTTTAATTTAGTTTCGGTTTTCCTTATGTAGGAGACTTCGAATTGGTAAACTTTTAGATGTTGTGGCGGAACACCATTATTTCACAAGGTACGTAAGTACTAAAGACAAACATAAGAATTAGAATTCATGCTTGGATGATCCTCTATGCTATGATATATTGTTATACTTGTTTGGATTGTGAATTAACGTGCATGACAAGTTTTATTAGAAGCATGATTTTATACTATTTTGACATTCTATGTTGTTAGCAATATAAATTTTATAAGATTGGATTAGAATTTTATGATCAGTTTAATTTGGCCGGTAGCTTATTGATAAAGAAAGGAAGTTGGTTTAAAATTGGTTAGTTACTTAATCAACAAGAAAGGTAGTTGTGAATTTTATTCACACTATTTAAAGGAGTTAATGAGCAATTATTTTATATATGTTGCCGCTCACAGTTTAATGTGTGGTCAAGGAGATAATAAGTAGGTAGCCACTCACATTTAATGTGTGGTAATGGAACTTTAGTTTAATTAAAGGACACACATGAGATTATTTTTTAATCACCTTAAATCAAAGATAATTAATATGGCTTGCTTGATTTGATTCATGATTTATGTGATGTTGTATGTGAGTCATAACATTGTTAAACCGGTTAATCACGTAAAATGTAAAAGGATTTGCATAAAACTTCTTGGAACGTATATACCTTGAGTATGAACAATGGGGGGAGTCGTATGGAACAGTGATCCATGACTTCTAGTTGGAGTACAAGATGTTGTAGTCTTTTATATTTTTAATGCGCTGGAATTATGACACTTTATGTGACATAGGTAATACCTTCTTGGAGTTGCTCCCAAGTTAGTGCCCAATAGAGCGATTTTAAAGGAAAAAGGAAACCTGTCTGATGCAGACTCCAATGTTTTAATATAATAATTAACTTATTGAGTCTATGCACAGGTGAAGAGTTGTCAAAGGTAAGATGTGTGTATGTTTTAATTTACGTTGTTTTATTGCATAATCTTTAGTAGTTATGTACTCAGCTTTGGTGACTGTTTGTTTCTATGCATGGCTTTGTCTTGGACTTGGCCCTACAATGACCCACTTGTTGGTGAATAGTTGTCTAGAATAAGAAAAGATACAAGTATAAGTGGGCATATGTCATTTCATGCTGGGCTGGAGTGAAAGCACTTGCTGTGTAGTTTGTAGTTTCAATTTTATTGTTAATGAAGTACTAACCTTTAATTTATTTGGATGTTGTTTTATTTTCAAAGTTTCTAGTTTTTGTTTGTCAGGGCCATTAAAATGTTTCCGAAGTGTAATAAAGTTTTAAGTTGATTTTTATTTTGGATGTTTGTTTGAATTCGGTTTGAGATTTGTTTTGAAGATAAGTGTTTAAATTGGTTTTGGTTTTTAACAAGAGAAATAGAATGGTTGAACGTAATAACAATCAGCTAAATGAGGTAGTGAGGTAATTAGCTACTGTAACTGAACAGTTAGCTGCCAGATGAAATGAAAATGGTAGTGACCCTGTTGGGACTTTTCAAGAAGATTTCTCAAAATAAGCCACCAACATACCAAGGAGAGCACAATCCAACTATTCAACAGCGATGGTTGAGACAGTTTCACGGTGGTGGCAGTACTTGTTTTTTCCTAGTTAATTAGAGGAGTATTTTCATTGTGTATCATCATCATCATCATCATCATCATCATCATCATTATTATCATCAATATTATTACTATTACTATTACTATTACTATTACTATTACTATTACTATTACTATTACTATTACTATTACTATTACTATTACTATTACTATTACTATTACTATTACTATTACTATTACTATTACTATTACTATTACTATTACTATTACTATTACTATTACTATTACTATTACTATTACTATTACTATTACTATTACTATTACTATTACTATTACTATTACTATTACTATTACTATTACTATTACTATTACTATTACTATTACTATTACTATTACTATTACTATTACTATTACTATTACTATTACTATTACTATTACTATTACTATTACTATTACTATTACTATTACTATTACTATTACTATTACTATTACTATTACTATTACTATTACTATTACTATTACTATTACTATTACTATTACTATTACTATTACTATTATTCTTTTTGTTGTTGTTGTTGTTGTTGTTGTTGTTGTTGTTGTTGTTATTGCTATTATTGTTATCGTAATTATTATTATTATTATTATTATTATTATTATTATTATTATTATCATAATTATTATTATTGATATTAATACTATTTTGATTATTACTATTACTACTACTACTAATATTATTATTATTGTTATTGTTATAATAATTATTATTGTTTATATTACTACTACTGTTATTATTACTGTTATTGTTGTTGTTGTTATTATTATTATTATTATTATTATTATTACCGTTTATTTATTTATTTAATCATTTCTTTTTTGGCAAATTTTTGGGGAAATTTTCTTATTTTAGAATGTTCATGAAATGGAAAGTTTCAAAAAAAAAATAGTAATTTCCAAAAGTAAAAAGTTTCGAAAAAGAAAAGTTTTGATTGTTAGCATGTGCATGCATGGGTACGTTATTATGTGATTTTGCTTTCATAACGTGTGGTGAGATTGGCTAGGAAGTTTGGGCATATAGAATTAATTTTATCTTTTCCTTCATGCATTTAAGTAAATGTTGTAATTGTGTGTTGTTTATGTGACTAGCTATGTGTAGAGAAAATTATTTGTTAGCCACCAAACTTTTTCTTGTCACTGTAGGATGTTGGTCCATTTAACTAGTAAGGATACCCAGAGGGGAACTTTGGAGAAAAAGGAGTATGAGAGTCCGTCTTAGTATGTTGGAAGATTCATTTTCATTGTTTGTACATGAGTTTGGTACTGAACCAAAATGAGTGGAATCAACCTGATCATGTCTCTGCCGAGTTGTTTATCCAGACCATCTGCCTTAGTTGGAGATAAAGGAGAAGTTCGATGATTTCTACTTAACTTGAGGGCTTTTGAATTATTCTAAGTATAGAGACCGCAATGGTCAATGGGGCTATGATTGGAGATACCAAGAAGACTACATTAGTAAGAAGGTACAGGTTTTTCTGAAGGCTGATTAAGGCGAGAAGTCTCCACCCCCACCAGTTAATAGTAACCAGGAAGATGCTGCAATGGCTTGAAATGAAGCTGCTTCAGGTTCTTCATGTCATGAGTCGAAGGATAGTTTCTGCTATGAGATTGAGGATCCTGACCCAAGATACTAGTGCATGTGGATCTGGTGACTACTTATGATGAGGAATAAGAGGAGGATATGGTTGAAGATCCTAAGGAAGATTCGGATGATGATGTTGGGGAAGATGTTGAGGATGATCAAGAGTTTACACTAGACAAATATGTTATGTTTAAGGACAAGCATCATAATACCAATGTTTGAGAATATGTTGTTGCAATGCGAGTTCTAGGTGACAATTAATATTGTCCATTATTGTTATCTTTTTAAGGATGTTTAGACCTCTTAGGATGTTATTTATTTTCGAAATAAGTGGCAAGAAGCAATAAAAAGCTCTTAGAAAGCTAAGCATGTTAAGAACTATTCTGAGAATAAAGGAATAAAATGAATTAGTTTTAAAAAGTTGTGTCTCAAGTAGAGAAAAATTCTGGGAATTTTTTGTATTATTATGTGCTTTCTGTTATTGAATGGTTATGCGAAAAATCGAAATTAAGTGAATCAATCGCTCTAAAGGAATTTCCTTTATGAGTCGAATTGAAAAAGTCTGTTGATTGCATGCCTTTAGTTTGACTTGTTCTAAAACAGAGTTAGACGTAGTTTAATAAGAAAGTCTTTTCTCGATAAGGAGAAATAAGATGGCTGAGCGTAACAACAATCAGTTGAATGATGTGGTGAGGCAATTGACAATTATGGCTCAGCAGTTAGCCGCTAGAGGAAATGATCATGGAAGTGATCCCGCTGGGGAACTTTTTAAGAAAATTGCTCAAAGTAAACCGCCTTCATACATACCAATGAGAACCCAATGTGAGTGTTATAGAGGGACGATTGAGAGAGTTCAACAAGCTGTTTGGTGCTGTTGAGTGTCATGAAGAGTATAAGGTAAATATTGCGGTTTACTACCTGAGTGGAGAAGTGGATCTTTGGTGGTCACATGATGAAGCTATGATCAGGGCGTTGCCAGGATTCAACTGGACTGTGCTTGAGGAGCAGATTCGCAACAAGTTCTACCCTGTGATTCTTTATAAGCAGAAGCCTAATGTGTTTCTGAAGCTCAAAATGGGAATTATGTCGGTTATCGAGTACTACTCGAAGTTTATAGAGTTGTGTAGGCTTGCTAAGGAGGATGTAGCAACAGAAAAGCTAAAGGCCAATCATTTTGGGAGAGGCTTGCCGATAGATATACAGTTGTAAATAGTCGGGCAAGTTTTTGAGACGCTAGATGAGCTATACGGGAGAGCTGCACACCTGTATGCCTTAGAGAAAAAGAAGAAGGAGATGAGGAAGGAAGGTGACTCGAGGGAGAAAAGAAAGGATGGTGGAGGAAACTTCAACCAAAATGCAAATCATGGTGGATTTAAGAAGCCTAGTTTCAACAACAATTATCAGGGGAATAAGGGCAAATACGGAAAGCTTGCAAATGGTAATGGAATATGGGGCTGCCTGCTAATAAAGGTGGTCGAGTGTTGGTAGGGACAGTAGTATGCCTATCAAAAATAAACTGCTACTCTAACTCTGTAGACAGGGAAGTAGGGATCGTATCCACAGGGAAGCAAAGTAACTCTACTAACTATAAAAAGCTATTTCGCCATTAGGGGCCTTTGAATTGGGTTTTGACTAATGAACTAATGACTCCTATGAAAGGAATTAAACACCATAAATATTACAGTAACTAAGAAAACGACGTCGGTTCACCAAAGATCAACCAATGAATGGCAAAATAATTAATTAATCGATTATTGACTTCCTGAACGAAGGTCCACTAATTCTCTCGAGTCTAGTCTTCTTCAAAACTTTTCTAACGGCTCTCGCTCACTTAGACTCGTTTTTCCTATTGTCCCTGTGATCTAATTGTGGTAATCTTAACTCTCGGTATTGATTTTGACAATATCAGACTAACAATTAAAGCTGGCTAGTATGTAACTGAAAGCAACAATAATTGACAACAGAACATCAATAATCAAATTAACAATCATGAACAAAACATCAGGAATGATTCGTAGATCCCCTAGCCCTAGAAAAGAAACTACTCACGCATAATAGAGTTTAAAGAAACTAAATCAACAAAGGAAAATAAAACTATAAACATAATTAAAACTAACAAATAAGAACATAAACTAAAACTAAACTAAGAACTAGAAACATAATTAAAGGAATAATTAGAAAGGAATTGAAATAAAACCTCGATTGAATTGGATTGAATGATTAATATTCTTCTCAACCTAGAGAGAAAACTAGGGCTAAAAACTAGAATATATGATATGAAAATTCATACTTAGGTTTAGGAATACAAAAGACTTATATAATAGGGCCCAAAACAAGAAAAAACCGCGTGAAAATGGCCACAAGAACAGCCCGCCCGAAGGGGTCCAGGCGAAAAACCCTTACCCGGGCGCGCTGCTTCAACTCGGGCGGTTAGCCGCTTACTTCACTTTTGATTTCTTTGCTTGTTTTTCTTCCAATTACTTCTTGAATGTCTTCTTTAATACTCCTAATCCTTAGCAAAGCTTCCCCAATGACTTCAAACTCTTCACTTACTCTTCAAGTGCTTCAAAAGGCTCGGAAAACAATGATAAATCATCGGTTCCTTTAAAATCTTATAAAAAACACTACAAGCACTCGAAATAACAAAAGTTATTAGAAATGGCTCAAAAGAGTTGCATTTGAGCTAAAAATCAATCGGGATCGGGGGTAAAATATGATACAAATGCAAGTATCAGTGATAGTGGTGATATTAATGAAATAAGTTATGGAAAATTTGATAACAACTTCGAAGGTGGTGATCAATGGGGAATTAGTTGCATATCGAAATATCAACCATATGGGTGCATCCAGGGTAGGGATTTATGTGTGCATGATCACTTATCACTACGTGACATGCAAACCAAGGCAAGGAATGGTGGATTATGGGGAACAAAGTGGTTTTTGCTTATGAGTTTTTTTCCCAGTGGGTTTTTCTCATTTTTGGCTTTGAGTCTTTTATTTCTTGTGGAGACTTGATCATCATAATTATGCTAAAATACATGGAGGACAGATTCATGAAGGTTTCTTGATTAAAAGATTGAATCTTGAAGTGTTTCTTGAAGTTCTTGAAAGAATCTTGAAAATTGCGCACAAAAGGAACGGTTTCTTGAAGCGTGTTTTTGGACTTTTTCCAATATCTTGGGCAGCAAGTAATTTTTGTAATTTTAGCTTAAAATCTGATGATTATCTTATTAATTAATTATTTAGTTGAGTTGTTAGGATATTTTATTGATTTGTTAGTTAGTTAGAGTTAGTCAGGCTAGATAAGATCAAGTCCAAGTTGCATGATAATGTGGCAATCTTATCTTGAGTTTGTTGTGTGTTTGTGTTGTGAGGGACGAATTTCCCTAGTCTTGTGCGTGTATTTTTGTTGATTTTAGGTAGGATTTTTGTTTTTGATTATACCTATAAATAATCTCAACATTAGGTTGTAATTAATTAAGTTGGAATTGAATAAAAGTTTTGTTTGTTGACTTGAAAACAAAAATCCGAAAATTCTAAGAGTTGGTGATTAAGTTCTTTATACTCTTGCATAGATTATTTAGTAGCTTTGAGGGTGCTTAGGCTTTAACCAAAGGACTAATTAATCAACCTAAATTTGAGAATCTTTATGACTTGGTCTATATAGGTTCAAAAATTTAGTCTATTCCCTTGTGAGTTTTTGCTTACACGAAAATTCACATCAAATTTGGAGCTTTCATTGAGAGATCGTTTATACTCAAGTGCTGATCAATTGATCAAACACTTGAAACTACATTGCTATAGCAAGTGGAGGAGAAGAAGTTCCTGCAAATTTTCAAAGGGGATTTCCCTTAGAACAAGCCAAAGAAATCAGAAGGGACAATGAAGTAAAGGAGTTGCGCACCATGCTAGAGGAAGTGATGAACTTTGTGTCAGGAAGTTCGAAAAACGGGAAGAAAAATCACGCAATTGATGAAATTGAATCAAGTTTTAGTGATGAAAACACAAGCAGGAGTGCACACAAACCCAGGCGTGATTATGACACTAGTTCAATTGAAGAAGATTACCGAAACAGACATAAGAGGCGTGACAAACAG
Organism: Suaeda aralocaspica; assembly: GCA_016808085.1. Taxonomy (NCBI): domain Eukaryota; kingdom Viridiplantae; phylum Streptophyta; class Magnoliopsida; order Caryophyllales; family Amaranthaceae; genus Suaeda; species Suaeda aralocaspica. Next base: position 645,150 of record PYUH01000858.1, read on the forward strand.
AAAGATGAATATCGTAGTCTAAAGTTGGACGTTCCTGAGTTTAACGGCAGTTTAGATCCAGAAGTTTTCCTTCATTGGCTATGGAGAACTGAAAGAGTCTTCAATTATAATGAATATGACGATCATAAGGCTTTCAGAGTGGCAGAATTAAGACTAACTTCCTATGCAAGTTTGTGGTATGAAGGATTACAAAGAAAACACAAAAAGGAAGGAAGATCGAAAATTTGTTCATGGCACAAATTGAAAAGAGAATTGAGGAAGAAATTTGTACCACATGAATATGAACAGAACAATTTCCTAAAGATGCATACCTTGAAACAAGGACAGAAAAGTGTTGAGGAGTATATCAATGCTTTTGAAAAGTTGATGATATTGTGTGATCTAGAAGAAAAGGAAGATCACAAAGTTGCTCGGTTTGTTGCAGGATTGGATGAATCCATTAGGGAGAAAGTGGAATTGCAACCCTACTGGACTTATAATAAAATCTGCAAAGTGGCACTTAGAGTTGAAAAACATGGGAATTCAAATAAGCCAAAAGCATTCTTTAAATCCTATGAATCCAAGAAGGAAGTGGTGTATTCTCAACCAGTTAGTGCTAAACCTAAATTCGACAATGATAAAAGGGCAGCCACTCCAGTCAAACCACTGACAATCCCTGAAGACAAAAGAAAGTGTTTTAAGTGTCAAGGAGTTGGACACCTACAAAGAAATTACCCAAATTCTAGGGTAATCACTGTCAGGGAAGCAAAGGATATTGAGGATGCCTACTTAGATGTTCTTCTTGAAGAAGGGCAGGACGAAAATACTGAGTCACAGGAAGAACAAAGTAGCAATGACATGGAGGAAGTAGAGGCAGAAACACAGGGTCAGGCGTTGGTCCTCAGGAGGGTTCTTCATTCTAAACCTGCGCCAATTGAAGAGAACCAAAGGGACAAAATTTTCATGACCAAGTGTAATGTACAGGGCAAGCTGTGTGATATGATAATTGACAGTGGCAGCTGTACTAATGTGGTGTCTACCCTATTGATTCAGAAATTGAATCACCTCACATGCAATCATCCTCAACCTTACAAGTTACATTGGTTAAGCAATACCAATGATGTCAAAGTAACAAAGCAAGCCCTAATCAATTTTAAAATTGGTCAGTTTGAGGATTCTGTAATGTGTGATGTTTGTCCAATGGATTCTTGTCATATATTGCTTGGTAGACCCTGGCAATATGATAGATTTGTGAAGTATTATGGGATGACCAATGTCTACATCAGCAGAAAACAGGAAACTGACAAGCCAATTGCTTTAAAACCCTTAAAAGTGGCGCAAGACAAGAAGCAATTGAATGTGGAGAATAAAAAGGGAATGTTCTTGTCAAATCCTAAGGAGTTGGAGAAGGAATTATCTGATTACCAGCAAGTGTTCCTGCTAATGGCCAAAGATGTGAGAGTTGAAACCTCTGCAATCCCTAAAACTCTTCAACCACTGTTGAAGGAATTTGAAGATGTATTTCCAGATGACTTACCACCAGGTTTGCCTCCCACTAGGGGCATTGAACACCAGATTGACTTAATTCCAGGTGCTCAAATCCCTAATAAACCAGCATATAGATCAGTGTCAATATAAATTGCGAGCCAATAAGCACAGGAACCAACGCAAATTTCAATAAGGAGATTTAGTTTGGTTACATCTCTGGAAGGAAAGTTTTCCTAATCATCGGGAAAATAAATTGATGCCTAGATGTGATGGACCATTCTAGATTTTGAAAAAAGTTGGTCATAATGCTTATCAACTTGAGCTGCCAGGTGAATATGGAGTCGATGCTACTTTTAACATTGGTGATTTAACTCCATATGTGCCTGATGAACAACTTCGAAGTTTGAGGTCAAACTCTTTTGAAGAAGGGGAGGATGATACAAATGCAAGTATCAGTGATAGTGGTGATATTAATGAAATAAGTTATGGAAAATTTGATAACAACTTCGAAGGTGGTCATATCAATGATGACAATAGTAAGGATACAACCATAGGTGAATTAGTTGCATATGGAAATATCAACCATATGGGTGCATCCAGGGTAGGGATTTGTGTGTGCATGATCACTTATCACTAAGTGGCACGCAAATCAAGGCAAGGAATGGTGGATTATGGGGAACAAGATGGTTTTTGCCTATGAGTTTTTTCCCACTGGGTTTTTCTCATTTTTGGCTTTGAGTCTTATGGAGTCTTGATCATCATAATTATGCCAAAATACTTGTAGGATAGATTCTTGAAGATTTCTTTATTAAAATATTGAATCTTGCTTCCTTGAAGTTCTTGAAAGAATCTTGAAAATTGCGCACAAAAGGAACGATTTCTGGAAGCGTGTTTTGGGCGTTTTTCCAAGATCTTGGGCAGCAAGTAATTTTTGTAATCTTAGCTTAAAATGTGATGATTATCGTGTTAATTAATTATTTAGTCAACTTTTTAGGATGTTTTCTTGATTTGTTAGTTAGTTAGAGTTTGTTAGACAAGATAAGATCAATTGCAAGTTGCATGATCATGTGGCAATCTCATCTTGAGTTTGTTGTGTGTTTGTGTTGTGAGGGACGAATTTCCCTAGTCTTGTGCGTGTATTTTTGTTGATTTTAGGTAGGATTTTTGTTGTTGATTATACCTATAAATAATCTCAACATTAGGTTGTAATTAATTAAGTTGGAATTGAATAAAAGTTTTGTTTGTTTACTTGAAAACAAAAATCCGAAAATTCTAAGAGTCAGTGATTAAGTTCTTTATACGCTTGCATAGATTATTTGGTAGCTTTGAGGGTGCTTAGGCTTTAATGAAAGGACTAATTAATCAACCTAAATTTGAGAGTCTTGGTGACTTGGTCTTTAGAGGTTCAAAAATTTAGTCAATTCCCTTGTGAGTTTTTGTTTACACAAAAATTCAAATCAAAATATGCATCAAATATTAACTTATCAAACTCCCCCAAGCCAAACCCTTGCTTGTCCTCAAGCAAACAATGACTTTACCCCTTTAACTTTGCAAAACATAATCAACTCAAGAAATTCTGAGTATGTAAGTTCCAAATAAGAATTCAAGTGCAATAAGTGTTTGAATGCAAGTTTTGAGAGCCCAAACCCACATCTCACACCTCATGCAAGTGTTTAAGGGAAGTCACTCAATCCTAATATGAAAGTCGACTCGAAATGCAAGTAATACTCACTAGCTTTGGCAATTGACTCACTTCACAAGAACTAAAAACATGCACATGCTGATAAAAAAGGTCTTTATATGCATATGAAAAATCATAAACGTGATCAACATCTCCAACATTCAACCCCAACATCAAACCAATTCTTATGGAATCACACCTCGCCATAAAACTTTCCACTTCAACAACTACAAAAATCACAAGCTTTTCTTTTTCAACATTTTTCAATTTTTTCTTTTCATTTAATTTTTTTTCTTTCATCTCGTTTTTTCAGCTTTCAAATTTTTTTCACAAAATAGGCTCACGATTCTTAATGGTATGTCAAAGACAAAATCATCACACATACATAACTAGGCCAATATAAGATATATAACATTTTTTTATTCTTCATTATAAACTAGCCTAGACATTGGTATGTAGAGCCTTAATGTGAGACCTACTATTAATCTTTTACAACAAACATTCCACAATTTTCCAGCATCTCCAAAACTCCATCAAATACATAACACAACATAACAGCTCTACAACTCCCCAAAGCCAAGCATGGGCATATATCAATAGATAGAATAAGGCCAAAAAGGGTTGTAATGAGGCTAAAATGGAAATCAAGGGTAAAAAAACTCAAATAAGGACCAAGGGAATATGTATGAAGAAATGCCTAAAATCTGAAAGATCCTAAAAGAAATGAATGCCTTTTATCTTTCGCGACATGTAACACACCAAAGCCAAGCTGATAGAGTCAAAAGCCAAAACATGGATTATACAAGCACTAGGAACTAAGCACACATGAAAAGAAATAAGCATATATTATTGTATGCGGCTCAAATCCTCCTGTTAACATATTTCAAGCCCCTACTCTACACATGGCTATAATGGCTTGATAAGAAACTGTCTCAAGCTAACTTAAGTTCAAGTCCGAGTTGGCAATTCCCGAAGCATAACTCATCACATGCTAAAATCAATCGAAACATATTTAAATAAAATACGGGGTACAGGGAAGTCACCATTCACAAAGTTTCATCATACATATCATTCAATCAATCAAACAGAAATTAACTACAAAAAACAAAACAAAACAAAAAACTATGAAAGTAGTACACTTTTTTGGTCATATGTAAACTCCTACTTTTAACTAATAGTACAAACCATATGAATATCCTAAGAAAGCCAAAAAACCACACTAGAAAACAATAAAAATCTATACTAAGAAAGCAATAAAATTACCTCCCCCAAGTCGGGCTCAACAATGTCCTCATGCTGAAGGAAGTAAGGTGAGAGGGAAGAGAGATGGTGGAGGGGTTTAGGGAGTCATGGGGGTGTAATATGATATACATGGGTAATAGGATTAATTTGTCCAAGGATAAGAAAGAGGCGTGAGTGGTAAATGCTATTGGGTGTAGCATACACGCATTAAAATTTAACCACCTCTCATTGTTTCGACCATATGTCACAAAGTATAATTCGTTTTAACATGAGTTTTTCTGAATTGGAAAGTAGACTTAAAGATCTTTCCAACGGAAGGTCGTACGTCTCATGGAATGTCTTGGAGAAAAAGTTGTGGGAGTTTAAAAATGACCCTATGAAACTGCCGCGAATAAGTCTATTTGCTCGGGTCGAAGGGCATTTCGCCCAGGTCACTCAGGCACACCGCCATTTTCCAAAATTTTCCCAAAAAAACTATGTTTTCCAATTTGGGTTGCGTGCCCGGGTTGAAGTCCATTCGCCCGGGTCATGGCAGTTCGCCCGGGGGTTCGGGCACACTACCGTTTGTGTTTCTTCCTTGTTTTAACTCGCTCAACACCTACAAAGGCACCAAAAACACTTGGGAAACAATATTAGTCCCTCACTCTAGTCACGAAAACTAAGAATAGAGCTAAAGTCCCTACTAAACTATGAAAATAAAAATGAAAACGCTACTAAAGCTAAACTAACTACGGGTTGCCTCCCCCAAAGCGCTTCTTTAAGGTCATTAGATTCACCATGTTACCTCATAGCTCATGGAGGATCGAAGAGTGAACGTGAACCACATTTTGTTAGATAACCAAAGCAATTAGGAGTTATTGGTTGCTCAAATGCCTCATGTTCCTTATTAAAAACCTCATCATTTGTTGTATTCACATTATAAGCATGAGAAGATTGTTTTCGAGGTTCCCGGCGTTTCTTGGGACGGGATTTCCTTTTCTTTTGTTCTGGACATAGCTTGTTATTAGCACTATCTTCATCACCTGCTATAAAATCCAAACAAAAAGGAGCCTCCATAAGATCCTTATTAGAGATCGAGGCAAGTCGTTAAGAACAATCTCATTAAGAGTATAAATAGCCGGATGACACGATTGTTCAGTCATAGGACTTTACAATGCACTATCAAGGTTAAAGGTAACCTTGTCGTCACCTACATAAAGAGTCAATTTTCCATTCTTTACATCAATAACAGCTCCTACAGTATTTAAGAATGGCCTACCAAGAATAATAGGGATGTGTGCATCCTCCTCCATATCTAATACTACAAAATCGAAGGGAATGAAAAACTTCCCAACTCTTACCAGGACATCCTCCAAAATACATTTTAGGTACTTCACAGTTCTATCCGTCATTTGCAAGGTAATGTTAGTAAACTTTAAAGAACCCATACCTAATTTCTTGCAAATAGAAAACGGCATAACAGTAACACGAGCCCCTAAATCACATAAAGCCTTATCAATAATAAGTGGACCAATGTTACAAGGTATCGAAAACCTGCCGGGATCCTTGAGTTTAGGTGGAGACTTATTTTGCAAAATAGCACTACATTCTTCAGTTGAAGAACATTCTCCATTGAACTCACTTCACACTTCCTGCTCAATATGTCTTTCTAAAATATACTATATGTAGGTACCTGCATAATAAAGTGTGTAAATGGGACAGTAACCTATAAATTTTTCACAATATCGAGAATCTTACGAAAGTGATTGTCATTCTTACTCATTTCTACCCTATGCGGAAAGGGTAGTGGAACCTTGGGAGGTACCAATGTATCAACTGGCTTGTCAGCTACCGGAGCTCTCTTCTCCGTGGTATCTTTCTCCTTAGAAGGTGTAGGCTCTACGATCACCTCAATCACCACATTGCTAGTCTTGCCAGTCTGCACTCCTATCTCTGAATCAACATCATCAATGGGCATCTTAGGACCTTCATAGTGGGTTCCTCTTCTAGTAGTGATGGAGTTGCAATCTTCTCTCTAAGCTGGTGGATTTTGTTGAGCAGATAGTTTACCCTGCTACCGCTGAGATGTGGACCGTGCAATCTGAGCTAGTTGGGTTTCTAGTTGATTATTGTGAGCCTGCATTGCCTCCATCTTCTTCTACATTTGCAACATCATATTCCTCAACTCTGAAATTTCACCACTAAGTTGAGCTGGTGGTGCTTTCAATGGTGGTCTACTGAAAGCTGGTGGGTGTGCTGGTGCAAATTATTGCATCTGCTGGTGAGAGGTGGTATAGTTTACCGTGGATTCCGCACATTATTGCTATTCTTTTAGGAAAAGTATCCAACTAACAGTGTTTGAGGAGATCAAGGAGAATCGGGAAGGAGATGTGAAGTTAGATAGAATAAAGGAGAAATTGAAGGCAGCAAGGCTACAGATTTAAAAATCCACGAAGATGGGAGTCTAAGGTATAACGGAAGGTGGTGTGTACCGTAGAAATTAAATGTGAAGAATTGAAACGGAGAGATCATGGAGGAAGGTCATAAAACACCATATTCGGTCCACCCTGGAGGTGACAATTTTATAAATATTTGAAAAAGGTGTATTGGTGGCCTAGAATGAAAAGGGAAGTAGCTTAACTCGTATGTAGATGTCTTACGTGTCAAAAGATGAAATTTGAGCGTAAAAGACTGCAAGGAGAAGTTCAAACGCTCGAAGTTCCATGATGGAAGTGGGATTGCATGTCAATGGATTTTGTAATCTGCTTGCCAAAGTCAAATAATCAAAATGATACCATATGAAATTTGGTGGATAGGCTAACAAAATTGGTAGTGTTTATACTGATGAAGGAGACTTGAAAAATGGAGCAACTAGCAAAGGCTTACCCAAAGCATGTTGTCAGACTACATGGAGTTCCGAAGGATATCGTATTGGAGAGAGATTCTAGGTATCTTTCAAGATTTTGGAAATGTTTATACGAGATCTTCGGTACTACATTAAAGATGAATACTGTTTTCCATCCAACAACCGATAGACAGATAGAGAGGACGATACAAACGTTAGAGGACATGTTGAGAACTTGTGTGATGGGGGAATTGGGAAGATAGCCTTCATTTCATCGAATTCTCGTATAACAACAGTTAACATGCAAGCATTCGCATGGCGCTTTTTAAGGCGTTGTATGGAAGGAAGTGTAGAAGTCCCTTATGTGTGAGCGATTTAAGTTAGACAATAATTCTAGGACCTCAATTGATTGAGGAGACTAACAACAAGGTGAGAAATATATAAGCAAAGATTCAAGCGGCAAAAGATAGACATAAATCCTATGCGGATCAAGAGCGTCAAGAGGTTGAGTTTGAGGTTGGTGACATGGTGTTACTAAAAGTATCACCAATGAAAGGCGTTATGATATTTGGGAAAAAGGGAAAATTAAGTCTGATGTACATTGGACCCTATCAGATTTTGCAAAGAATTGGAAAGGTAGCTTATAAGGTAGCCTTACCATGGGATTAAGCAAAGTTCATAATGTTTTTCACATGTCTCAATTGATGAAGTATGGTCCGGATAAGTGACATGTGTTGCAATCAGAGACGATTGAGTTAGACCAAAGCCTCACTTATGAAGACAAGCCAATAAAAATACTTGATAGTAAAGTTCGTGGCACTTGTACGAAAGGCTTCAAAATAGTACAGGTTATGTGGTCTAACCAAGAAACGGAGGAAGTAACTTAGGACGTAAAGGTTAGCAGAGTTACTGGGACGTAACTCGGTTCTTAAGGGGAGTAGAGTGCAATACAAGTTTGCTTGTTTTTCATTAAATTTTGCAAGTTTTAGAACCTTTTTAGCAAAGTTTTATGTTTTATTCTCTAAAGTTTATTAGTAAGCACTCCTTGAGTGTTAGAGAAAATCGAAGTAAGTGTCTAACGTTTACAACAAATGTGGTTAAAACGGAAAAGTATTGGAAAAGTGCAGTCTCTATTAAAGTTCCACATAATAGTTTACCCAAAGTTTTGGGACGAAACTTTTTTTAAGCGGGTTAGATTGTAATACCCCGTATTTTCATGCATTTTTAAAAATTTAATTTAATAATTATAAAGTTTATTTTTAGTATATTAATGAAAAATAAAGGTTAAATAAAGTAATTAATTAAAGAAATTAAGTAAGTAATGAGTTTAAATATTTATTTCCATGTTTTTTTACATTTATAATATATTTTATGACACTTTAATTTTTATTAAGGTATTTCAAAAGTTTCCAAATTGGGTTTTTAAGGGTTTTCTAAAATTCTTTTAAAACAAGGGGATAAAATAATTTCCATTTTAAGGGTATTTTAGTAATTTGAGTATATTTACTAGGCATACTATCTGTCATCCTGCACAAAACTTAAAACTAATGGTCCATCCTTCCCAAAACAAAACAACAAAAACTACAGTTCTACAAAAAGAAGTCTCGTGGCTAACATACAATTTTCTTTACACCCAACTATTCATATAAGCATCACCTTAAACCTGAACTTTAATGCATGAAAGAACGGAAACAAAGTCTATCATACATGCCCAAACTTCCTACCCAAGCTCACCACATGGTATTAAAGCAATAACACATAATACATACACTAATTCCTTGCATACCTGCACACATAATTTATTTTTCAAAACTTTCCATTTTCGAAAATTACTATTTTTAGAAAAAATTTCCATTTCCAAAAAGTTTCCAATTTAAGAAATTCCTCTTTCCAAAGATAAAACTTAGGGTACCCCAAAATAAAATTCATTTTATTTCAAAATCTAAGCTCTGGTAACCACTTTGTAACACCATGGACTTTCTAACTTCCTACTTCTTATATTTCCGGAAAACATATTAAATAAATAAGAATTATATTTATTAAAACTACTAAATATAGAAAAACCAAAGTATTACCGCCACCGTGATAACGGCTAAGGGAATTATCAAAGTAGTACAGTGGAAGCCTTAAACCAAAACGATTGAAAACTAAACTTTAAACAACTTCAAATTAAAAATCAACTTTAAACTAAAGTAATTAAAAACCAAACATCAAAACTAAATGTTAGTTTGAACAACCATATTAATGGCCCTTAAAAACCAACCCAAAACTTAGTTTAAAAGTCTTTAGAAATCCAAACATCAAAAATAAATGTTAGTCTTCATAAGCAATTAAAATAAAGTAAGCTACAAAACACAACAAGCGTTCTCACTCCATCCCATCATGAGATTACTTATGCCCACTTGTACCTGCAACTTTTCTTTTACTAGACAACTACTCACCACAAGTGGGTTATCGTAGCGCCAAGTCCAAGACAAAGCCATGCACACAAAACAAACTGCCAGCAAAGCTGAGTACATAACTACTAAAGACTATGCAACAACAAAGAAATAAAACATGAACTCAACTTACCTTTGACAACCTTTTTATCTGTACATGGACACAATTAAGTTAATTACTATATTTAAAATTATGGATCCTGCATCGAACGGGTTTCCTCCTTAAAATCATCGCCCTATTGGGCACCAACTTGGGAGCAGCACTAAGAAGGTATTACTATGTCACATAAACTGACGTATATCCAGCGCATTAAAAATAGAAAAGAGTACAAAGTCTTGTACTCCAATTAGAAGTCATAGATCACTGTTCCATACGACTCCCCCCACTATTCATACTCAAGGTATATACGTTCCAAGAGTTTTGATGCAAGTCCTCTTACACTTTACGTGATTTAACAGGTTTAGAAATGTTATGACTTTCATGCAACATCACATAAAGACGTGCATCAAATCACATAAGCCAATTTAATTATCTTCTACTGAAGCAGATTCCAAATTAATGTTATGTGTGTCCTTTAATTAAACTGAACTTCCTTTACCACACATTAACTATGAGTGGCTAATAATTTACTTCTTCTTAACCACACATTAAACTCTGAGTGGCAACATGTCTAAACATAATTGCTCATAACTGATTTAATTATGTATATAAAAATTCACAACTATCTTTCTTGTTGATTAAGTAACTAACCAACTTGAAAATAACTTTCTTCCTTGATCAATAAACTATTGGTCAAATTAAACTGATCATAACATTTCAATTCAAGCTTATAAGAATTTAAATTTATATTTGACATGGAATGCCATCATACTTTAAGAACATGCTACGACCAACCTTGCCATGCACATAAATTCATGGCTCAAAACAAGCATACAAGATTTCATGTAATCAAGAATTGTTCGAGCATGCATTCTAACTTATGTGTTTGTCTTTAGTACTTATGTACCTTGTCAAATAACTGTGCTCCGCCACAACTTCTAGAAGTGGACCAGTTCAAACTCTCTTACATAGGGAAAAACCGAAACTAAATTAAAACCTTGTTGACTAAATTCTACAACAACTATAACTAACTTTTCTACTGGAAACTTTGTCAAAAACTTCCTTATATGGTCTCCATTCGATTCCATATTTCACTTTTCTTTTCTATTCCAATACTACTTATTTTCCGGGACTTAATTACGCTTTATAAAACCTTAGAATAAATTTTATGCCACTTTAGAAAAGTGGACAGCAATCTAAATTTATCAAAACTCCTTGAAAACTTCCGAAAACAACACAAATTGATCATGCAATGTATTACTTAACTTATATGATCAATTTATGCTAATTACATACTTTAAAAGCCTTATTAATTAAATTATAAAATCTGGACAGCATGTTAAACATGCTTAAAATCACTTTTAAACTTCATAAAACATACTAAAAATTATATATATCAATATAGAATTGATGTGTGATCATAATAGTACAATTTCGACACTTAAAACTTAATTTAAATTGTTTTCATTAAAATTTCAGATTTATTTATAAACTTTAAAGTCATGAAAAACTTATAAAAACATCATAATTTCATGCCAAAACACTTCTACAATCTACTAACATATTTATGAAATCTATCTAGGCTTTAGAACAATTTTTCATATGTCCAAACATGTTCATAATATTTATTCAACTCAAATTCATGATTATAAAATTTCGACAGCTTTATAAATTAAGTTTAAAACCCTTCAAAATCAATCTAAACTTAATAACATCATCATAAATTCACCTTACAATAATTTATGATCATAATATCAAAGTTTAGAACATAAAAACTCATAAAATCATAACTTCATAAATTTTTCAAACCCTAATCTATAATTTCATGAACAACAAAATTAATTCATGCCTTTAAACAATTCATACTCATATCAAAACATGATTAAACTTATAAAAAACATGATTAAACATTATTATGAACATGAATTTGCAAGATTGAATCAAAAGAAATGAGTAAAAAAAAATTTATAAAGAGGTTCAAAAATATACCGAAGAGGAGGGTGGTGCAGCCGGCGGTGGCAGCAGCGGTGGCCTGGCGGTGGCAGCGGCTTCCGGCGGTGGTCCGGCTGGGCACGGATCCCAAGAACGCCCCAAATTTTTTTTTTCGATTTCCGAACTGCAACAAAAATTTTTTTCTTTTCTTTTCTTTTTTTTTCGGAAATTTGCAAACCCATTTTTTTGTTTTCTCTCTAGATTTTTGAAATCCTAATGACTATTATGATCATGAAAATCTGAAGTTTTAGGTTTTATAGGGTAATTATAAGCCCCAAAGTAGGATATTGGTGAGGCCCATAAATACTCCTAAATAAATTAGGAAACCTTTGAAATCTATTTTAAGATGCTTTTAAAATATTTTTAAACATAAAAATATTATTTAAGAACACAAATAACTTCTTTCAACCAAAACTTGTTATTTATTTTATTTTTATTAATTTCTTTTCATTTAATATTCCTGTTGAACATAATTTTTCAATAAAAAAAAAAATTAAAATTATACGAATAAAATACAAAAATACTTCCTTAAAATACGTGAAAATGTGGGGTATTACATATCATCAGTGATGGGGGAACGCATTTCCATGAGAAGAGGTTGGATAAGCTGCTGGAGGAGTACGGTGTCTACAGAACATGATTCGCGTACCATCTGTTGTTGCTTGAGCAATGAGGTGGGATAGGGACTGTGAGGACTTCGCTGACGTAGACTGGATGCGTGAATGGACTGTCTCCTGCTGACGTACCCTCCAAGAACCTGCAAAAAAGGGACAATAATCCTTGTAGGATTATTTCCCCATTCGATGCTTAAGTAAGTATTTGTAGGAGAGTAAGTGAACAATAATCAACAAGTAAACAATTTTAGAGAGAAGTTTTCCCTTTTTTGTATGTGTTTTTGGTAATCTTGAGTGTACCTTTTATGAGAATTTTAAGAGCTATTTATAGCCTCAAGTACAATTCCTTAACCAATGAGATCACGACACTTGTCCTCATCTCTTTAATTCCTTTCCTTCATATGCCTTATGGGCTTATGGCATTAGGCTTTCAAGGCCCAATGGTTTGTTTTGGTTGTTCTTTTAACGACGAATAGCAACTTGACATGTGGCGAACTATGATCTTCCCTTCATTCACATGTGGCCCAGTCTAAAGATGACACGTGGCTATGTAGGGCCCACTTATGGTAGACTCATCATTGCCATGTGGCAATCCCACGCTGGCATTTAATAATAGAAAGAGGGACACGTGGTCCACTCAGAGGCTGATACGTGGCAGCTGACTTGGCATGCCACATCATTTGCTCCTCAGATGGGCTGATGAATCCATAATCCATCACCCATCTAATTGAATCCGACTGGGCCTTGCTGTGTAGGCCTATTTACCCTTTTGCCCTCACCCCTCTCCTTTAAATAGAGGTGAGAAGTAAAAACATTTTTCACAGTTATCCTTGTGAATTTTCGAGAGAGAGAAAGTAGTAGAAAGTTAAAAACATTTCCAAAGGCGATTTCCAGTGAGTTTAGGCGAGTTTTTAGGCGATTTCAGGTGAAGCCCAGACAGTGAATAGTGTTATCAGATCCTAAACTTAGCAACTTCTTTACTCATGTAACTATTACCTGATCCGGGTTCATTTTATTTTTCTTTACTTATTCTATCATGTCTTCTAGTTCGTCTTCTCCTCATAATGCTAGTAATCCATTTTTAATTGTTCCTAGTAATAAGCAAGTAGAGGTGGGTCAGGGTTCATCACTTGGCTCTCAATATTCTAATGCCCCAAATATTCTTTCTTCATTGGGGTCACCGAATCTTCCATTCCTTCCTGTGCAGGAGGACATGGCAAGAACTAAACAAACTGCTTCCCGGATATTTACAAGCAAGGACCCAGCAGACTCCATTGAAGAGATGGACAGATCTGCAGATAAAGCCGAATCAGGACACTCGGCTACTGATTCTGAGACAGAGGTCACTACACCTCCCGGTAAACCCACCACCTATCCTACACCAGAGACTGTTTTGGTGAGATGGGAGGCCATTAAGGACATTAACACTGTCTTGTATGGTAATTCATTTATTAACCACACAAGTTTTGAACTTATTCTCCCTAAGAAGGGGGATTCCCTTCTTAGTGCCCCAGAGGGATGCTTCGGCATCTATATGTCTATGATTGACATGGGTGTTTCAATTCCCTTTCTTCCTTTCTTTTTAAATCTTCTTAATCGTTATGATTTAGGTTTATGCTAATTGACTCCGAATTCATGGCATCATATTGTAACTTATGCTGCCACTTGTAAATTAAATCACCTTAGACCCTCTTTAGCAGCCTTTGTACATATGCATAAATTAACTAAGGCCGCCGGATGTAAACAAGGCTGGTTTACAATGGCTAATGATGATGATTATATTAGCGCCATTGAAAAGTCTAATAAGGCTACCTCTTGGCGGGGTGATTTTGTTTTTATCATGTACGAAGATCCTTATTTTGTGGCTAGGATGAGTAGGTGGAACTTGAGTCCCAAATTCAAGGGAAAAGTGACCAACCCACCCAAACTAAATACCAATGACCTAGCCATATTAGATCTGTTTAGAAAGACAACTGCTAAATGGAAAGGGATGACTTATGAGATTCCTTCCAAATGGATACCTTTCAAATTCCTTTTCACTGACCAAAAGTTTCTTGAAGCTTGTGGGTTAGTGTATGGTGGTAATGCTTTTATCATCAAATTTGTTTAAGTGTAAGTAATTCGGTCTTCTTTTTGCAGAAAAAGCTTTAGACGAACTACCTGACGAGAAGAAAGGCAAGATGGACCAAGCCGAATTTCTTCGCTGTTTGGCATAATCAAAGGAGAAGTCGCCTCTTCAAAAGAGGCAAACAACTGAGGTATAGATACCGGACTTGCCAAAAGTCCTGCCACCCTCATTTCATTCGGCTTCTCTTTCTTTTTATTTATTATTTTTTTATTTTTATTTTTTTTATTTTTTTATTTTTTTTAGCATACTTCTTTGTAGACAATGTAATTTGTATTTACTATACTTTGTAATAATTAATTTGTAATCAATTAATTAATTAAGAAATAATCATATTGATGCCGGATGTGTTAGACTTAAATAAATTTATTAATTTGAAATGCTATGTAACACATCCGGTGTTCTTTCTAGACGCCGGGTGTGCCGAACTTTATTGCACGTTGATTAGACTCAGCTTTCATTTATTTATTATTTTATTTTATATCTTATTTTTTATTATTATTTTTAAATTATTATTTTTTATTCGATAATAAGTGCTGGAGACATCCGGTATCATTGTTTTGACACGGGATGTGCCAAAAATTGTAACATTGCGATTTAATCCGGTCTTCTTGAGTTAGACCGGATATAAAACGTGTTTGCCTGTATTTGGCACATTCGGCATCATCACATGATACCGAATGTGTCAAAAATTATTTCACTAAGGTTTGATTCGGTCTCCCTTGGGAAGGCCGAACGTAAAACATGTGAATTTGGTTTTCACATATTCAGTATCACCATATGATACCGAATGTGTCAAATATCAACCTCTTTCCAGCCTAACTTTTTATAAATCTATTTAAAAAATACAAGTGTTTATTCTTTCATTGTTATACAAAGCCGAATGTTTTTACATGCTTTTTATTGTTTATCATATTGTATTTATTATTGTTAATTTTTATTAGTATTATTAATTTTTTTTTATTGTAACTCGGCCTTGTTACAAAGGCCGAACTGAATGCAACATAATAACAGTTCGGCACATTCGGCGTCATCTAATGACACCGAATGTGTCTAATTATATTCATCTGTAATTCAACTCGGTCGGAAATTATGAGACCGGGTTGCATGTGTGAATGCGCAGTTTTGGCACATTCGGCCTCATTCTTGATGCCGAATGTGTCAAACCTACCCTCATATAGATGTACTTGGTCAACATATATTAGACCGAGTTATGTGTGTTAGCATGGAGATTTGGCACATTCGGTATCATCCATTGAGGCCGAATGTGTCGAATCTACTTTCATGTGGACACCATTCGGTCTTTTAAAACGTGACCGAGTTCACCTCTTGTCAATGTTGTTCTAGCACATTCAATCTTGTCTTGTGTCACTGAATGTGTTGCTGTGACAAAGGACATCTTTCTTTTAAAAAGGTATCGAGTTGAGGGTGTGTTAATGCAAGTTTGCCGCACTCGGTATCGATTGACATCACCGAATGTGTCAACCATCAGTAACTTAGTTCTTTGAATTTTCCACAGGACCACTCAATTTTCTTATAAGTTAGTTTCTAAATGATTACATAATTTAGAACTATTGCTGTTATTGTTGTGGAAGGTTTATCCGGTTATCTAATGAATAACCAATTTTAATATGAGTGACTAATGATTTGCTGAATTAACTTTGTATTCTTGCAGTCAACCAGAGATACCCGGCCTTCAGTGCTGGGTAAAGAAAAGAAAGACAAGGGTAAGGAGAAGCTCAAAGCTCACCCTACCAAGCTGAAGAGAAGGAGAGTTCTACCCCACTCTCCATCAACCCCCAAATGAAGAAGAGGCCAGCGTCACTGGCCAGTACTGAGTCCTCCCCGGCATCAACCCCTAGTAAGCCGGTTGGGGAGAGTCCGTCCTCAAAGGAGGTCCCCTAAAAGCGGAAGGACAAGGCTGTTCAGTCAACCAGCAGCCTCCAAAGGGACCCTGTCTTTGACAATCCCTATGAAACGGAGACCAGCTTAATGGATCCGGTCGCTCAGGATGAGGCCAGTCGTGCTGGCCAAACCATTAGGGGAATGGACCAGGATCCCACACTTAAGGATCCAAATGANCCAAAAGATCTTCCCCCCCCCCCCCCGACAAGGATCCAGCTGCTGGGATGCAGGAGGCCATCAGGGAGAACATGCCCATATAGTTCCTTGACTTGGCCATGGCAACAGGTATTAAGTTTGCACGTAACATTGTAACATCAGTCTCAAGTACTCGTTCTGGAGACTCTATTACATCTCCTAGAGACCCTCGGGCTATAATTATTCCATTTCCCACTACAGATGTGGCTGATTCTGAGAAGGACTTCCTTGACGAGGAAGGTGACATCCCTTCGACCTCTAAAACCTTCGATTCCAACTACAAGACGGAGTTGTTTAGAGAGGTTCTCCGCTGTGGAGACAAAGAATACAAGGAGTCATTAAGGGGCATCCTTGATGGACAGCTAGGTCCATGTTTCAACAGTTGTATTGAGGTAAATTATTTATTATACTTAATTTTAACCAACTTTCAATAGTCTCTTTAATTCTGCCATTTCAATACTTAGTAGATTTTTGTTAAAACTTATATGTATTTTTCCTTTGACAGATCATCTTCCGGCTTCAATACCTCCAAAAATTGGTTGCTCAAAGCAAGAAGGAGAGGGCAAAGGCAGCCCGAATGCAAACCATCTGCGAGTCGTATCTAAGCGAACAAGTCCGCAGAATCCAGGCTCAAAATTCACACGCTGTGAATGAGCTATCTGCCTCTTTGGGACAAGCCAAAGAGTAGAACTTGGTCATGGCTAAGAGGAACGTAGAGCTATGGACTGAGTTAGAAGAACATAAGAAGAAAGAACTGGACTTGGAGCAGATGGTCTCCGACAAAAGGGCTGCCGAGTTAAGGGCTGAAGAAGCTGAAAGAAAGGTTGCTGCATTAAATGAGCAACTTAGAGCTGCCAATGTCCGGCTTGAAGAAGTGAAAAAAAATAAGGAAGAAGAATTAAACAAAGCCGAACAGTTTGCAGTCCAAAAGTGTCTGGAAGGAGAAGAATCCACCAGACAAAGGATTGCAGAGGCTTGGGCACTCGGCCTCGAGGAGTATGTCCTATTTTAGTACTTTGAAAAGAGGCTGGATTATGCAACAAGGGCTCACCTAGCCAAACTATGTGGGGACACTCCTCCCAGCCCTTTCTGCTCTTCTGATGCTGAGGATGAAGAGGAGGAAGCCGAAGATGTTGAAGAGGACAAGGAGAAGGATGGAGCAGGAGCAGATACTACTACATCCACTACCATTGACCAACCTACACCTGCTGCTCCTTGATTTTCTTCTTTTCAATTTGTAACTTGTTGTGTTGTATAATCTTTGACAATTGCAATTATTCAGTGTTGGTTTTTAATCCAACTGTATCATACATTTGTGCTTTTAAGCATTATTTATCAATTTATCTTTTGATGCTCATTTCCCTTGTTTAATTATTTTTCAATTTTCCCAATGATGGATACAATCCATTCAAAAAGCATTTTATATATTTCTAAGTATTTTACTTAGAAATTTTGCAGGTTTTATTGCTCATAACCCTTATAATTCATAAAGATATACCTTTCTTAGAAATTCAAATCATGAGGCATTGGCCATTAGTCTCTGAATTTTAGATCATAAATCACTTAGAGATTTAAAGTATAAGTTGTTCTAATTTGACATTTAAAGGATGAATCGAAGATTTTAACATAGAGATCTTTTCATAGAAATCTCACTTAAAGACTTCACCCACAAGTCATAACACATATAAGTAAGCATTGAGATTTAACTTAGACATTTTTCATATCAAATTCATGAGCCATCAACGTATAAGGTCCAGTGATCAATACTTGGTTTCTCTATAGGAGGCCTTGCCATTTCAACTATAAAATCTGCGAAAGCTTGACCCTTGATAGCTTTCCTTGGTTTGAAAGTAATGTCAAATGAGTCCATTTCAAGAGCCCACTTGAGCATCCTTCCCGATGTTTCCTTGGACAAAGCTTTCTTGAGCGGTTGATCGGTATATACAACGATTTTATGAGAAAGAAAATAGGGTCTCAACTTCCGGTTTGCCATGAACAATGCAAGTCCAAACTTCTCAATTAGAGTGTATCTGATCTCAGCATTTTGAAGTATGTGACTCACAAAATGTACTGGATATTGGACCCCATTTCTCTCAGCTAACATAACGGCTGAGAGGGCATGGTCTGATACCGCCAAGTAAATAAATAAAGTTTCTCTTTCAATGGGACTGATTAATCTTGGGAGAGTATGTAGGTGTTCCTTCAAATGAATGAAGGCTGACTCGGCTTCCTCCGTCCATTCGAACTGAGGACTACCCTTGCCTGCCTTTGACTTTCTCTTGATCGTATCAAAGAAATAATGGCATTTATCACCTGCCCTTGATAAGAATCTACCAAGGGCAGCTAGGCATCCGGTCAGCTTCTGCACCTCTTTAACGTTTCGGGGAGAGGTCATATCCAGAACAGCCTTGACTTTGTCTGGATTAACTTCGATCCCTCGTTCATCCATAAGAAAAACCAAAAATTTTCCAGAAGTTACCCCAAAAACACACTTCTTTGGGTTTAACTTCATCTTATATCTTCTCAATGTTTCAAACACAAAAGCTGTTTTTTCTTCATCTTCCTCCCATAGAGGAATTTGGTGAAATCCTAAATAAGCATCCATAAAACTCAACAGTGCATATCCTGCCGTTGAATCAACCAATCGGTCGATCTTTGGCAAAGGAAAGTTATCCTTTGGACAGGCCTTGTTGAAATCAGTATAATCAACACACATCCTCATGGTACCATTTGGCTTTGGAACCAAGACTACATTAGCCACCCAGTCAGGATACTGGCATGGTCTAATGAATCCCGCCTCCAAAAGCTTATTCACTTCTTCCTTAGCCGCCTTATTGCAAAGTTCGCCCAAATTTCTCTTCTTTTGACGAATTGGCTTAGCATCAGGCTTAACATTCAGCTTATGTACAGCTATACTTGGGTCAATGCCTGGCATCTCCTCCACCTCATATGCAAAGACATCCTTGAATTCTCTCAGCAGCTTCCTCATCTTTGCCCCAACATGGTCGTCTGGGGCCTGGCCTACCTTGACAGTCCTGTCAGGTTTGACTTCGTCAAGAACAAAATCTTCGTGTTCACCAACTGGTTGAGGTCGAGTTACTTGACTCAAACTATGGATGGCCATCAGTTCATTTTTAGCCATTCCCTCAACCTTCCTTTTCTTTGTTGGTTCTTCCACTTCTTCAACCCAAGCAGTAGGCTTAAGAGTGGTGATATAACATTCTCGAGCCATTTGTTGATCTCCACGAAGAGTTCCGACAGTTACACGCATACTTCATGAGCATGAGGTGTGTAACAATTACTGCCCTGGAAGCGTTCAAGGTTGGCCGTCCCATAATTATATTGTAAGAAGACAGTTCTTTGACTATCAGGAACTTAACGACCATGTTCCTAGCGCATTCCTTTTCCCTTATCCTTACTGGTAGGGAGACAGTACCCAATGGGTTGATTACCCCTCCCCCAAAAAAATAATCGGATGATGGATAGGTTCCAAGGTAGACACATCATACTTCAATTTTTTTAGGCAAGCAAAACTAATGATATCAGATGAGCTCCCAGTGTCTATCAATATTCTCTTGACTCTCATATTGGCCACTTTCAGTTCCACCACCAAGGGATCATCGTGTGGTGTACGAACATTGCCTCGTTCTTTATCACTGATCATTACTTCTGGGAATTTGACCTTAGCATCATGCCCCATCTCCGGTGACACTTCTCGAGAGAGACTCCGTAATTACTCTTTATTCCCTCGAAGGGTCGGTCCGCCAGCTGCAAACCCACCGGAGATGACGTACACCACATCCTCTTCAGTCTCCATACCATCTTTAGGCTCATTAGCCTTGAATATCATGTTCTGTTTGGAGCTCTTATCTTGGGATTTGATCAAGTGTTGCGAAAACTTCCCCTTGGTGGCGAGAGATTCAAGGGTTCTCTTAAGATTGAAGCAATCATTAGTATGATGCCCTGTATCTTTGTGAAAGTGGCAATATTACTTGAGTCCCAATCTTCCTTGGCACTTCTTAGTGGTGGTGGATCATCAATCTCAACCTTGTTACGAATTTCCTTGAAAACTGAATAGAGATCTTTGGTGAACTCTACCTTAGGACCATCATTAGACTTTCTTTTCTTATTTTGGAAGTTTCCTCCCTTACTTGATGACCTAGTTGCCCTGGTGGCATGTTTCTTCTGATCTTTGTTTTTGGAGTGTTGTTCACTCTTTCTATCATCCTTTCTGTCCTTCCTGGTTGAAGCACAGAGCTCTTGGGCATGAATGAAACATTCAGCCTCTTCCAGAATTCCTTTCAGCATTTTACAATTCCTTCTCACAACATCAAATTTAAAAGTTCCATCACGGACACCTCTAAAGAAGTTATCAAAGGCCACTCCCTCAAATAAATTGGGAATTTGCAAAGATTCCAGATTGAATCTTTGTACATAACTTCTTAGAGACTCCTTTTCTCCTTGAACAATTTTAGCCAGATGCATGCTGGTCTTCCTCTCCCTTTTGTTAGCCATGAAATGATGTACAAAGATCGTACTCAACTCATGAAAGTTGTTGATTCATTGATTTGGGAGGCTATTGAACCATTTCTGGGCAATTTCCTTCAAGGTTGCGGGAAAGTATCAGCACCAGGTTACATCATCTAGACCCTGAAAGTATATTAAATATTTGTAGGTAGCCAGATGCTCCTCCGGGTCAGTTGTCCCATCAAATGGATCAATTTGAGGCATTTTAAACTTATTAGAACGGGGAGCCATCATGATGGACATGGAGAACGGTGTCTTCCATTCCATCATCGTGTTATTAGGCTTTTTTCCAATAACCCCCGTAGGGTTATGGACAGCCTTTGTTGACTCTCTGCAAGGATCATTTAACTTGCCTACATCCTCCCAATACCTGATCATTTGTTCTTTTCTGGACTGATCGGCCTTATCAGCTTTCTTCTTCTCAATTAAGTCACATAGACTCTCATGTTCTCCCGAATCCAAGGAGACATGATGGGAGTCAGTCATCTCCCTAGTTGAAGATTCTTCTGATGAACCAGGTCGACCTCCTTCCCTCCAGGCCTTCTTAGCCTTTAAATACTCTCTTGTATCCATACTAGAGGCTTTCTTGGCATCAAGATATTCTCTTGCATCTCTGCTGGACGATTTCTTCTGCTCCAGATACTCCCGAGCATCACTTGCAATGGCTTTCATGAACTCAATGAGTTCTCTAGCATCAGTTTGTGTTTTGCTAGATCCAACTTCCTTACCTGCCAGCTCCCGTTTAAGTTTATATCTGGGAGTGACAGGGTACTTCTTCACTGCTCCCCAATGGGTTTTCAGCGGAGTTCGGTCCTTTCTCAACTTCTCAACTTTCTCATGGAAAGTTAATCTCTCCTGGCCTTGGCCTTCCTCAATCATTACACCTTTCATCTTTGAAGATGAAGGGTGTTGTGGCTCAACCTTCTCTCGAGTTTTCTTGGTGGAATACTCCCGTAGAGTCTCTGCCAAGTTCTTTTGGAGCCCAGCCAAGATACTCTTGAGCTGACTCATGGTCACAGGTTGGTTTCTAAAATCAGCTTGTTCTTGTGCTCTTCTTGGTGAGCCAGTACCTTCCCCGGTTTGGTAATTGCCAGTCTGTTCTAGGTATCTGGTTACATCCTCAGTAGGAATTCCGCTTCCAGTCATTGTTAGGAGCGCTCCCCTCAGACGACGCCAAATGTTGTTGCTTGAGCAATGAGGTGGGATAGGGACTGTGAGGACTTCGCTGACGTAGACTGGATGCGTGAATGGCCTTTCTCCTGCTGACGTACCCTCCAAGAACCTGCAAAAAAGGAACAATAATCCTTGTAGGATTATTTCCCCCTCCGATGCTTGAGTAAGTATTTGTAGGAGAGTAAGTGAACAATAATCAACAAGTAAACAATTTTAGAGAGAAGTTTTAGAGAGAAGCTTTCCCTTTTTTATATGTGTTTTTGTCTTATTTTTTAGTGTACCTTTTATGAGAATTTTGAGAGCTATTTATAGCCTCAAGTACAATTTCTTAACCAATGAGATCACGACACTTTTCCTCATCTCCTTAATTCCTTTCCTCCATAACTCCCCTTTTCACTCTAACTTCTCTCTACTATATCTCCCTCTCTACTAACCCAAATTCACACAAATTTTCACCAAACTTCATATTTTTCCACCCTCTACTAGTTCTCCACCACAAATCTCATTAAAAAAAATCTTTCAACTCACATCACTCAATTCCTCACTTCTCTTACTACACCATCAATGGCACCAAAGAGGCAACGGGTCAGAACTAACTCAAGGAACGAACCGCAAGGATTCGGACGAGATTCAACCTATAGTTTAGTTGATTTCGGTTAACAAGAGCAAAAGGTACGTTTCAAAAAGTTAAAATTAAGGCATGTTACTCCTACTCGTCTTCTAGACCATCAATTAGTACTTGCTTTAGGTGTATATAATGAAATGGAGGAACTGTTTAAGTCTATGGGTATCCACAGATTTTTCACTATGAAGGCTCCCACTTACCCCGACATAACTTACGAGTTTATGTCGAGTTTTGAGATTGAATGCCCCAACCCCAAAGCACATGTTAGAGGTGTTAGTTTTAGGATGTTTAATGTTGATCGGTATGAAACGATTGAAGATTTTGGGGCTATCTTGGATTTAGCCAGTTGGGGCTATGCTAGACCCCCAAAGGGCTTTGATGATGTTGCATGGTGGTTTTCTTTGACAGGTGTTCCCTTGACTAACTGGCAACACTCCAAGGCTAACCTGATCCACCAGCGCTCTGCTAGGATCACTCACCGTTTCCTTGTAGGGACGATATCCGGTCGGTATGAACAGCATGAGGTTCATACCAGAGAAATGTGTTGCCTAGGGAGGCACTTAGTAAAACACTCTTTTCTCTATTATCTTCATCTTCCTCACCTGTTTGCTATGCATTTACATACTTGAACAGGCTATCGCACACCTCTCAAAAATAACCGAACAGCTCTAACTAATATAGCTGGGGAAGTAGGGATCAAATCCTTAGGGAAGCTATTAAATTCTACTAGTTCTAAAAAGCATAAAGTGTATAAGGAACCTTGGTGAAAATTTCGGTAAATGACTACTAAAACTAAGAAGAATGAGAATAAAACTAGCGAAATGATGGGAAATTATGGATTAAACTCTATTAATGGGAACCAAGGGCTATCGGTTCACTATGATCGATCAACGAACTCAATTAACGTTCACTAATCAATTCATTGGCATTCATTGAATTAGGGCTCTCTAATTCTCTCGAACTTAGACTCCCTCAAAACTCCTTTACTGGCTCTCGCTCGCATAAATTCGTTTTTGCCTATTATTCAGTGGTCTAATTGTGGTAATCTTACCTCTCGGCCTTGATTTCAACAATAACCTAACTTACAACTAAATCTGGCCACAATTTAATTGCAATCACTAGGAATCAATAATAGGAGTTCAATTAAAAGCCAAGAACTAATCAGAAACATAAATTAAATTCACACCATGATCATAGATCCCCTAACCCTAGAGAAAACGACTAGTCACTCATAATTAAGGGAACAAAAACAAAATTGAAATTAAACAACATGATCATGAACAAAAACCTAATTAAAAATTAAATCTAAAATAACTACTAACAAAACTAAATTAAGAAACAAATATAGAAAAAGCAATTAATCTAAACTAAAAACTTAGAAGCTAAAGAGATTCATGAAATTAAAGTAATTGAAAAGCATAAGGAAAGAAAGTACCAAATTAATGAATGAATTGCATTAATCGAAAGCTTGAATTGTTGAACAAAGTAATTAATTCTAAAATTCTTGAGAGAATAATCAATTTTGGATTCCTGGGTCCAAAAGTATGATAATAACTCGTTAAGGTCGTGCCCCCTTTACATAGAACATATATAGTAATTAGGCTTTCAATGAATTAAAACGCACGAGCAAAAACCGCACGAAAAGAAAAATCGGAGCCACAACGCTTGCACTTGCGCCCACATAGAACAAAATGCATTTGTTCCCTGCGCCTAGGGGTAAAAGTAATTCGGAGTAAAACCAAAGACCGAACCAAACCAAACCATTTTGGAAATTTGGATCGGACTTTTTTGTAATTTGGACTGGTTTAGATTGTAAATTTTTTTAATTTTCGGTTTTCGGTTTGGACTCGGACTAGACCCCTCGGTAGACCGTACACCAAACTTTAGACCAAATTGCAAGAAACCTTTAAGTCCTTAATGGCCTTAAGCCTACTAATTGTTAAGAAGTTATGTCTAAAACACCAAAAGCTAGGAAAATCCTAAAATTCTCTATCATCCGTTTTCAAAGTGTGTGTAGTATTTGATTTAGTGAGTTATTGGATAGTACTACAGATTATTGCTACAAATATATTAAGCAGGAAATGTTGTACAAAAAAAAAAAAATCTTTAAAATTCGGATTGGATTGGATCCAAAATCGTAAGACCGAATTTAGGTGGATTGGATTGGATTGGACTGAAATTCAATATAGATTGGATTGGTCTCAAATTTCAAAGACCGAAAATATATAGTTTGGATTTGAATTGGGCAATAATCCAAACCATAGACCGAACTTTCACCCCTACCTGCGCCCGCAGCTAGTGTATTTTGGGACTTCTGAAGCTACTGTTTTATGTTGCGCCCGCATAGTACAGGGGAGCTTTTAAAGGCTGCGCCCGCATGGTTTAAGCTTGGCTACATTTTGACGGTTTTCATTATTTCTTTGCTTAAGTCTTCGAGTCTCGTTCATGACTTTTCATGACTTGACACACATCCCGAGACAAGTATATTTTGACCCATTTTAGCTTCTAATGACTTCATAACTCCCTATTACGCTCCTGTAACATATAAAGCAAAACCAAAAACCATGCGTAATAACCGAAAGAGTATAAAATAACCGTAAAAGGTTCTTAAAGTCAACTAAAGATGCTAAAACCGTTCCAAAACATAACTTAACATCAAAGAAAGCCACAAACTTAACTATTTAGCATACGAATCAACCGAAAATGAGGGAAAAACACAACATAAAACGCGTATATCAAATTCCCCCAAACCAAACCTTTGCTCGTCCCGAGCAAAACACAACGAAATTGACTATACCCCATAAAAACAAAGTAGGCATCATTACTCAAGAGAACATGTGAAGACACATGGATCAAGGCCAGCCAATCAAGCACCCAATTACCGTCCTTCCTAAATACGGGTCAAACAAAACCAACCAAGCAAGTTTAATGAATCGATGACTAGAGTAGCTCACGGGTTATCACTACACACAATTAATGATGAGCTTACAACAATGAAGCTCTAACACTCACCTCCCAACCAAATATGGAATGCAATGCAAAATGTGTTTAAATGCAATTTTAAGAACCCGAAACCCACATCTCACACCTCATGCAAGTGTTTAAGGGTATCCACTCATCTTAAATGTCGACTCGAAATGCAATTAATACTCTACGACCTTGACCAAGGATTCACTTCACAATAACCATAGCATGTGCACGAAGATCAAAAAGGACTTTAATAAGCTTGTAACGTAGCTAGGGTGATGGGTAGGATAAAAATTTGAGATAATGTGGTGGAATGCAGGGTATACCCATATAAAATCAAGGAAAATCTTCAACATTCTCCAACATCCAATTCAACCAAATCAAACCAAACTTTTCTTTACTTTTCACATCAACACCACAAATCTCATAATTCAATCATCAACCACTACTTACAAACTTTAAACTTCTTTCTTTTTATTTCATCTCTTTTTTTTCAACTTTATTATGCTTTCATAAAAAAAATTTTCACTTTATTTTTCATGCATAATAAAACATAGTTTCACGACTCTTAATGATTTGTTTTTGCTTAAAATTCAATAAACAATAAACATAATCATCACACATACATAACTAGGCCATGAATAGAATATGACTTTTTAATTAACTAGAATAGCCTAGACATTGGTATGCAGAGCCTTTTATGTGAAAATTTATAATTTAACTTTCATTAATAACATTTCCACTATTTCACCATCAATCCATAACACCCTTCAAACGTCTATTTTAACAACATCATAACTACTTCAACTCCCCCAAACCAAGTTTGGGCATATAATGCATTATGTAGCAAGGCTAATAGGCTTGTAATGTGGCTTAAAAATACAATTGAAAGGGATAAAAGCTCAAAACGTGGGATCAAGGGAAAATTTAAATGTGGGAAATGAAATTCTGAAGCTCAAGGGAAGAAATGAGAGCCTTTTATCATGCGCAACATACACAAAATCCACAATTAAAGTTACTAGAATCCAAAGTCAAACCCAAGATCATAATTGCACCAGGAACTAAGCACACATGAAAGGAAAATATGAATGAATTTATATTCAAAAGCGGCTCAAATCCTCCCGTTAACACAGTTCAAGTCCAAGACCCAAGCAAGGTTGAGAAGAGTTGACCAATAAAAGGAAATCAAGCAATCAAATTCAAGTCATAGCCAGCAAATCACACATGTGTATCCATTTGCAGTCAAGAGTCATAAAGTTTTCAAAATAAGCACAAGGGTCCAGAGGTAGTCAATTCCAACAATAAAACTCAACTGGGACACGAATAATCCATTAAGCCAATTATCTCTAAAATTAAACCTAAGAAAATAGTACAATCTTTTTGGTCAAATGTAAACTCCCATCCTTAACGAATGATACAAACCATGCAACAGTCCTAAGAAAGCAATAAAACTAAACTAAGAAAGCAGTTAAAACTAAATAAGCACACAAAACAAAACAAAAGAGAGGTTGGAATGATCTAACCAAGCCGGTATCAATTCCTAACAGGAGTCCAACTAAGTACTAAATCAACAATACATTCCGCTCGAAATAAATCTTAAAAAGGAAAAGAAACAAACCAATCTCCAAAGAAAAAGGTAAAAATAAGAGGAAAAAGAAAAGGAAAAAAAATAAAGAAAACAAAGCAAAAATGAAAAAAAAAAAAAACTAAGCAAAAAAAAGTACAAAAATACATAAATCCTCCCCCCAAACCAAATTTTTGTCTCGTCCTGAGACAAATAACCATGCAAAGCAGAGGACGGAGGAGAAGCCGAGCTCTACTGACCGGGTCCCCAGTACCTAGGATAGTACTGGTCATAGAACGGCTGATAGGGGTAAGAGGTGGGCTTAGTGCTAGGATCATATGTAGGTGGCCAGTTAGGATGGTTCGGGAATCCCTGAACCGTCCTAGCTGCAACGTTGCTCGTATGCTCCCTCCACTGGACTCTCTGTAGCAAATCAACATCAGAACGGAGTCTTCGAAGTGAATGATCTATCCTGTCAAACGGCTGCTGGTTATAGAGATGCATGTCACCAAATCGGTTCATCAGGGGAGTCATGTTGAAGGTGGAGGAGGAGTGACCGGCATAGTTATGTCGTGGTGGCTCAGGTCGTGGTGGAGCTGGTGGACGCTGGGCCTGGCCGCCTGCTTGCTGAATCAGGTTGACCATCTGCACGGCCCTCTTCTCTGAATCTGCCCTCTCCTGTAGTGGGATGTTGTGAGGTGGGATCCTCCAAGGGTTCTGGCCATCTAGGTGCTCCTGGTAGGTGAGGCTAACATAGGCATTAGGTAGGTAGCACCATGAAATTTCCCGAACACACCAAACAAACCTCTCTCTGTTCCCTCTCTGATAATGTCTGAGGAAGTTAGCAGCTCTCAGGGCAGTCGTGTCAAGGTAGGGGTTTTCCTCGATCGGGTTTAGCTGGTGGATCTGCTCAGTATGACCTAGAGTGTGGGCCAATCATGTGATCATGCCACCGATATAGATAGTGCCGGTGTTAGTAATCCCCTCTGCAATTTAAGCAAACCGGCGGGCTAGAAAGAACCCGAAGTTATAATGGAGAGGTTGTCTGGCATATCCCTCTGTCAACATCCATAATAGTATGATCTCATCAGGGTAAACTTTCCCTAACTCTCTTCTAGAAAATAAGCAGTAAACCACGAACCTCAGGAAATACCGAAGGGCAGGATGTTGTACCTCCGATGTTTTGGCGGTGGTAGAAGTGAAGGTGGAGCTACCATCAGTGATTCTCTCCCACCAGGCTCCCTCAAAATACGGTCCCCACTCATGCTCAGCTGTAGACCAAACTGCATTTTCGGGGTTCCATAGAAACCTCTCATTTAGTTCATTAACATCCATCTCATAGTGCTGCCCGAAGATGGTGAAGCTGATGTGTGTCTTTCTTTCAGCATTATGAGTCTCCTGGGAAATATGGAAGTGGTAACTGGATAGGAACTCCAAGGTGAGCTCCCAATATGTGTGTGGGACCTGCTGGGTTTTTCCATCAAGACCGGGCATAGTGGCGTTGATCCAGTTTCCCCATCCAATACGGTAAGCCATTCTCATCACTTGATCGGTGATACCAAGCTTGTCACATGTTTCTTTGTGGAAGAACTGTGTGGATCTGATTGTTCTTTTGGAAAGCTTATCAAGACGTTTCTGCTTGTCCTGACGATTCTGAGGTGGTGTTCTGGAGGATGATGGCTGCTTTCCCTTGGAAGCTGAAGAGGATACCCCGGTTTTCTGAGACTTCTTGGGGCCTCCGCCAAGTAATTTGCCAATTGATTTCCTCATGATCCTACAAAACATATGCAGGAAAGACTAAAATTAGCATTCCATTAAAGCAAGTCTCGAAACCAAAATCATGTCAATCATGAAAGCATAAAGAATAATGAGATGTGGAAGCATGATCAAAGAAAACAATCAAGGCATTGTAGTCATCATACAATCAAAGTTACAAACAAGATTCTGCGGAAATTTCGGCATGACCCATTTGTAAATGCAACTAAACCAATGAGAACTACAAAGTTCTAATCAACTAAAGCCAAGAGCGCAACCAAAAACATTCAAACTTAAGCATTGCTTACATACTATGCCTCCAAAACCAACATGTCTAAGCTCATATTCATAAAAGAGCATCAAGTGCAACACCAAAAACCAACTTCCACTTTCCCCACGCATTATCTGACTCACGTTGAACAATTAATGCCCTAAAAAATCCAAACAACTTCATGAGACTTTAAAACAAGTAGGAATGACTAATTAACATAAGTACAACTACAACCATTTTATAAGCACAAAGTTCAACATGAAAGTTGCTAGTAAAAATTCATGAGCAAAGCTAGAATTCAAGTAAGCAATGAAGTAACCAAAGCATGATTTTAAGCATTCGAAAGACTTTAAACATGAATTTAACTAGTTAACACTCCTAATTAACACAAACTTCAAGAGTAATCACTCAAAAATTTCATGGAAATCTTACTCAACAATAAGCACAAAAACTTCCAATAACTTATAATTAACAACTCCAAACATGATAATGAAGCATAAGATAGCTATTAAACACTCATGAACAACAACAATCAAGTTAGAGTGATCAATTAAATTCGTAATAATAATAGCCAAAAATTGAAAATTCATGAAAACTTCATAAACTTCATTAAAATTGGATAAAAAGGAAGTTATAACTTAGTAGATGATAGAGAGCAAGAAATTTGAAGAAGCAACCCCAAAATCAAACCCAAATTGAATTCGAATTTTCGAACCCAGGTTATGCAATTCGTGATTTATTCCAAAATTTAACTCCAAGATGTTGTTTAGAGTAGTGAGGGGAGTGTTGTGTTAAATTTGAAGTGTTTGGGTAGTATGGAGTGAGTTATGGTGATTTGAAGTTGAAGGTTTTTGGGGTTTTAATGGTGTGGGGGGGGGATGTGGGGTTTGGAATTAGATGAATTTTAATGAAAGTATTTATTATTATTAATTAATAATAATATAACATACATAATAATAATAGGGGGCCGGAAAAAATCACCGAGTTAGATTATTAAGCCCCACGCGAAAAGAAAGAAAAAAAACGAACGGGTGTCCGTGGGTTACCTGCGCTCGCAGCGAGGAAATGGCATTGAGGGCTGCACCCGCAGGGTCAATCTGCAGAGTTTTTCAAACTCTCTGATCTATAATGCGGGCGCATAGAAGAAACTATAATTTGTCCGCTGCGCCCGCAGATCTTCGCTGCAGCTCTGTTTCGCTGATTTTTTTCTTTTTCTCCCTAATTAATGAATTAAATTATAAATTATTATTATTAATCATCACTTAAGAAAGTTTTAACTCTTAAACTCTCCTTAATTACCCAATTAAGCATGAAACACTTAGACCCTTAGCTAGGCTTCACAAAATCAAAACAAAAGTTATAACTAAACTAAACTACGAAAGCACACAAAAACACGCAACAACATGCAAAAAGAGAAAAAAGGGATAAAAGCTCGGCCTGCCTCCCGAAGCGCTCTTTTAAGGTCACTACTTGACCATGGCTGCATTAGTGATCAGGGCGTCTTAGGTCATCGAGTTGGATGGCTTCAACCAAACCGTGACTCTCCTTTATAGTATGGCTTCAACCTTTGACCGTTAACCTTGAATATTTCACCCTTTTCACTTTGAACTTCAACATAGCCAAATTTGCTAACATTATCACTGTAAAGGGGCCACTCCATCTAGATTTCAGCTTCCCAGGAATAATCGAAGTCTTGAGTTAAACAATAGAACCTTATCACCGACTGAAACTCCCTTTTCATGATTCATTTATCTTGCCATCTTTTCATCTTTTCTTTGTATATTTTGGCACTATCATATGCTCCTACCGAAATTCATCTAATTCATTCAACTGGTACAACCGCTTTTCACCCGCAACTTAGCATCCATGTTTAGTTCCTTGATTGCCCAATAAGCTTTGTATTCAAGTTCTACTGGAATGGCACGCGTTTCCATAAACCAATCTATATGGGGAAGTACATTGGAGTTTTAATCGCTGTTCTATACGCCATAAAGCATCATGAAGCTTGCTACTCCAATCCTTTCTCGATTTCGCAAAACCGTCTTCTCTAAATGAACTGATTTCTCTGGTTCTCTCTCGACTTGACCCTTGTTTGTGGGTGATATGCCAATCCCGTCCTGTGGTAAACACCGTATTTCTCTAGCAAATTATCCAACCTTTTCTCATGAAAGTGCATTAACCCTCACTGATGATAGCTCTAGGGACTCCGAACCTAGGAAAAATAACCTACTTAAACATTCTTAAAGGTGTTAGCATCACATATGGGAGAAAATTGCTTCCACCCACTTGGAACATAATCCACAGCGACCAATATAAAACGATTACCGTTAGAAAAAGGGAATGGACCTATAATCATAACCCCAAACATCGAAGATTTCAACTTCTAAAATACCTGTTTGAGGCATTTCATGCCTTTTTGAGATATTACTTGTCCGTTGCACAAATCACAAGACATGACAAAGTCTCTAGCATCCTTGAATATCGTAGCCAATAGAAACCGGATTTTTATACCTTAAACATCGTTTTGGCGGGCCCAACATGTCCTCCATAGGGTGAATGTGGCAATGGTGCAGAACTCATAGACATCCCAATCTGGTACACACCTGCGATATAAGCCATCTGCACACTCATGAACAAAGTTAGGGTCACCCAAAATAACGCCTAACATCATGTAGAAACTTTTTCCGTGCTGCTGAATAGTAAGATCGGGAGGCAGCACTCCTCCAACTACATAATTAGCATATGAGCAAACCATGGGAGTTAGAAATCACAGCTAGAAGATGATCATCAAGAAAAATTCATCAATAGGATTCAAATCTCCCCATTTTCATAACGAATTCTAGATAGGTGGTCTGCAACACACAGTCTCTGCACCTTTCTTGTCACGGATTTCTAGATCAACCTCTGAAGGAGCAAAATCCACTAATGAGCCTCGGTTTGCTTCTTTATTTCCAAGTAGTACTTTAAAGCTGCAGGGTCATGTTAAATAATAACTTTCAACCTAAGATAAGAGCGAATTTATCGCGAGCATACACTATAGCAAGCAGTTCTTTTTCAGTTGTGGCATAGTTAATTTGAGCTGGATCTAAAGTCTTACTAGCATAGTAGATAGCATGCAAAATCCTGTCTTTCCTCTGACCTAACACGGCACCTACAGCATAGTCACTAGCATCACACATAATTTCAAAAGGTAATTCCCATCAGGTGATTGAATGATTGGTGCTGAGATTAGTGCTTGTTGATATCAATTAAAAATTTCAAGCATTCATCGATGAATTTAAACTCGAAATCTTTTAATAGCAGTTGGGTTAAGGTTGTGCAATTTTCAAAAAATCTTTGATGAATCTACGATAAACCCTGCTGACCTAGAAAGCTTCTAACACCTTTTACCTTACTGGTGGAGGAAATGTTCAATAACTTGGATTTTAGCTTTATCTACTTCAATACCTCTTTCAGAGACTGATGTCCTGACAATTCCTTCCGTCACCATAAAGTGACATTTCTCCCAATTAGGACCAAATTCACCTGTTCACATCTTTTAAGCACTTTAGTTAGGTTAGCCAAACATGAATCAAATCGTACCATAGACACTAAATCGTCCATGAAGACTTCCATGCTAGACTCTATGAACTCAGAAAATAAGCCATCATACGTCTTTGAAAGTGCAGTGCATTACTAGACCAAAAGGCTTCTACGGTAAGGAAAAGCGCCATAGGGGCATGTAATGTTAGTTTTTGATTGATCATCACGATGGATAATAGTATTGGAAGAAACCAGAGTAACCATCTAGATAGCAAAAATATTTATTAGTTGCTAGCCTTTCTAACATTTGATCAATAAGGGGGAGGGAAATGATCCTTTTTGGTGGCCACTTTAATTTCCGGTAATCATGCACATTCACCAACCGTGACAACCCTAGTAGGGATAAGTTCATTTTTATCATTTCGCACGCATTGTTCCTCCCTCTTAGACTACCTCGCACTGGACTTACCCATTGAGAATCTGGCACACATAAATGATACCTGTAACAAGAGTTTGAACTCTTTCTTCACCACTTCCTCATGTTAGGGGTTAAGTCTCCTTTGTCCTGTATATAAGGCTTATGACCTTCTTCTAGATGAATTCTATGCATGCAAAAATCAGGACTTATTCCAGTTAGATCATCAAGTGTATAACCAATAGCCTCTTTGTGAGTTTTAAGCACAAACAGCAATTTTCAAGTTGACTACCAGTAAGTTTAGAGCTAACTATAACGGATACATCTCGACATCATCTAGAAAAGCATATTTCAAATTAGGGGGAAGGGGTTTCATTTCGTGCTGTGTTACCTCTTTGATGGCATATGTTGTTGAGGCATGATTGATACCTTTGGCTCTCCTCTAAAGTCATCTTCTCATTGTTCAATTCATGGCCTATAGCATCGATTTCCGAATCTCCTTCACCTGCATTGAGCATCTAAACAAAATGGCCTCTAGGGGATCCTTTGTAAAGGATCGAGGCATGTCATCCAAAACAATTTCACCAATAATATTGATCCTATAAAACGAATGTTCTATCATGGGATTTTTCATTGCTTATTAAGATAATGTCACTTTGTTATCCCTACAGAAAGTGTTAAGCTTCCATTTTTAACATCAATGACGGCACCTGCAGTTGTAAGAAAGGTCTACCGAGAATGATGGGGATATGAGCATCCTCATCAATTCAAGGACACCAAGTCAACAGGAATGAAAATTTTCCTACTCTAACAGGTACAATCCTCTAAAATACCCTTAGGGTATTTTACAGTTCTATCCGCCATCTGCAATTAACATTATTAAATTAAGCTCTCTCATGTCAAGCTTATTACAATTGATAAGGGCATCACACTTCCACTAGCTCATAAATCACATAGAGTCGTATCAATAAATAGAGGACTATATTGCATGGAATTGAAACTGCCAGGATCCTTCAACTTAGGAGGAGATTTTGTTTTGAAGATCGCACTGCACTCTTCGATAAGTGCAACTGTCTCACATTCAACTCACATTTTCTACTTAAGTATCTTTCAAAATTTGGTATAAGTAGGCACTTGAGTAATTAATCATGAAAGGCATAGTAACTTGCAATTTTTATATTTCAAGGAATTTTCGAAAGGTGATTATCTTCACTCCTGGTTACCTTGTTCGGAAAGGGTAACGGCACATTTGAGGGAGGAATTCTATTAGTAACTGAATCTGCGGCTGGAGCTTGCTTCCTTGATGCTTAACTCTCCTTGAACTTCATTCTCCTTTTCTGGCAGCTACTTCTCAAGGTCTTTCAATGACAACACGAACTAGTCTTCTTTGTTCCATCTCCCAGCCTGTTAGCATCATCATCAAGCATTCTAAACCTTCATGTAAGTACCGCTCCTTGTGGCAATGGAATTGCAATGATCACGAGGTGGATTGCTTGATGAGCATTTGATGAAGCAGGTTGAGAGAGTTGGCCTTGTTACCTTTGAGCTATGATTGAGCAATCTGTGCTACTTGAGTCTCCAATTGTCGATTGTGGGCCTGCATAGCTTCCATGGCTTCTACTCTGCATCATCATATCTTCAGTTCTGAAATGTCATGTTAATGGCTGTAGGTGCTGGGAGTGGTGCTGGAGGTGGTGGTCTACTGAAACCTGGTGGTTGAGGTGGAGAAACCGTTGGACCTGCTGTTGTTGCTGGGGTACAAAATTGGCTGCTGCTGCGGATTTTGAACATTGCTAGTATTCTTGTAGAGAAGTATAGATGATCTTTCCAACCATTGTAGGTGTTGGAAAACGGGTTATTCTTGTAAGCTGAAGTGCACTAACTTGCTCCGTAGAACTATACATGCTTGCATACATGCCCAAAAGAACCACATAAATCACAAAAGACATTTGTAGCTCCCGAATGGTGCAGCCATTGCAGCTACTGTCATTGGATTGGAGGATGGTGTGGTTGTTGTCTAGCTTCTCATGAATTGCATTGATTTGTGAAGCCTTACTCTCATTTTTATCATCTATCACATGTTTTCCTCCTCTCTTAGCATGTCCTCTAGATTACCAAGTTGAGAATTATGAATGGCAATCTCCTCAATTAAATCATAAGAAGCATTGACTTCTTGGTTCATAAATCGACCACTAGCAGCAAATCAAGAAAGTTCTACTCTAATTACCCAAGCCATTAAGAATGATTGCACTAAAAACCACTTCTCATCCGTGATATGGGCACATCTCAATAATCCTTATTCTCCCATGCATCATAAAGAGTTTCATCTGTTTCTTGGTTAAAATTCGTAATTTGCTCCTAATTTGTGCCGTTCTCTCTGGAGGATAGTACTAACTTTGAAAGCAAGAGCCAATCATCCCACTATTGGTAGTATCCACATTTAGATCATTCAACCAAGATCGAGCTTTCTCCTTTAATTAAAATGGAAACACGTCCGTCGTATGTAATATTTGAGATACACCAGCTTGCTTGATTGTATTGCAGTACTGAATGAAGTTATTCAAATGTAAGTTCGGATATTCCTTCATTGTGCCTGCAAAATGATTCCTTTCAACCATGTTCAGCAAAGCTGGCTTCAACTCAAAATCAGGGCCTCTATACAGGAACTCGTTATCCACCTACCACAGTTGCAGAACTCAGCTGAGAATTTCTTTTAAGGACCTTGCTTGTGGCGGCGGCACGGCGTGCATCATCCCGTGGTGGGTTATTCTCGTTGAACTGTGATCCTGACATCTCTTCTTCTTTATCTGAACTATCGGAAATGTTC
Organism: Suaeda aralocaspica; assembly: GCA_016808085.1. Lineage (NCBI taxonomy): Eukaryota > Viridiplantae > Streptophyta > Magnoliopsida > Caryophyllales > Amaranthaceae > Suaeda > Suaeda aralocaspica. The sequence goes on from PYUH01000858.1 coordinate 681,379, forward strand.
AACTCAGCAAATAATACCTCAGAACGTGAAGATTCCTTGAGGTAAGAAAATAAACCAAAAATAGAGATAAAAGAGCACTTTAAACCCGACTAATAGAATTAAAACTGCCTCCCCGGCAACGGCGCCAAAATTTGAACAGGCTATCGCACACCTCTCAAAATAACCGAACAACTCTAACTAAATAGTTAGGTAGCAGGGACCGAATCCTCAGGGAAGCTATTAAATTCTACTAGTTCTAAAAAGCATAAAGTGTATAAGGGCCTTGGTGGAAATTTCGTAAATGACTACTAAAACTAAGAAGACTAAGAATAAAACTAGGGAATGACGCTCAGTTATGATTAAACACTGTATTAATGGGAACCAAGGGCTATCAGTTCACTATATCAATCAACGAACTCAATTAACGCTCACTAATCAATTCATTGGCATTCATTGAACTAGGGCTCACTAATTCTCTCAAACTTAGACTCCCTCAAAACTCCTTTACCGCTCTCGCTCGCATAAATTCGTTTTTCCCTATTATTCAGTGGTCTAATTGTGGTAATCTTACCTCTCGGCCTCGATTTCAACAATAGCCTAACTTACAACTAAATCTGGCCATAATTTAATTGCAATCACTAGGAATCAATAATAGGAGTTCAATTAAAAGCCAAACTAGTCAGAAACATAAATTAATTCACACCATGATCATAGATCCCCTAACCCTAGAGAAAACGACTATCACTCATAATTAAGGGAACCAAAACAAAATTGGAGATCAACAACATGATCATGAACAAAAACCTAATTAAAACAGAATTAAAACTAAAATAACTACTACAAAACTAAATTAATGAACAAAAATAGAAAAAGAATTAAGCTAAACTAAAAACTAAGAAGCTAAAGAGATTCATGAAATTAATAATTGAAAAGCATAAGGAAAGAAAGCATTAATGATTGAATTGCATTAATTGAAAGTTTAAATGTTGAACAAAGTAATTAATTCTAAAATTCTAAAGAAAATCAATTTGGATTCCTGGTCCAAAAGTATTATATAACTCGTTAGGTCGTGCCCCCTTTACATAGAATATACATAGTATTAGGTTTTAATGAATTAAAACCCACGAGCAAAAACCGCACGAAAAGAAAAATCGGAGCCACAACACTTGCACCTGCGCCCGCTTAGAACAAAAGCATTTGTTCCCTACGCCCGCATAGTGTATTTTGAGACTTCTGAAGTTGCTGTTTTATGTTGCACCCGCATATAACGGGGAGCTTTAATGGCTCGCCCGCATGGTTAAGCTTGGCTCATTTGACGTTTTCATTATTTCTTTGCTTAATTCTTTGAGTCTCGTCATGACTTTTCGTGACTTGACACGCATCCCGAGACAAATATTTTGACCCGTTTTAGGCTTCTAAGGACTTCATAACTCCCTATTACGCTCCTGTAACAGTATCAGCAAAACCGAAAACCACGCGTATAAACCGAAAGAGTATAAAATAACCGAAAAGGTTCTTAAAGTCAACTAAAGATGCTGAAACCGTTCCAAAACATAACTTAACCATCGAAAGATATATTTAATCAAAACAAAGCCACAAACTTAACTATTTAGCATACGGATACCCCGAAATGAGGGAAAAACACACAAACATAAAACACGTTTATCAATACTATTGCAAGACTTATGCAGGTATTGATCGATTTGGCAACAACCATTAACAACATTGTGTTTGGTGGCCTGCTGATAATGTTGGCAGGTACTACAGAGCCAACTTTTAGTATGGCAGGACCCCTGCTATGGGTCCCGCACCTTGGATTCCCCTTACCTTAGCCAATGTGATTGGCTAGAGTTAAGGGAGGGGGGCGTATTAGATGGTCATAGGACCATCCACGGAGTTCCCTGTTCTTCTCCCTAATGCTTCACTGACTGGATTGCTCCTGATCAGCAATCCTATACTATGCCTTTAGTGTCGTGGTGCAGGTTCTTCTACAGTACCTCGACGCAGCGGCTGAGTCACTCTACTCGCAGTTCGTGCCCTAGCACCCACCCCATAAGCCACCCCCTAAAGCCCCCTATAGACCCTGCCCCATGGCATGTACAGATGAACCATCTGCAGACAGTTCAACAACTTCCAGTTACAGCAGAAGCAGTTCATGCAACGGTTCGACACTTTTGAGCAGGACCACCATCTTGCCATGTACCCCTCTATAACCACTACTACGTCATACCAGTGTAGTGCCTTCTACTGGCCCTCACCCTTCATGGTATACCTTCAACCCTGAGAGGGGACCATGGAGCTGGGGGGTAGCAGGTGGAAGTGGTGGTGATGATGATGATGATGTGATGACGATGATGATGACGATGCAAGTGAGGACACTGACACTTTCCTCCAAGATTCTGACTGAGAGGAGACCCTTACTTCCTTCTGCATGAGGACATTGCTGAGTCCGGCTTGGGGAAGGTAACTTTATTGCTTTCTTAGTTTAGTTTTATTGCTTCTAATGGAGTTTTTATTGCTTTGTTAGGTTAGTCATATGGTTTGTACTACTGGTTAGAAGTAGGAGTTCACATATGACAAAAAAAATGTACTGTATTCATAGTTTAGATTTTTTGTTTTCTATTGGTAGTTAACTTTAGTTGATTGATTGATTGAATGGTTTGATGAAACTTGTGAATGGTACTTCCCTGTGCCTGCATTTTTATTTAAAATGTTTTTTGATTGATTGGGCATTGATGAGTTTGTTTGGGGAATTTCCAACTTCGACTGAACTTGACTAAGCTTGAAATAGTTTCTGATCTTGCCATTAAAGCCATGTGTAGAGTAGAGTCTTGAACGTGTTACGAGGATTTGAGCCGCATACATGATTATATGTTCTCTCTTTTCATGTGTACTTATTTCATGGTGCTTTGTATGATGTGAATATTGGTAAAAGAAATCGCCACTCACAAAGATAGAATTTGGTCGTTTTCTCTAAGCCAAGCACCAAGAAACGCGATCTAAGCGATAATTTAGTGATTGATTAATGCTATGCACCCTCATTCCTAAAATTATCCTCACAAGAGTCTAAAGACTAAGCACCAACTCTTCAAAGTATTCAAAATTTTCACACCTCGAAAATTTCTTCTTTCTTGGTTTTGATTTGTTGTAGAAAACAAATAAAACTTAAACATAATGTTTATTGAGTTCACTAATCTGAATTTTTACAAACATGATGAGATAATTTATAGTCATAATCATCAACAAATCCAACTAACTAGCTAATAACACACGCGCGTAACATAGGAAAATCGCCCCAATCTATGACTCCCTGAGACTCACAAGATAAGAATGCCACATCATCACTCAGTCATGCAACTTGCTAAATATCCTAACAACCATATCTAAACAAAATATCCTAAAAAACTTATTCTTTACCTTGCTAATCAAGATAATAACAAATTACACAAAATTACACAAAAATATGATTTTCCCAACTCATTCCAAATCGTCAAAAATTGACGCCATGTAGGATCGTTCAATTTTACGCAATTTTGGCGTTTTTATTCAAATCTTCAAGAAACCTTTCAAATTCAATCTTTTAATCAAGAAACTTTCAAGAAGTCATTTTCCATGTGTATAAGGTTGTAAATGATGATTAAGACACTTCAAGAAATAAAGACTCAATGCCTAAAATGAGAAAACCCTATCAAGTGAAGTGGGAAAAACTCATAGGCAACCATCTTATTCCCCTAATTCCGTCATTCTTTCCTTTGCTTCAATGATCAAGTATTTTCGTGTGTCACCATACACACCCATGATGATGTTTGAAGCGCCCAAAAGCCTTGAATCTCCATAAGCCATTATTTCCCCACTTGCATCATTCTTAGAAGCCATTATCAAACCTTCGAAGTTATCAACTAGTTTCGTATCATCCTCCACTTCCATCAAAAGAGTTTGTCCTCAAACCTCGAATTTGATCATCTGGAACATAAGGAGATAAACCACTAATGTTGAACGTAGCATGCACACGATATCACCTGGCAAATCGAGTTTATAGCATTTGTCCCCTATCTTGCTCACGATTTTGAATGGTCCTCCCCCTAGCATTAGCTTGATTTTCCTTTGGTTAGGAAATCTTTCCTTCCTCAGATGTAACCATACAAAATCTCCTTCCTTATATGTGTGTTTGATTTTATGTTTGTTAGCTCTTGCCTTTAGATATCATTCACATGCTCATTCTTGCTCTAACTGTGCATGTAACTCTGCATATATTCAATTTTAGCTAAAGCATCTTTATAAACGAGCTCACCTTTGGGAATAGCCACGAAATCAATAGGTAGCTTGGATTGACCATAAACCACTTCAAAAGGTGAATGCTTAGTGCATATGTAGGTGAATGATTTAGCAAACTCGCATGAGCATAGTTTCAAGTCCAATCCTTTGTGTCTTGCTTACCTAACCACGAAGTAGAACGCCTAGGTTTGGTTTGTGACTTTAGTTTGACCATTTGATTGTGGATGATAAGAGATATTGAAGAGTTTTCGTGCCTATCAACACCACGATGATTTCCAGAAATAACTCATGAATTTCGTGTCCCTGTCCCTTACAATTGTTTTCGAAACCCCATGGTATCTAACATGTCTCGAAAATACAATCCCACAATATTGACAGCATCATCATTTTTGGCTCAAGGTTGAAGTGACTATCATCGAAACATGTCAACCACAACCATTATAGCATCTTGTTGCCTTGCAGTCCTAGGCAAACCAACTATAAATCCATAGAAATATCTTCCCAAGGGCTTCTGCACTGGCAATGTGTGTAAATCCCTGATAGAAGGATGCCTTGGCTTTTGACAAACAGCACACTGTGAGATTACTGCTTCAACATCAGCAATCATTCTAGGCCAATAGAAATGTTCCTGCAACATGGCCAATGTTTGTGATACCAAAATGACCTGCAATTCCACCCCCATGCGCCTCTTTGAGCGAGCAATTCACAAATACACCTTAGGGATGCAAAGTAGATTCCCTTTGAATAAGAATCCATCATGTAGCACATAAATCCCATTGAACCCTTTGTAAGTTGTGAATAGATAGGACCAAAGTCTCCATCTGCTCGTAATATTTGGTAATCAACTCCAAATCAAGCAATTTGAAATTATAAATTAAACATACCTCCTTGATAGAGCATCAACAACCACATTAGATTTGCCTTCTTTGTACTTGATCAAAAGTAAAAGACTGCAAAAAATTTAACCCACTTAGCATGTCTTGGATTGAGTTTTATGTGGGCCATTGATATGCTTCAGAACTTCATGATCCAATGCAATAAAAGTGACTTGGTCGCAGATAATGACTCCAATGATCCAATGCTTGAACAATAGTATAGAAGTCCTTGTCGTAGGTAGAGTAGTTCAATCTTGCTCCTTCAATTTCTCACTGAAATAAGCTATAGGCAGCTTACCTTGAACCAACACTGCACCAATCCCCATGCATCTAGCTTTTGTCTCATTTTCAAAAGGTTTTGAAAAGTCTGGTAAAGATAAGATAGGAGCTTGACAAGCAATTTCTTCACCATCAATGCCTTTGCGCATCTTTAGTCTATTCAACTTTCCATGTTCTTTTTTGATACACCTGGTCATAGGTGCTACTACAGAAGAGAAATCTTCACAAATCTTCTATAGAAAGAAGCTAAACCATGAAACCACGCACCTCAGTCACAGATTTCGGAACTGGCCATGATTTAATAGCTTCTACTTTCGAAGGATCAACTAAAACACCATCCTTAGAAACAATGTATCCTAAGAACGTCACACTTAAGACCATGAACGAGCGCTTTTCGAGCTATCATACAACTTTTGCTTCCTCAAAGTTTCGAACACTTCTCTTAGATGCTACAATGATCTTCCACACTTGCACTATACACCAGAATATCATCCATAGAACACCAAAACTTTCCAATGAAAGGTTTCAAAACTTCATTCATCAATCTCAAAAGTACTAAGTGTGTTAGTAAACCAAAAGGCATAACTAACCATTCATAGAGTCCATTTTAGTTTTGAATCATGTTTTCCACTCATCACCCCTTTCATCTTCGAATTGATGGTAACCACTCCTCAAATCAATCTTAAGTAACAATCTCCAATAAATCATCTAATCGAGGAATAGGAATCTGTTTGATGGTGATTTTATTCATAGCCTAGAATCAATGCACATTCTCCATGATCCATCCTTCTAGGAACAATTAATGTTGGTACTGCACATGGACTCATGTCTCTCCCTGACATACCCTTGCCATCAACTCTTCAATCTTGCGTTGAATTTCTTTAGTTTCTTCTTGATTGCACCTGTAAGCTGGTTTAGGAAACGAGCCCAGGAACCCAATCATCTGATTTTCAATTCCTGATGGGTGGCAACCCGGTGGCAATTCATCAGGAATATGGTCTTGAAATTCTTGGCAACAAGGGGCGCAACTCATGAGGGATGCTCGTTGCTTTCTCTTGTACTTCTTATCCATTAAAAACATAAACTTCTCAAATTCTTTACCTCTTGCACCATGGCTTTCTCATCAATCAAAACACCTTTTTATTGCTCACATCCTTCGAATTCGAGTTTTCAAAGTTTCAACGCAACTGGTTTTCCTTTTGCCTGTATTCTCATGATGTATATGTTTGTTCAAACATCAAACTGTACGAATCTATCATACTGCCACGGTCTTTCCAACAATATATGGCACGCATCCTAGGACATACATCACAAAGCACTTGATCATCGAAATTTCCAAATTTGAAACTAACTAGAGCTGTTTATTCACCTGGACGTCACTTGTGTTATTGAGCTAATGTAACTTGTAAGGTGAGGATGTTCAGTGGAAGGAATCTCTAGGTTTTTGACCAATACAGAGAGACCACATTAGTGTAACTGCTTGAATCAATTATCAGATCACACAATCTCCTAGACACATTGCACCTTGTGATGAAAATCTTATCTCTCTGGTTCTCTGTAGTGGGCACAACTTAGATTGCAAAACCCTTCCTCGGAGAACTAAACTCTGGCCTTCACCTCGATAATTCCCTCTTCAATCTCCTCTCCCCAGATTCATAATTCACGCTGTTTGTTGACGTCATCTCCCTCTCTTCAAAGTTTTCATCATCTGCCCAACTTCGAGTAGTATGAACCCTTGAATTGAGACAATCCTTCTAGATATGACCTTGACCTTTGCACTTGAAGCAAGGCTTGGCAGGGTGTGGAGTCTTATTAGCAGAGCCTTATCCTTGATATACAGAGAGGTTTCGAGTAAATCGAAATTTGTTAAATGAACAATGTCACTCCTTTCTTCACAAAGGGTTTCCAAAAAGTAGTTGTTTTTTTTTTTCGAAAATTGCTTCTCAACCCTAGATACCCCTTGCAAACTTCATCAAAAGTCCAGTAAGGTTGTAATTCCACTTTTCTCTTATTTCTTTCATCTAGTTCCACAACATAACAAGCAAACTTGATGATCCTCCTTTTCTTCTAGATCGCAGATGGTGATCAGTTGAGAATTCAGATGTATATTCTTCAATTGATTTTCGATCTTGCCTTAAAGTATGCATCTGATAAAGTTGCCTTGCTCGTAATCCTGAGGAACAAAACGTCTCCTGCATCACCTTTTCAGTTTCGTCCAAGTGGTACTTTAGTACTTCCCCATCCTTCTTTCTTTCTTTGCGTACCTTCAACCATAAACTAGCTAAGCCGTTCAACTTTAATTCTGCATCTTATATGATTTTTGATCATCATACTCCTTATACTTGAAAATCCGTCAATCCTTCTTAGCCAATCCAGGAACTTTTCAGGATCCAAACTTCCACTGATTCAAGTAATTCTAGTTTAAGATTGCAATCATCATCCTTGGCCTATCCTTCTTTATGCGCCTATTTCAAATGTTCCTCATTACTAGAACTTGATGAGGATGCTTTCTTGGTTTTCGCTGCACTCCTTGAGCTTGCTTGCTCATCATCAGAACTAGAATCCGACCCCTTTTACTTCCACCACTTGGACTTGCTTGGTGTTTTAATTTTTCGGCAAAATCCTTCATGGTGGGCCTCAAACATAGCTTTTAATTCCTCTATCCCTTGGCGCAATTCCTTAGTAGTAATCTTAGGAGTATTTACTTCATCAGCTGATATGATTTCCCTTGTTTCAACAATGAAATTATACAATAACCTTGAGGATTAATTTCTCTCATGAAAACTAAAATTTGATGTGAATATTGATAAAAGAAATCGACCACTCACAAGATAGAATTAGTTCATTTTTCTTCTCTAAAGCCAAGCACCAGAAAATTGATCTAATTCGAATAATTTTGTAAATTGATTAAAGCTATGCACCCTCATTCCTAAAATTATCCTCACATAGAGTCTAAAGCCAAGCACCAACTCTTTATCAAAGTGTTCAAAATTTTCACACTCGAAATTTATTATTCGGTTTTGATTTGTTTTGTAGAAAACAAATAAAACTTAAACATAATGTTTATTAAGTTCACTAATCTGTATTTTTACAAACAATGAGAGATTATTAATAGTTTCATCATCAACAAAATCCTAACTAAACTAAGCTAAAAAGGCACGCATAACGTAAGAAAAATCGCCGCCCAATCTAGTGACTCACTGATGACTCACACAGAATAAGATGCCACATCATCACTGCATGTCATGCAACTTGCTAAAATTCCTAACAAACATTCTAAACAAAAAATATCTAACAAACTTATCTTACCTTGCTAATCATGAGTAACAAAATTACAACCAGAATTACACAAAATATGATTACCCCAACTCATCCCAAATCGTCAAAATTGAAGCCATGTAGGATCGTCCAATGTTGTGCATTTGGCGTTTTTCTTCAAATCTTAAATAAACCTTTCAAGATTCATCTTTAATCAGGAAACCTTCAGAAGTCATTTTCCAGTGTATAAGGGTGTAAATGAATGATTAAGACACTTCAAGAAATAAAAGACTCAATGCCCTAAAAAATAGAAAACCTTCAAGTGAAGTGGGAACCTCATAGGCAAAACCACTATTCCCCTAATTCCGCCATATCGTTTCCTTTTGCTTCAATGATCAGTATTTCGTGTGTCACCATACACACCCATGATGATGTTTTAGATGATCCCAAAGCCTTGAATCTCCACAAGCATTATTTCCCCTACTGCATCATTCTTAAAATCCCATTATCAAACCTTCGAAGCTATCAACTTTTTCATATCATTGTATGATCCATGTTTGTGGTCTTTTGACTCTAGTAGCTTAGCTTTGGTGTGTTTACATGTCGCGAATGATAAAAGCATCTATTTCTTTTAGGAGCTTTCAGATTTTAGGCATTCCTTCAATATATTTTCCCTTGGTCCTTATTTTTGTGGTGCTTTTTACTACCCTTCATTTGCATTTAGCCCATTACAACCCTATTTTGGCCTTGTTGCTAATCAATTGATATATGTCCCAAGCTGGCTTGGGGGAATTGGGAGAGTTGTTTTTGTTGGTTGTTTTGCCATTTGTTGGAGGTTTTGGAGGATTAAAAAATTGCGTGAATTGGTTGTTGTTAAAGTTTAATAGATCTCACATTAAGGCTCTACATACTAATGTCTATGCTAGTTTTAATGAAATTAAAATGTTATATATCTTATATTGGCCTAGTTATGTATGTGTGAAGATTTTGTCTTTGACATGTCATTAACAGTCGTGAGCCTAGTTGAAAAATTTTGAAAGTTGAAAAAAGAAAATAAATGAAAAAAAAAAAGAGAGAGAGTTGAAAAAAATTGAAAGATGTTGAAAAATAAAGCTTGTGATATTTGGAGTAGTTGAAGTATATCAGTTTTATGATGTGATGTGATTCCATAAGAATTGGTTTGAATGTTGGAGTTGAATGAGTATTACTTGCATTTCGAGTCGACTTTCATATTAGGATTATTGATGACCCTTAAACACTAGCATGAGGGTGAGATGTAGTTTGGGTTCTCAAAATTTG